>CM040243.1:52323903-52906403 GCA_022545495.1 Chrysanthemum lavandulifolium
CCGAACCCGACCTTGTTTAGAACTCGGGTCAATTCGGGTTGACCCGATTGACCCGAATATTATTTTGAACCCGATTGAACCGATCCGAATTGACTCGGTCGGGGTCGGGTAGGGTCGGCCCGAATGACACCCCTACCCATGAATATAGGGTTCACACCTATTTTTTAATACCATTAGCACAACCAAACAATTTATTTTGGTCTGAGTCCAAACCTTTTGGTGAAAAGGCTTAAAACAAACGCCACCTAAGTGTTCCGGTCATTTTTAACATTGTACTAATAAATTCCCATAACTAATAAAAGCTTTTATAACTTCTTAACCAAACACAACCAAATACCAAACGCAGTTGACTGACACACACACACACTATGAAAGTATGGAAATCAATTGTGGCCGGTGCCGTTGACCGGCTCTCCTTCGCCGGAGGTTTGACTTCCTGGTTCACCTGAACCTCCTTATTATTTTTTAAGTAAATTTATAAAAACCCTTGTTGTTCTTCTTCTTGTTGTTGTTAAATACTTAAATGTATATTGTCGATTATATTTGTGTAGTAGAATAATGTGTATATCAAAACTAATTAGAATATGCTTAGGAACCAGCTATCCCTTATGTTTTACAACTTATTATTATAGGCAAAAACTACAAAAGCCCTTTGGCCAAGAAGCTATCCCAACCGCTCCCTGATGTCAGTTATGTGTATGTCACTTAATATCATACTTGTAGAAAAGATAAGATAAACTTAAAAATGTACTGTTTTAAAGAAGTAAGGGGTTTTAGAAGACCTGCAGAGTAAGATAAGTTGTTTTGGTGGTGACGTTAAAAATGGATATACAGGCTAAATCATATGACTGTTTATAGAATGTCTTTATAAAAAATAAGTGTTCTGATATTATAATTTATAGAAAACAGTCTATTATGTTTAGTGACATAATTGGTTTTATTTCTAACTTGTATTGTGTTTCAATCTACAGCTACATAAAGTCATAGTGTAAAGGAGACTGGCTAGGATTTCGTCTTCCAATATCCCACAAATTGATTATCGATCATCGTCATAAGAGAGATGAAGAATAGCGGGAAATATGATGTGGCAGATGATTCTTCTTCATTCAGTTGTTTACCAGATGAAATCGTACTTCAAATTCTATGCAAATTAGTCGATTTCAAAACCTTGTGCCTTTGCGAACTCGTTTCCAAACGTTTCGGGAGGATTGTTCGTCAAGTCGACACAATATCCTTCACTTCCTTTACTGATCCTCTTGCAAACCCTTCCACTGAGGAATTGATCCCTACTGATATTCTTGCTTCATTGGGTTCCTTTAGGTCTGCTATGAAGTGTTTGGAGAATTTTGGAAGAGTGAAATCTCTACGTATCCAAGTTCCATCTTCCTTTGATAACAATCATTTGTTGTTCAAGTGGAAGATTAAGTTTGGAATCAGAGTCGATTCATTTATATTTCTTTCACCAAATTCAGTTTTTCCTAACAAGGAATTATATGTTAATGCAAATGGTCGAGAAGAAGAAGAAGAAGAAGATGAAGATATGGAGTTATATAGAAAGAAACGTGAGATTGCATTTCAATGTTTGGAGGATGTTGTTAAGAAGTTTAGGTTGTTGATGTATCCCATCACCAATTTGCCATTGTTACAAGATGTTTCCATTACAGGTTCAGGTCAAAAGGTGAGAGTTTCTCTTAATGGGGAAATAGTTGCTGAGACGAGGAGGAACTTATCCAAAGCTGTGGAACTGAAAACGTCAGTTGAGATGAGTACGTGTTACGTCCCTTTGCTGAAATTGCCTGCATCAGGGTACGTCATGAAGGGAGTAACTCTGCATCTGTTTTGGAGGAATGATCTCCTTGACGATGATATTGATAGTTTGATGAAATTTGATGTGAATGATTTTGAAGATAAAGAGGAGGTTGCATATGGTGAGGCTGTGATAGAGATAGCAAAGAAGCATAGGAGCCGAATCGTGAGGATTATTTAGGATGAATCTTCTTGTTGTTATGTGTTTTTTTCGTTGTTTGCATGATATGATAAAGCCTGTTGCTGACATATGTGGAGTTAGTTGTGTTTGACGATTGCCAAGATTCTTGATGATATGGTCGTCATTGAAAGTTATATAAGTTATGTAGTGATTAAAACTGGTTTTAGTGAATTGTTGCTTTAACTTGGGATTCCAAGTAACTTAGGGCATGTTTGGTTGGGAGAAATAAACCCAAAGAAATGGAAATGGACATAATTCTCTTGTTTGGTAGTGCAAGGAAATAAAAAAAGCGGAGAATTTATTTTCTTTGAGAATTGCTTTTACACACAAACCAATTTCCCTATATTCCCTTACTTTTGTGGTGGAAAACAAACTCTCTGAATTTTCAAGCTAGAAACAAAACACGTGTCATTCACATGATAAAAAAAATCACAAAATACTTTAGCTGTATACGAGTAATTTACATTAACCAGTTGTATAAAATTGGATGATTATTAGGTTGACAGCTTGAAATCAAAACTAATTGCTTAAGTGATAATCATCCTTACTTTGTGATGGATAAAAAAAAAATATGAAATGATGAATCAATGCAAAATTATACTTTAATAACAGTTGTGATTAATGATATTTGGTTATTTATGGACATGGATGTATACGCATTTCAGATCTTGTTCCATCGACAAGCAAATATTTGTTTATTTTGATGCAAGAAAAAATAGTTGTAAAAAATCTTGAATAGAATTGGGAAATGTTGTTGACACCATTGTTGATGGTATTGGTACTGGTAGTCCTCATCTTTTCCGAAACAAGAAAATGAATCACTCGTATAATGATGTGTTGGGTTTTGCTAATTAATGGAAATATACTTCTATTTATTAAGTGATAATGATAAAAATACCCAATTTTTCAAAGCTACTTCACAAAATACCCCATTTTATACTCAAAAACCCAAAATACCCACTAAATCCGCAAGTTTTTTGAGAAAAATCGCAAATTTGCGAGTTTTTTATTAAATTGGAAAAAATATCGAAAATTTTCAAGACTTGCGATGCTTCTTAAAAATATCGAAAATTTTTGATATTTTTAAGAAATATCGAAAATTTTCGATATTTTTAAGAAATATCAAAAATTTTCGATATTTTTAATAAATTTCGCAAATTTATAAATAAAACTTGCGAGATTTTTTGTCAGTTTGCTAGATTTTGCTGATAAAACGTGTTTTATTGTTATTTTAGCTCATTCACTAAAAACTCAAATTCTCACTAAAACTCAAGTTTTCCATGAATTAAAATCAAAGCTGTCAAAATACGTGTATGTAAAGGAGGTACATAGGAAAGAGTGGATGGTGTGTTGGAGTATATCGTTAAATTGTGTAAAACGTACACTAATTTTACCATTGTTGTCATCATATTCATGTTTACTAGAAGCGGTATCAGGAGGCTAGAAATCGATGCTAATAGTGGTTTTATGATAACACAATTCGGATAATGATATTGTAGAGGTATGTGATGATTTGGAAGTCAATGAATTTATGGAATTTGTTGTTAAAAGTAGTAGAATTATTCGTTGTGTATTGTTGAGTCTAGTGTAAATGGTAGGCAATTATCAACTACGGGAAGCAATCAACAAAGCAATTTTATTCATGCTAACTGCGTAAATGTATATCAAACCGAATATCATGCCACACAAATTCACCAAACACAAATGCACAGTAGTAGTTTTATCAAAATTTTCATAGTTTTCAACATATGCATGGATTTCACAGGAATCCTATGTATGTGCTCGAATTCTGTGTATCATCGCGGGATCCTCAAAGTGATTCAGCTAATCGTAAAAAAAAACAAGTTTTTGGTTCACAAAAAACAAAAAGACTAACGAAAGGGATTTGCTAGATGATGATAAATTACGGCCTTTCGGAGAAAAGGTAATGGGTGGTGTTTTTGGGAAAGTGAAAAGATTGTCTGGCGAGGATGAGAGTAGTGAATCTGATGATGAGCGTAGTGAATCTGATGAGGAGGTTAGAAAATCTGATGAGGAGGTTAGTGAATCCAAGAAGGATAAATTTTGGAATATGCCTCCCCTACTCAAAACACCAGTCCCAGACATCAACTCGAAAAAAGGTATGTGTTCTGGAACATCTAGTCTTGTTCGTTTGCATGATACTTTTGATAATAAAGAACATATAAAAGTTGTTTTGGGTAGAAAAGCTCTTGAAGAAGGATTTCAAATTAGATACCCAAGATCGGACCCCAAAGGGTATATGCAAAATGTATTGATGACACATGTGAATGGGTTTTCGAGCCTATATACCCAAAGACTATAAAAGTTTTATGTAACAACATTTCACGACCATCATACATGCACTAGAACTCAAATTCACCCACATCATCGTAATGCTTCCCAAAATTCCTTGGTCATATATTGAAGGAGGTAATGTCCGAGAATAGTAGGATTTATAGGGAAAGAGATTATGATGAGATATGAATACTAGGTTCAAAATTGATATATCATATTCTCAAGCTTGGCGAGCTAAATGTTATGCATTGCAATTGTTGAGAGGACTCCTGGGAGGTATATAAGCTATTGCGGTGATGTGTATGACGGTCCCGTTGACATGTATCTTGCTATGTCTCCGTCAAACCACGACTCCAAAGTCACGTGCATCACCACCGCAAATTATAAAATAACAAATTATTAATAGCAAATAACAATTTCTAATGAACTACCACTAAAAAAAAAAAAAAAAAAATGGATAATAAGATATTCTAAGAGACTAAATAAGCAACCATTAAGCTAATTATAAGCTATACTATCCTAAGCTAACTAGTAACATTTAAGAAGCCTAAATAAGCACTAAGTACCACTGATAAGCACAAAACTAGCGGAAAAGGTTGCTTAATAACCTGCTGGTATGGACAGAAAATCGGGCCTAAAGGGGCTATTTCAAGGGCTCAATAAGCTGTTAAGAAAAATTAAAAAAAGTAAAATAAAAATACAAGCTAGTAGATAAGCATCTAAATAAGTATTGTACCAAATTTTAGAGCATAAGGACTTAAAACAAAGAAATTAAAAATCAAAAATAAAAGGGCTGTTGGGAGATTTTTAGCAAATGCAGATTTTGAAAATGGGTGAAAATGAGTTTTTTTTTACTAAAGAAGGTCTAAGACAGATTCTAAGCATGTAAACTAACCTATAGTGAGCTACTTTGAAGCAATTCCAACACCTAAGGGAGCTTAATCTAATTTTTATCCTAGCTAATATGTAAAACAGTTTTAAACTAAAATATTTCAAAAACTAATCAAAACTTGTAAAACTAACTGAAAATGATTAAATTCACTTTAAAACTACTACTAACTAAGATTTAAGACTAATCTAATCTCAGATTTTGGTAAAAAACAAGTTTTAATTAAAAAAGGAGTTTGTGCCAAACACCCTTTATGGGGTGTTTAATGTTGAAATGATTTTAAGAACTTAGATTGGAATGTATCTTGTAAAATCTTTCTTGCACTAAAAGGAACCTTAGAACAGTTGATAAATGACAATAAGCAAATAAGCACAAAAGTGCTTATTTGCATATAACGAAAAAATTAAAGCGATAAGCAAAGAGAATTTTTTCCTAATGAACTACCATTACAAAAAAAAAAAAAAAAAAAAAAAAAAAAAACCATACCTCCAACACAAGCAATCGAGACTCTAAAGTATCAATAGTACCACAGTAAACTAGAAACGGTCTCGGTGAGATTACCAACACGTGCATCACCCTACAAATCATATAATAAAAATTATTTAATAAGAAATAAAAATTTACTACTAAACTAGCATTTGCAAATAACACACCTCAATGCAAGCAATCGAGACTCTAAAGTCTCAATAGTACCACAGTAGCCTAGAAAGCAGTCTCATTGAGAGTACTAACGATGCTCTTCAACTCGTCATATGTAGGGTCGTGAGGTGATGAATCTCTTCCTTTTCTTTTCTTCCGCTTCACTTGCTCACTTAGGTCGTCCTTTTCACCTGAACTTGCTCACTTAATACCTCGCTTTGAACATGTTTTCTTCAAAATACTGAAAGAGTCCTTCCACCAACTTGTGTCACTCTCGGCTTTAGTAGGTGTAAGGGTCTCCAATGGTTCGTCTAACCTATTATTGTCAAACAAAGTGCAACATCTCGTCCAAGTAAACGGTAGTAATGATCTCCAAGCTAAAGCCCTCGGAATTATATCCGGCTTTTTGAAGGCATAAACATGTGTAGCCGGGATGGCCTCCAATATCCATATCTATAAAATAGAAAAAAAAACATAAAAAACAACTAAAAAAAACAACATAAAACATGTACAAAAAATCACCATATGTAAAAAAGTACCATAAAAGCCCAAACAAATCCAGTCAATGTGTATCGGATCTCTTCCCCTTTCTTGCGTTTCTCATTATGAAGCAGTTTGCGATTAGATACAACATCTCTAAGTTGCTTATAAGTTTTATCCCAAATATCGACCCCATGGAAAACATTCCAACAATCTTCTAAATGCTCAACCAAATTCAACTTAAAGTTACTAACATTGTGTGACGATTGGCGGCCCAAGAATCCGTTGTCTAACAACACCAAAAGACATATCTTAAGCGCATCATCGTCTTCCAAAACTATTGACCGATCTTTCATCGATTAAAGATATCCATAACATCCTTTACTTTAACCGAAGCGTTTTACGGAATATCGAGAACATCCTTTTCCTAAATGGATTTTCCGTAATGTCCTTAACCCACTCTTTCATATACATATTCGGACCAAAGCGTAAACACAGAACTAAACAAAACTCTTGGCTTCTAAAGCGAATCCGTTTACCTAATATATTGAATGAGAGCTCGTTTGGTACGCTTTCAACCTCACTATCAAGTATCGTATGAATCAAAAGTTGGCTATTCTTTTTAAGGACAACGTCGGGCCAATGTCCGAAACATGTTTTCCTGAATTTTTCAACTTGGGTATCGGTCAGAGCTACAAGTATGTCCGAAACAATCGTAATTTTGTCCTTCATCGTTATGTTTGGCTGGTTAAGAAAAGAAAAAAAAAAACAAATGTCTTTAGCAATCATAATTCACAGCTTATATCAGTCATGAAAACCTAACTACGATCACATATCAGTCACGAACCCCAAATTTTCATAAGTAACCCTAATTGGGAAAAACCCCCAATTTGAATAAATTATCCAATTCAAACAAAACCCTAATTAGAAAAACAATAAAGATAATTCGAATACTAATATAATTTTTGCACGATTAAAACTTACGGAATCGAATCTTTATTCATGATTCGATATAAATTTTGCACGATTAAACCTTGATTCGAATAGTTTTGGGCTTTTCTTCAATTCACAAATTTGGGGGGTTTGCGATATCTCTTCAAATCGCAGTTGGGAGGGTTTTCTTTCAATTCGCGAGTTGGGGGGGAAGAACACGATAAGTTTTGCGATTTGGCATGGGTGGGTTTTAGTTTTATAAAATATCGAAAATTTTCGATATTTTAAGAAATTCATAATCTGCGATATTTCTTAAAATATCGAAAATTTTCGATATTATCAAAAACTTCATAAATTTGCGATTTTTCTCAAGAAACTTGCGGATTTAGTGGATATTTTGGGTTTTTGAGTATAAAATGGGGTATTTTGTGAAGTAGGTTTGAAAAATTGGGTATTTTTGTCATTATCCCATTTATTAATTGATAGTAATTAAACTTCGGGGGTTTTCAAATTTTCCCAGATTTTTTTTTCATCCAACAAAATATTATTTCAAATAAAAAAAATTAAAAAATAAAAAAAAAAATTGCTCATTTCTCAGGTAAGTATTTATTGTTACCAAACATAGGAATTTAAGAAAATTCTTTACTGATTTCTATTCTCTGAATTCCATTTCTCTGCTTCTTTTCATTTCTCTGAATTTCTCTCTACCAAACATACCCTTAGGGTGAAGCACTTTAAATGCACTGGGTTTATTTTTACCGTAATTTAGTTTATTGGGTTTTCTAAAATCGATTGATGTGATTATGTGATTCAAAGCTCATTGAAATGTACCAAAATAAACCCTCCTTGCCACAACGAAATGAACCCTTTTGGGTTGAAATGTAAGATGCATTGCAAATTTGCAATGTTTGTTGGATGTGGTGATGATGATGACCGAGGAGTCGTTGTATGTTGTTAACTTGCATTGAAAATCTTGGAAAAGGTTTTGATGACTTGTTCAAATAAAAGTTTGGATGATTTACGTCGATTGTGAAAAAGTCATTGAGATGAGGAACTGATTAACCTCACCCACGCAACGATTTATTAGATTTTATTATATGATTGTAGGGTAAGCAAGTGTTATGTCTGCTTTTGGATGTGCCGGTTTGAGGATATGTGATGAAAGGCAACTCTTTTCTTATGTGAGAGGGACGATCTGCCAGAAGGGAATGATGGTTCTATGATGATTGATAATATAAATGTTGATCACTGAATGACCGGTTATGAACAGTTTTACTATAATGAAGATTATTTGTGGGTGTTTAGTTCATTTGCTACTGGAATGGTAACTGGTTCCTTTCTATTGAGTATGGACCCTACCTATGGAATGGTGGTAACTGGTTTCCAGAAATTTAGCATTCTCTCAATATCCACTCATACCGAAGGGTAAGTGGTTCCTTTCTATAGACCAAAGAAGTGCGAAAACTAAATGATCGCCTCTCATACAGTCTCTACTCTCTACTATTAGTATAGGTAGGGTCTTATATATGTTCTCTCCTACAACATCAAGGACATCAAGGTTGTGATATTTATAGTAGAGACTGTATGAGAGGCGATCCTTTAGTTTTCGTACTACATACAAGACCAAACGTTAACCCTGTGTTTTTTCATTTTTTTGTAACATATTAATTATTTACCTATCCGCTAGATGACCAATGGTTTTTACATGTATTTTCGTGTGTGATGCATTTTGTGTAAAGGTCATAGTTACTAAAGAATGTCACTGATTGCGTAACAAGTTTAGCACCATGCTAAAGGGAAGTGCTTTGTTGTTGTGGGATACCAATTTATGGATAATTTAGCTACTTCTAGCGAGAATTTCTCTAACGAACATAAACATGTAACTTGGCAATGTAGACATGTGCAACAACGTATCTATCACATTGTATTTTTTATTTTGGTGTGCCTTCACTCACCAACTATAGTAAAAGCATCAGCACATGTAACTTGATTATTATTATAAATTTACCACAAAAATTGTTAAAAGAGAAAATGAACAAAGAGAAATAGGAGAAACACACTAACATGTTGTTTCTTTCAAAGAAACTCACACCACAATTGAATATAAGCTTCAGTTTGGGTTTGGCTAACCATCGACTGTTCAAAGTTGCCCAAAGTGTTGTATTAGAAGCCTTAGCTTACTATCACAACAATTCAGATCTTGAAACTTTTTATGTTATATTTTATAACATGGACAAAAAAAGTGTTTGCGGGGGTCAACTCAACTAGACCCGACCCAAACCCAAAAAAGGCCTAAATGTCATTTTTGCTACCTATTATGTTAGTTTGATTCACTTTGTTTCTTCTCAATTATCCGTCTTGATTATGTATGCATAATCTGAATAACTACTTTATCTTTTGGTAATGTAAATGGTTGGTATGATCCTGACAAAAGTTAGAATAGTGGGATGGTGCATAGGGCCGATGGTACTACTTGTTATGGTTACGAGTTCTACAACCCTTTTTTGACTGGCTGTAATTAGTTTGTTAATTGTGCCATTGTCACCCTCATTGTAATTAAGGTGCGGTTAAGACTGAACTTGTCATTCACATGAAGGTGAATCAATCATGTTTAGGCATAAGTAATTCACCTGAAGGTGAATAAACCCTCCTGTTTTTCTCATTATGATGTTATTTTAACAGTCACAGTGTGCCTGTGTGAGTGTGTGCTTACTTACAGTTAATGTCGCTCACAATGTTGATGTTTGTTTGCAAATTATTTAGCTATTCTTTTTTTTTCTTTGTAAAGGGTTACCCTTGTGATAAATTATTTAGCTATTCACTAGATGACCCAATGGTTTTTAGCTTTTTTATATATAATCCCGTGTGCGATGAATAATGTCATCGTTACCAAAGAATGTCACTAAGTGCCTAACAAGTTTTCGACTTAGTAAAGCACCATGCTAAAGGAGTTTTTGTTGTTTTTCTGTTGTTGTAGTGGATACCAAAATTTATGGATAAATTAGCTATTTTTAGCGAGATTTCTCTAACCAACATAAAAAATCTAACTTGGCAATGTAGACATTTTTAGCAACAATTGCATTTTTTTTTTATTTTGGTGTGCAATTGGTGATTCTGTCACCAAGTATAGTAAAAGCATCAACACATGTAACTTAATTAATTGTTTTATAAATTAAAAAAAAAATGTTAAAAGATGAAATGGACAAAGAGAAATTAATGTGATGTTTGTTTTGTGGGTTTTGAATGAAAAGAAACGAATGAGTCCCGAATTAATATGTTTGGTACACAAGTGATGGTGTCAAATCAGGGATTTATCCATCAAAACCTATACCTCACTAAATTGAGAGGATGGTGGAAACCCACTCACGTCTTGTCAGTTGGTAAATTACAACTACATGTTGTATATTTTAATTGTATAAAACAATAATATAATCTTTAATTTATTTATAAAGTAAATTTATTACTCATTTATTTTCTCTCTTTACATTTAATCCAAATCTAAATCCAAATTCAAATACTAATCTAAATCTAAATCCTAAATCCATCTACAAATCAAACGGGCCCTAATTGTTTTATAAATTTTAAAAAAAAAGGGTTAAAAGATGAAATGGACAAAGAGAAATAGGAAAAACGAGAAGATAGGTCGTCGCGTGTCGCGGGGCAGTCAATTTACCCTTTATTTTTTTAGGAACGTTTTTACATAGGTGGAGACAAGATGGGGCAGGGGGCATGTGCCCCTAGTGAAAAAAATGGTGTGAATTTTTTTAAAATGTTTTAAAATTTATCAAAGTGTGCCCTTTTGAGAAAAACTTTCTGGCTACGCCTTTGCGTTTTTATTTCCTTTTTTCTTTTTTTAATTAGTGCAATGATTTTTTATCATGCAATCATTTAGCTGTAGTGTTTATGTTTTTTAAATGTATGTTTTATGTATATATTTAGCACGTGTACATAACTTTTTTTTTATGTCACTGTATAATTAAAAAGAAGTCAAAGTTAAAAGCCCACGTACACAAACACATTTTGAGCCGGGATAAAATAAATTCACTTTCAAGCCCAACATGAAACGATGACGTTTCATGAGAGAAGTGTATAAATACGGTAATTAAGACGTCAACATGTTGCTTCTTTCAAAGAAACTCACACCAGAACTTAATATAAGCTTTGGACTAACTATGAGCCGTCCACACAAAGCTATTATGGCCCCTATTTTGTTTAGACGATTAAAACTTAGAAACACGTTAGGATAGTACCAAAATTTTCTCTAAGAATATCAATCATTTGCAATTAATATCACTGATCATTGATTAATCAATTAAGTATTTTATGTGATATTGTTAAACGTAAGTACGAATTTGGGGCCTTAAAAAATTTGAGGTTTTGGACTTTCGCATGCCAATAACAAACCATATTGCTGATATTACCTCACTTTAATAAGTTCACATTTTATTAACTTCACTTCGCTGTAATAAAAACTTTTTCTTTCGCTGTCATGATATAAGAATTCAACACGCGTTTTCAAATCTTCATCATTTTCACCACTAAGTCTCGCAGTTTGGTTGACAATCGCGTTATACTTTTTTTTAAACCCCAACGTTGTTTTTTTTAAACCCGACTCTTTTTTTCTAAACCCCAATTTAGACCGTTACCATGTGAAAAAAAAAGTAAAAGGCTCGATGTCTAAGCTGATAGGTTTGATGCAATGCACTATAACACAAAGGACAGTATTGGCGGGTGCCACAGTGCCTTAAACCGAATAGAACAATAACTAAATAGAGGGTAATTTGCACACTTTTAGAAATAATCGGGATACTCAACTATATAAACAAATAAAACACATTATAAACATAGTACAACTATATAATACTCAAAATTGAGTATGTGACACAAAATGAATTAAGTGTCCGGGTCATTTTTAACATTGTACTAGTCAATTCCCATAACTAAAAGCTTTTATAACCTCTTAACCAAACACAACCAAATACCAAACGCACTTGACACACACACACACACACTGAAAGTATGGAAATCAATTGTCGCCGGTGCCGTTGACCGGCTCTCCTTCGCCGGAGGTTTGAGTTCCCGGTTCACCTGAACCTCCTTATTATTTTTTAAGTAAATTTATAAAAACCCTTGGTGTTCTTCTTGTTGTTGTTAAATGTATATTGTAAATTGTATTTGTGTAGTTGAATAATAATGTGTTGTATATCAAAACTAATTAGTATATGCTTAGGAACCCGCTATCCCTTATGTTTTACAACTTATTATTATAGGCAAAAAGTACAAAAGCCCTTTGGCCAAGATAGCTTGTGGGTTCAAGTCTCATTGGAGACGTATGTGAAAAAATTTGCCGTTCGTAAAAATGAAAAGAAAAGAGGCCACGGTTACCCACGAGACTTAGTGGACCTAAGTCTCATAAGAGGCCACGGTTCAAGCCTCGTTGGGTGAACAACTTGGGATGGCCATGGAAAAGTCCGAAAACAGCCATTGGATTACCGGTTAGGCCGCATACATCAAAGCCAAAAAGTTTTGACTTCCCTTCCCTCTCTGTTTACCCGTTTTAGATTAAGCACTGGTTGACATTGTTGTTGTAATGATGTACATTGTTAATGTAAATGAGCAATCACTTGTTATAACTTATTTATGTATTTTTGAATTGTATAGAGGCTGTTTTTTCATGCTTATAAATTTCAAACTTGTCATTGGTTGACATTGTTGTTTTAATGAAGCTGTTTTTTCATTGTCGGTTTTCAAAGTTCTGATTACATAATCAATGTGAAGTTATGTTAAATTAAAGTGTCTGTCCAGAAATATGTTGTCTGTTTGTAAATGAATAAATAGTTGTTTGTTTTGTGTGCTGAATAAAGTGTCTGAATTGAAAAAATTACTGTTACACCCTTTTATTTGAAATAAAGTTAAGAAGTGGAAGGGTAAATACGTAAAATTAGGATAAAATGGATGGACTTAATTTGTAGACCCTCATCTTCTTGGCTTTTTCTAGAAGGTCACATGTTAGTTTTAAGCACTAAACAAACATCCATTTAATGACTTAATTAACTTACCTATTTTTCAATTAAGACACATTAAGTTGTTATCAAACACCACCTTAGCTTGGTTATGTCCTTATGAAACAACGGAATCTACCAGCCAAACGCTCCATTCACTTTTAAGCTAAATTTGGTTTTGGTTTATTGTTCAACGCAGCCACATAGCTTCCTGGAGCAGATTAATTGAAGATTGTTCGAGGTCTTTTTCGTCTCAGGTTCGTAACCAACAGCCATTTGTAATTGCAGATTCAGACAAAGGGGGTGTTTGGGATTGCTAACCCAAATTCTTTATATGATTATTCAAAGAGAAAAAAAGCTGTTTCAAAAATCAGTCTTGGAGTTTGTTTATGTCAAACTCTTTATTTGATTATTTTTATAAAGCATAAGAAGCCATCCCCTACACTCCCTAATGTGTATGTCTCTTAATATCATACTTGTAGAAAAGATAAGATAAACTTAAACATGTACCCCTTTAAAGTAAGGGGTTTTAGAAGACCTGCACAGTAAGATAAGTTGGTTTGGTGGGGACGTTAAAAGTGGATATACAGGCTAAATCATATGACCGTTTATTGAATGTTTTATTAAAAAATAAGTTTTCTGATATAAAATTTATAGAAAACAGACTATTATGTTTAAATAATCTAATAAAAGAATGAGAATGTCCTTATGTTTAGTGTTTTGAATTATCAAAACACAATAAAAATCAAACAACGGGTAGAAGCATGCCCAATCTTACTATTCTGTGCAAGTTGTACTGTTACGGACTTACAGTTGATTATTTCACATGACATTATTGGTTTTATTTCTAATTTGTACTGTGGTTCAATCTACAGCTACATAAAGTCATAGTGTAAAGGAGACTGGCTAGGATTTCATCTTCCAATATCCCACAAATTGATTATCGATCATTGTCATAAGAGAGATGAAGAGTAGCGAGAAATATGATGTGGCAGATGATTCTTCTTCATTCAGTTGTTTACCAGATGAAATCGTACTTCAAATTCTAAGCAAATTAGTCGATTTCAAAACCTTGTGCCTTTGCGAGCTCATTTCCAAACGTTTCGGGAGGATTGTCCGTCAAGTCGACACAATTTCCTTCACTTCCTTTACTGATCCTCTTGCAAACCCTCCCACTGAGGAATTTATCCCTACTGATATTCTTTCTTCATTGGGTTCCTATAGGTCTGCTATGAAGTGTTTGGAGAATTTCGGAAGAGTGAAATCTCTACGTATCCAAATTCCATCTTCCTTTGATAACAATCATTTGTTGTTTAAGTGGAAGATTAAGTTTGGAATCAGAGTCGATTCATTTATATTTCTTTCACCAAGTTCAGTTTTTCCTAACAAGGAATTATATGTTAATGCAAATGGTCAAGAAGAAGAAGCAGAAGAAGGAGAAGAAGATATGGAGTTATTTCGCAACAAACTTCATATTGCATTTCAATGTTTGGTGGATGTTGTTGTGAAGGTTTGGTTGTTGATGTATACCATCACCAATTTGCCATTGTTACAAGATGTTTCCATTGCAGATCCAAATCAAAAGGCGAGAGTTTCTCTTAATGGGGAAAAAGTTGCTGAGATGAGGAGGAACTTATCTGAAGCTGGGGAACCGATACATATTCCTGATAGGATAAGTAAGTGTTACGTCCCTTTGCTGAAATTGCCTGTATCAGGGTACGTCATGAAGGAGTAAATCTGCTTCTGTTTGGGAGGAATGATCTCCTTGATGATGATATTGATAGTTTGATGAAAATTGATGTGAATGATTTTGAAGATAAAGAGGAGGCTGCATATTGTGAGGCTATGATCGAGATAGTAAAGAAGCATAGGAGCCGAATTGTGAGGTTTACTTAGGATGAATCTTCTTGCTGTTATGTGTTTTTTCCGTTGTTTGCATGCTATCATAAAGCCTGTTGTTGACATATGCCAAGATTCTTGATGATATGGTCGTCGTTGAAAATTATGTAAGTTATGTAGTGATTAAAACTGTTTTTAGTGAAGCACTTTAAATGCACTGGCTTTAACTCTGGATTCCAAATTACTTTTAGGGTGAAGCACTTTAAATGCACTGGGTTTATTTTTACCGTAATTTAGTTTATTGGGTTTTCTAAAATCGATTGATGTGATTATGTGTGATTCAAAGCTCGTTGAAATGTACCAAAATAAACCCTCCTTGCCACAACAAGCTGAACCCTTTTGGGTTGAAATGTAAGATTGCATTTCAAATTTGCAATGTTTGTTGGATGTGGTGAGGATTGAGGAGTCATTGTATGTTGTTAACTTGCATTGGTAATCTCCCCCTGCTGGAAAAGGTTTTGATTACCGGTTCAAATAAAAGTTTGGATGATTTCTGTCGGTGTGGAAAAGTCGCTAAGATGAGAAACTAATTAACTTCACCCGCTGCAACAATTGAGCAGATTTTTATTATATGGTTGTAGGGCTAGCAAGTGTTATGTCCTGCTTTTGGATTTGCCAGTTTCAGGATATGTGATGAAACGGGCAACTCTTTTCTTATGTGACAGCGACGATCTGCAAGAAGGGAACGATGGTTCTATGACGATTGATAATTTAAATGTTGATCACTAGACGAATATTTGTTGGTGTTTGGTCCATTTGCTAATGGAATGATAACAGGTTCCTTTCTATGGAGTATGGACCCTACCTATGGAATGGTAACTGGTTCCTAAAGGTGGCACATTTGCCCGGTTCTCAGTTCTCACTATTATAGATGGTCAAGATCAATTTTGAAAGCCTCATAGTTTGACTTGGGGATCTTATTATGTGGCTCGACTTATGTTTAATTTTTGCGATATTTATTCATATTTCTTGTTTTCATTTGATACATGTCCATGACTAAATTGTCATAAATTTTTTTATGAACAGTTCTACTATAATGACGATTAAGTGTTTTTTTTTAATTTCGTTTTTTGATATATTTTTTATGGCAGCAATTACTATTTAATTAGCTTTTGTATATTATGCCATAAGTTAATGCACACTGGCAGCTTAGGAGGGTTTGGAAACAGCTACTTGAGGCTATTAATGAGCAAGAAGGTATGCTTGAAGAGCTTGAAAGGCTGACAGGTTCCAATTCCATTGATGCCGTGGAGACTGCATCTTTCTTGAGGCGCGTTCAAAAAAGTGATGTTGAGAAAGCCATGGGTTTATTGATTCCGATCAAAGAAACATAGCTCAAGGCACATCTGAATGTGCAATTTATTAGGAAGATGCGGGGGTTTCTAACTGATATAGGTTTTGGTTGAGGGGATTTTTAGGTTTTTGGGTAAGTTTTTTAGGTTTATTTTGGTTCTTTTTTTAAGGGGGTGTTTGTCTTTGCGTTTTGGAGTGGATTATTAGATTATCACGTTTTGAAAACGTGATAATTTATTCAAAGGTGTTTGGATGACTTATCTCAAAACGTGATTATTTGCTTTTTTTTCCTCTTAAAATGACGTTTTGAAAAAGTAAGGGGAGGGGTGCAGTTGAAAAACGTGGTTTTCCAAACTCACTTTTTTAAAAATGTGAATTTTGATAAGCAAAGACAAACACCCCCTAAATCTAATACATGGTGGTTGTTTTAATGAATGATAAGTTAAGTTACTTGTTTGTTGTAGATAATGATAATGCAGTCGAGTTTTTCTTACGTCGCCCACATTTTATAAATATTGTTTCCAATTCGTTATGCTTCATCGCTAACAATGTATTCAACGAATCATAGGCGGTGTCGCTTTATCCTTCTTATTACAACCACTTGATAGACCGCTCAACACCATCGTCACCAAGTCCTTGGTATATAAGAACCCAAAAATGCTACCAAGTGTTCCCGATTCGATGATGATGGGTGACCACATAAACTACTAACACATTATTGACTCTAAAACATAATTTAACTATAAAACATTATTGACTAAAATAAACAACCACTATATCACATCTATAACGAATTCAGGTCAACATTTTAAAGACAAATGAAAAGATACATTGAATGTCAAACCCTCAAATCATGGCAGCGGAAAAGGTAACCGGGGGTGTGACATTATGGAATAAGGTCACAAAGTAATAGAGAACGACGTACATGAGTCGTTTTGAAAATTACATTGATTAATTTATAACAAGTTTACACCAATAATAAGTCATAACAATACATGGTCACAAATGAAAATAGTTTCAAGTACAAATCATATGATATATGTGTGAAAACACTTCTTGAATGTGTGAGACTCAATGCCATGCCTCAAAGATCTACCAAAGTAGAGTAATCAACAACCTGAGATACACATGCTTAAAAAGTCAACAAAAAAGCTGGTGAGTTTATAGGTGTAAGTAAAATTCAGTAAGTGGACTACAAGTTTTCAAGTATATGAGCAATACAACACATATAATGTCATACAAAAGGTATTACAGTTGCACTAAGTTCATGACATCGAAGGTACGACAGCTAAGTATGCAAGTAAGTGCACATAGTATGAAGGCCTGGTAAGAGTTCAACCCTCGAAACTTAGAATTTTGACATGGTATACGTCCATTTTCCAATCCGATCAACCATACATGGGAGTCACCCCAATAGTTCTATTTATAACACTCGCGCTTTCATAAGAACTAACGGTTCATGATAGTCGGCATAGTGGGTTATCGCTACTTAGGCTAATCCGTAATAGTTTAAAAGAGTACTTGTGTTCAAAGTAAAGCAAGCATGTTCTCACCCCAAGTTCGTAAAACAAGTAAGTAAACGAGTAAATATGGTCTTATGGAATATTTTCTGCACTCGGCATATGGCCATATGGTAATTTCAGCATATGGTCATATGGTTCCTTCATAAATATAATAAAGGGCATATGGTCTCGTCAGAAGTTTAATAAGGGGTTTTCAGATCTTGGTCAATCTTAGAAAAATCATATCTTCCAAACGGTAAGTCGTCATGGGTCGTGCCACTTGCCATTTTGAAGGTAATTAAGTCTAGTTTCATCTAAAAATGGTTTCAAGGTCTGAAAGTTTAGAGATTTTTTTAATGGTCAAAAGATTAACAGAATGTCCGTTAAAGTGAAGTCGTTTTCGCGTAAAGTTTTAATATTTGGTCAAAGCGGGCATGGGGTGTAACAAATAGGTATCAGAGCTTCGGTTTAAGTGAATTAGGTTTTCCTTTAGGTTGCCTAGACTTAAACCACTCGTAGAAGCGTTTAATGTAAGTGTAAGAAATGTGGAAGGTAAATGTTTAAGTTAGAGAAAGGAATATGTGACATGCTTTTTCAACTTAAGTTGGTAAGTATGATAAATGTGTTTTATGTGTTAACGTGTATGTGATGTAAGTCCGTGAAGGACTTGAAGGGGTGTTTAAGTGATTAGTTAGCCGTGCACCTCGGTTAGTGTCGGTGATTGTATTGTAACATGAGAATGCGTTTTAGAGTAGCGGTAATGGAATGTCAGTAGGAACAATAAGTGGTATTAGAGATGGGCTAACAAGTGAATTAATTAATGACGCTATAATTGTGGAATGTAATGATATTAAGCGTTCTAAGTTATAACGTGTAAAGAGAAGATAGAATTGGAACACTAATTGCTAAATGACATAAAGGTTAAGGAATGAGGTTAAGAGACGATAGCACGTGGTGATGTATGGTCCGTAAGGAATTAATGACCAACATATGGTCTTATTGTATAGGCAAATATGATTGACGTTAATGTAGTATAGATACGGGTTAATGGTAAGCTAAGGTATATGACGTTTAATATGAACGTGAATATGTAATAATGATAACGATGTCATGGTATGTGGTAATGAAAGTAAGGTTGGTTTGACACATCGATTACTAATTGTCAAATAATATGAAAGTTATAAGAATGGGATTATAGTATAATGCTATGTAAAATATGGTAAAGAACAATATTGCTCTAAATGCATGCATAATTAAGGAAATGAGTTAATGAATGAGAATGAGAATGTGGTAAGCTAAGTGTGTGAGTAAGAACGTAATGATGTGTTGTAAAAACTAAAATATGATAAGAATGTGTAAGTGACTTAAAACGTGAAAGAAGAATAAATGGTGCTAATGAATGTAAGTTAACCTATGTAAGGTTTAAATAAGGAAAGAGTCGGGTAGACTAAAGGGTAATGTAAGATATGGTAATGACTAATGCGGGTTAAGAATGTAAGATGAAATGAAAAGTGAAAACACATAGATATGTGTAAATACAACAAGCGTGTTTTGTATACCCTATGACGTTTGGTAAAACTAAATAAAATAAATGAGGTAATGTGTGTGAGTTAAAATGTTAATGACTTGGATCCGTGAATAAATGTGAAAGGTTAAAGATGGCATCCTTTAGGATGACCGAGCTAATGATGATGAATTATGGTATCCTTCGGGATGACCAAGCTAAAGAATGTGAAAGAATCTTTCGGGATGTGTTAAAGATCCTTCGGGATAAAAGTATTGCCTTCATCGGCAAAGGGTTGCCTACATCCTTGGCATGTAATATATCCCCAAAAGCGAATGTGGTAAAGGTATGGATCCAAGTCTAAAAAGTTAAAAGGTAACGTGAAGAATAAAAAGAACAAAAAGATTTAAAAGCTAGGGATAATTCCATATTTACCCAATATAAACCTCAAAATTTCATATTTACCCAATTTACAAGTGAATAATGCATATTGTACAATGAATTTTATGCATGTTTGGGGATATATGGAAGTTTGGTGTTTTTATTGGGGAAATATGGAATTGCCCCTAAAAGCAAAATGTGTAATGGATGGGTACGAGTGTCGTGTTGGAAGTGTGTAAGTAGGACGATATATGATTTATTTATTCAAATGAAATGGGACGACTTTTCATTTAAATAAAGAAGTCGTGAATCACCTAACCATGAGTTTATGTTTCTTGGTTTACATGTTTGGGACGCCTCTCCATGTAAATGAAGAAGTGTAAAAAAGTGGGCTTACGTAGTCCTGACATGGCATGAGTAGGGTAAAGGGTAGAAACAGGACTCTAGAAATAACTAGAATTCGTAAGAACTAAGATAGGTAGATAGAGAAAGAACTGAATAT
Organism: Chrysanthemum lavandulifolium; assembly: GCA_022545495.1. NCBI lineage: Eukaryota > Viridiplantae > Streptophyta > Magnoliopsida > Asterales > Asteraceae > Chrysanthemum > Chrysanthemum lavandulifolium. Next base: position 52,344,210 of record CM040243.1, read on the forward strand.
CGACCTTAGGTGGGAGACGTCATGTGAAGCCTATGATTTAAGTGTATAAAGTGTGAGTCGTATGATTGAGGAAATGTATTAGATGTTATAAATGGCTTATGGCTTGTTGTAATATGAGAAATGATCGTGGTGGTCATAACGTGAATGGTATTAATTGAGAAAGAAGTTGAGATAATGAAATGTTATAGTATAAATGTTAACGAAATAATGAAATGACTATGGAAGTATTAGTAATGTGTTTGACTTATGTAAGTCAAGTTAGTGATTTCTCAAGTGGCATATAGCCCTTGATGAGAAAGTTTGAAATGGAAAGAGTTAGTAAATCATAGGAGCTTAGGTAGATACCGAGCTCAATGTCGATGTTGTACCCCCAGTGAGTCCTAAAGGGTTTGTAGCGTGTAGTCGAGTCTTAATGCATATGTTAAGGTTGTCATAATGAATCGGTGGTCATTTGGTATGTTAAGGTATGTTTTAAGTGTTATTGGTCAAGGATAAAGGGGCGTTTGGCATAAGTGTAATTCTAACCATTTTGGGTTGTAAACGGGTCAATTGGTTATGGAATTAGTTCAATATGTTATGTCAATTGTCAATACAAATAAGCCGTAAAAACGTTTATTTATATTTTACGATCTTCTAATGTTTTGTCGATAACAAACGTAAAATCATTTTAACGAAACAAATAAAATACGTAAATAGTTTGATTCAATAGTTTTCTAGCATACTAACGTTTTCACATAAAACACTAAAACAAGTATAAGTGATTTTATGATTTAGATACATATGTACAACAACTAGTGTTTACATATTGGGCTAAATATACTTAACTAAGTATATCTAAAATGGGTAAAAACAAGTTTATACTAAAATGGGTAAAAACAAGTATATACTAAATGAGTAAAAACTAGCAAATGGTATTGACCCATAACCCATGGTTTTATACAAACCACTTAACCAAGTTCAATGTATTCTAGAGATACATTGTATCTATAAAGAAACCCATGGATCAACCCATGACCCATAACCAAAAATACCCATGGGCAAGAGGAGCGTCCCACGGATCCCTAGCTTTGTGCTAGACGGATCCTCGCGGGAGGATCCATGGATCCGGGGAACGAGAGAAAATTTCCTCTATAAATAGTGACCCATTTCTTCCTTTTGCTCACCACTTTCACACATACTTTCTCCAAGTATTATATCTCTCTAACCTCATATCCAAGAGATCTATGTAGTTTGTCTTTTGTTTTTGTGTGATTCTCTAGATTCCTCTTAAAGGCAAGATCACCACTTCTTGAATTCGAGCAAGCTCAAGTCCATGAGTTGCCATGCTTCGTCATCATCAAGACAACTGAGGTTCTCTTGTTGATAGTTCTTTCTTCTTCCGTAGATGTTGTGTTGAAGGCATTAGTGAAGGATGCCGAAAGTGTCAAGACGAAAGCATTAGTGAAATGTGCTTATCGTCCGTGTCAAAAGCATTAGTGAAGAATGCTAAAGGTGTCAAGACGAAGGCATCAGTGAAGGATGTCTAAGAATCAAATCAAGTGGCATTAGGGAAGAATGCCTAGGTCGTATAATTGATGAGGTGCATCGTTATACATATAAGTATTTGTTTATTTCAAGGATGGTGATATCCTTGATGGTGTTGTAACAAGGTGGATCTCCCGAGATTAGGTGTTGTGTTGTGATGGGTAGTAGTTCCTCCATAGTAATGGAACTAGGTGCTTAGCCTAGTACCTAATAAAGGGTAGGCGACGTTGTGATAGGATTAGTTCTCATTGGTGTGAAAGAACTCGGTGGTTAGCCTAGCACCGTATAAAGGGTAGGCGACGTTGTGTTAGGTATGGTTCGCCTTGGTGTGAAAGAACTCGGTATTTATCTTTGTACCGGAAAAAGGTGTAAACGACGTTGTGAAGGCTTCTCCGCCATAAGGAGATTGGTGTAGTGTTTACGAACTCTCAAGTAGGTGACTCGGGGAGTGGAGTAGGGCAAGGAAGGTGTCCTTGTAGCCGAGCCACTATAAATAGTTGTGTCGTGGTAATGTGCTTCTTACTCTTTATCTTTCATTACACGTTTGTATATCTATCTATCAACGTCCAACATAAACAACCAAATAGATTGACATAAGTCGATCTAAATATTTAAAATAAAGTTTTAAATTGTTAAAACTATTCAACCCCCCCTTCTAGTTTTCCACAATTGGCATCAGAGCTTCGTTACCAAGTTTCTTAGAGTATGTTGTACTTTAAAAACTTGATACGATCCGTGTATGTTTGAAAACTACAAAAAAAGTATTTTTTTTGTCATATTTTAAAAATCATTATAATATTTATTGTTGGACAATGATAGAATGTTCTAACATTTTTCTTGTTAAGTATTCTTCATACTTGGATTAAGGATTACCAAGAAGATCATGAAGAATCCATCTAAATATATTTTTTCGCAAAAAGAATGTTTAGTATTGTCCTTCTCACAATATGAATCTGGAGATTCCAAGAAGATCACAAAGCATTTCATCTAAATACTTCTTTTCTTAAAAAGAATATTTAGCAAAGGTATGATCGCTAATAATTTACTTTTGATTTTATTATTGTTAAAATATTAGTCGCATGATTTATATCTATTAGCAATTACTTAAGTAGTTATCTATAGTCATCATCAAGAATAGTATTCTTCGACTAAGTTGTATAGACTACGCTGCCAACTCGTAATAATGATATCTTGGTTATTTGATAGCCTCAATCATTATTCATCACAAAGGGTTTGTTGACACTTCATCTATGTCAATAAATATCCATGTAAAACTTCTTATATTATGATAAAGTGGGATTTTATTATAATGTTTGAAAAGCTTCCCAAGAATTATGACTAATTCTTAAAAAGGGAACTACGTCTAATAGGAATAGTATTAAAATCTTTAAAACCACAAATCACAAGTTTTAGAGCCTTAACATCAAAACACTAGGCGTTTTAGAACTCCCAAACCAAAGTTATCAAGGAATGTTTGAGCTGATTTTTGCTGTCATGCCAGATCCCTACGTTTACACTAGCCGGATCCCAAATGAGAGGGATCCGCGGGATCCGTGCAATAGAAGACAGCTTAAATTAAAGAATGATCACTGTGGATGTTCCACAATCATACTCACCTAAAGAATCACGAACAAGAACTCAGCTACTGTTCAAAGGAGCAATTTGATCATTCCTCTCAAGCTTAACAATCACTGTGTAAGTATAATCTTCACTACATTGTTAATTTAATTCCTTGATTTCTAGGATTACAATTTCTTCATCTTTAAGAGTTGAGTTCAAATGGGTTTATCATAATTTGTCACCACATTGTTTTCTAAGATAATCTAAATCAAAGAATTAACATTGTTAATACAAATTAAACACATTTCTTGAATTCAACAAAGATGATGAGAGCAAAATTATGATCAAACCCTCTAGATTACTATTCACAATTAACACCACATTGTGGTTGTATTGTTCAGGAACAATCATGCCAAGCAACAACCAACAAGATTACCAAGACACCGTTCACTACATACCCATGTACCATAGGAAATATGGACTAAGTCCGGACGATAGGAAAGCCTTTAAGATGCTTGAAAGAAGACTCTTTCACGAAGGTAGAGTTGTTGAACCTTCATTTCTTGCAAATACCGACATAAGGGAAGTGTTTGGAACTATTGGGTTTGATTGTCTATTGGACATAGACGAACAAATTTGCCCGGTCTTTGTACTTGAGTTCTACAAGACCATGAGAATAGTTAGAATTGAAGATGGGTCCATCTCGATCGCCTTCATCATCAATGAGCAAGAGTTTAGTCTTTCACTTGTAGAGTTTGGAAGAATTATAGGGGTTCCATACCAAGGTGTTTGCATGTACTCCAATGAATGGTCTTTGGAACAACTACACACAATGGTTGATCATCATGCTATCTACCACTCTTTGATCCCGGAAGCAACCACGGTGAGGGACACCGTGTTCCAACCAAGAGCATCACCATTAAGAGTCACTAGGAACTCAAAGGTGATCTATAGGGATCCTTTCCAAATGGAGCTTTTAGAAATGTATCCATTGTATAGGAAACGGGAGAATGTGGTGAGGGAGAATGTGGTGTGTCTAGTTGGAAACAAGGATCACCCCAACGCTTGTCTAAGCTTCATGATCTATTGCCTAGTGACCGAGACTCGTTTCAACGTTGCTTACTACATGATCAAAAGAATGGAAAGTGTAAGAAGCATGGACAAAATGGTACTCCATACGCGATGCTTCTAACCCGTCTTGCAAAATTCATCTTTGCATTGGACCCTTCTCCACAATCCTACGATCATAGCTTTTGCAACAAAGTTATGGTACCATTAACCGAGGCTAGAACAACAAGGTTTATGGTGGAAGGCAAGAGGCCTCACCCACCCACTGGATTCCTCGGATGAAAGGGAGAGACAAGGAGGAGTGAAGGAAGTAGTAGCAATCCACTTGGAAATACCGATCTTGACCCCTGGACTACATTAACCAATTGCCAAACATTCCTAATGAATCACCCGAATGGCAACAAACCAAGGAATCTTCAAGTGCTTTGCCAATTTCTCGAGGAAGAATAAGTGAAGATGGTATGATAAAGAGTGGAGGACGGGTGAGGACGTGATGGTGAAGAGAGGTAAGGTCATAAGACCTATATTTGTGATGAACAATTTCAAACAATGGTTTGTAACACTTTAAACTATGCTTGTAGTATGTAGGTACCGCCATATCTCGGCACTAAACAATTCTAACTTAGTGTAGGATATAAATTTTCACATACACATCAAACCATAACACAAAGTAGCATATAGATGGAATTCTAGAGAGAGAAAGTTAGAGGTTTAGGGAACTTAGTGAGAGAAAGTGAAAGATATTATTATGAGCTCCAACTCTACCTTGAAGGGTAGAGTATTTATAGTCTTACATAACTCGCCACACTTTGGGCGTGGATCGTGGCATCTGCTGGGTAAAGACCCGTCTGTCCTCCACGGTGTTACTTAACTAAATACTACTTAACTTAAGAATTACTACGACTACGAGCTTTCTAACGATTACATATACTGAGGTGACCGACTCTTTAATACGGGAATTTCTAATTCCTAACAATCTCCCTAAGGGAGGTCACCTCAATCATGTACCAAAATTACATAGAATACAAATAGATATTACATTAACAATTGATCTTGTATTCTTGATGTAGTCCTTTGCTCCTAAGCTCGTAGTCATTGATTCTTCACATTGCATGATTGGATATTCCAAGTGAAGGTCTTTTACCGATCCACGTGATAATAATTTTGAGCCACCTTTGAGATCATCACCATCAAAAATCTCTAAGACATCCTTTGTGGTGTTGTGACTTTAGGACCGACATGCTCACATTCGGATCATGAAATCTTCACATCGTAGTAGCGAAGCTTTGTTGAATCATGATATTGGCGCAGCGTAAGCGAAGCTTGGTGTGAAAATATCGAGTCATTGATGCACTAATCATGATTTCTTTGAGTTGAATATGTTAGTGAGCATGCGGCTATGGATTGACCGCCCATTCGATCACCGCAAACGTCGGGTGTACCGCATACAATTAGCAATAAATCGCATGCGAAAGTGTCTTTGATCACTTTCGTTGAATTGAGGTACACGCCCACGGTTCCTCGTTGATCGAGACATGTACCGCCTGTGATCGTATAATTCGAAGAATTTCCTTGACGTGGTTTCGCACTTTGTTCTAGTCGTTCTCAAACCGAACGTCTCAAAGAAGACAACACGGAGTGAGTGAACCAAATAATTTTAAGTCCACCGATTGATGAAAAGAGATTTGAAAAACAATCGTATTGCTCAATAGAAATTGTTTTTGCAATACAACGAAGGTTTTATTGAAAATCAATTATCAATCATAAAATACCTTTTGGTTTGAAAAATGAGTACCAAATCGATGTGCTAAAGAAAGAGTTTTTAAGCACAAAGACCGGTTTTTCAAAGGTATCCGTCAATCCATAACTCGAACTGTGATTGATTCAAGAGATTGAATAGCCCCATTGTTTATGTTCGGTTGTCACATGGTTGATCTATATAATAGATCTCACATGCCACCTACCAGAGCTTGTTTGATGTTGGCTCGAAGGCTTTCCATCTTCACCGTGAATATGTAAACACATCACTTTCGGATGTTACGCAATACCACAAGGATATGCGTGGGACTCAAGATATAATCTCTCTTCCACATGTGTGAAAAGAGTCTTCATTGAAAGTGTCCTAATGAGATTTATTGATGATCTCGTGGCTCTAGACTCAATTTGTGCATATTTGGATCCTATAGCGGAGACTATGGAGAGGGTCTCCTTCTTCAATATCAACCATCTCTAAGAGAAAGTCGATAGATAATGTCGGTTCCCGTGAGAATGAAACAAGCCCTTTAACAGGAACTTGAGTGGTTTGGAAAGTTGATGCGGTCAAGGCCACCGGGTCCATGACGCCTTGTCTTCAATACCGATGTTACCATCAAGTAGCATATGAATTGAACCCGGTTTACGCCCTAAGGTTGAATAAATGGAGGCTATTTGTTTTCACCCTTTTTCATTCAATTCTTTTAATTCTTCAACCCCTTCGGTGCTTACCGAGACTTCATAGCTAGAACCTTGTTGGGTTTATTCCAAGACTAGCTCGGTCTTAGTCCGCACTCTTCCCATATCTCATTTTCTCCTTTTATCATCATACCTAAGGACTTCTACACTAACTAGTGGATTGTCCTGGGTAGATCCCTCCGGTTCGGCGGATCATGGAACACATACCTAACCTTATCATCCTTATATCACCGTACATGAAGTAAAGTTGGTCGGTCTATTTGGTATTGTTCGTCGCCATTGGATCCAATTGAAAATCAATTCGGATACTTGTGATATATTATCAAAGCATTTTGTACCGAATTGTTTTGATATTTTTAGAACGAGAACTCCCCTCAACATGTGCATCAAGTATTTGAAAATGTTTAGCACACGGAGGCAAGAGAAAGAATTAACTTCTTTGATTACCATTTTCTAAAGATATCAACATCACTTCCACATCAAATCAATTAGATATAGCATTTAGGAAGGATGAGGTTTCCATAATTCGCTCCCCTCAATATGTGCCTCGAGGTTTGAAAAGAGTTTTGCACATACTAGAGGAACTTGCACATTGGGATGAGTGATCACGTTTTCAAATCAAAGGTTTAAGATAGATGCTCCCCTCAACATGTGCATGGAAAATTTGAAATCGTTTGTCACATGTGGGCGGATAGCATGTACATCCTTATAAAACCATTTACCAAATTATCGCTTTAAATCCAATTTAAATCACACATTCTCCCCGATCACAATTATCAAATCATTTGAGATTTGTGATCTCTTATTGATTTAAATTGGTTTTGAAAGCTTTAAGGAGAATTGTGACTTGATTTGTGAAAGCATTTGAACCGATAAGGATCGGATTTAAGACTTTACACTCCATTGATAAACATGCATTTATATCTTTTGAAAACAACTTTAATGTCAAATAACTTTTAATTTAATTGAAATCATTCTCCCCTCAATCAATGACATAGGTTGTTGATTGAGAGATAGAGATTTTGACAAATAAGTCCCGATGATTATCAAAAATAGACACCGAGTTATTTTTCAAAGCATTTGGTTTTCAAGCAGATAAATGTTTATAGAATCGAGCATGGAATTTGAAAACATGTTAAAACATGGCTCGTTCTTTCTTTAAAACCGGTTATTGCATGAAAATGACAATAAACCATTTTCTTTCTCCCAAAAATATTTTTTTGATTTTTTGAATTTTTTTTTTTTTTTTTTTTTTTTAATAAAATTCGAGCAACATCTAAAGTCCCGTGTCATTCTTTTGAATGACAACATCAAGACCGTAGATATTATCGAATCGAGAGAAGCATGACAAAAGGACAATATTTTTTTGAAGATTTTCAATTTTTCAAATTTTATGGATTTTGAAAGTTTTATATTTTTCTATTTGATTTTGAAGGTTTTATAATTTTGTATTTTGTTTTTCAAATAACTATTTACAAGAGATAGATAAAGATAGACCTTTACTCCTCGTCTTCCTCCCGAAAACGTTTGAGAGTTTCGGTTGAAGGCTTTTCAAACCAAGTCGTGGAAGAATAAACTCAAACGTTCTCTTGGAAGAGCTTTGGTGAAGATGTCGCTAACCGATATTCGTGACCTCACAAAATATAGTTCCACCACACCTTTTTCCACTTGTTCCACGATGAAATGATGTCGAATGTCGATATGCTTTGCTCTTGAGTGTTGAACGTTGTTGCATGAGAGAGTAATAGCACTTTTATTATCACGAAGATGAGGGATTTTGTTGAATTCAAAGTCATAGTCGGATAATTGAGATCTCATCCATAAGACTTGAGCACAACAAGATGACATGGCTATGTATTCACCTCTGTAGAGGAAATAGAAGTACTCATTTGCTTCTTTGAAGACCACTCACAAGCTTATCACCCAAAACCGAGCACCTCGACGATTTCGACGAGTATCTTGACAACTGCATGATCAAGATCTCGTGATAGGTCGTTAGTGACATACCGGTGTCCTTCGGGTACCATAGTCCCATATTGATGGTTCCTTGGAGATACCGAAAGACCCGGTTAATCGCTTCAAGGTGCTTTTTAGTAGGCTTAGCTCGGTATCTTGCACACATGCAAACAATGAACAAGATGTACGGTCTACTAGCGGTGAGATACATCAGGATCCAATCATACTCCGATATTTCGTTTGGTCAATCATGATCCACGAGAGGTCCTCATCTAGTTTGGTTCGGTCAATCATGGGGTGTCAACAGGTCACTTGAATCAAATCCAAATTTCTTTAAAATTTACATTGCATATTTAGATTGATTTATGAAAATGCCTCCGGACTTTGAGAAATTTGTAATCCCAAGAAAAATGACATTTGTCCCATCATTGACATTTGAAACTTTGAACTCATTTCATTTGAAAAACGATCACATTCCATTGGGTCGATCGAGGCAAAAATAATATCATCAACATAAATTTGAACATGAATCAAATGTTTGCACGACTTCACGGTGAACAATGTAGGATCAATCGCTTCCTTTGATGAATCCGGGTTGATAGAAGAAACTTTGACGTTGTATCATACCATGCCCTGGAGCTTGCTTTAAACCGTAAAGAGCCTTCTTCAAACGATAAACGTGAGTAGGATGCTCTTGATTCACAAATCCTTCAGTTACCGACGTGACGACTTCTTTAAGATCTCCGCTTAGAAATGCCGTCTTTACATCCATCGATAAACTACCATGTTCTTACTAGCAAAGATTAGCGAGAAAGATTTCGATTGCCTCGATTCGAACAATCGGAGCAAAAGATTCTTCAAAGTCTATACCTCCTCTTGACGATATCCTTTAGCAACTAATCGAGCCTTGTTCTTCAACACATCACCATGCTCATCAAGCTTTACTTTGAAGATCCATTTTAGAGCTATAATCATAGCACCCTGAGCAGTACTAACTCCCATACATCAAGACGATCAAACTCATGAATTTCATCTTGCATGGCATTGAACCATTGCCTTCATTCATGGCGGTTTAACATCTTTTGGTTCGATCTTAGATAGTACGGAGTTGAAGAAGCACCATAAGGCATCGGTTGCGAGTTGTTTCCGGGTTGATACTGTGACGAGAGGGATTACCAATGATGTTGTCTAATGGATGATCGTGAGTCCAATTTCGAGGTGTTCATGTGGCGGTTGTTGAGGAACCGAGGTAGGCGAATCGATGTCTCTCAAGAAGATGGTTCGATGATGATCTGTGAGTAGCAAATATGTTTTCAAATGGAGCATCTTCAGAGTCGCAGGGATTAACTTCATCATTGATGCCGAAACATTTCCATAATGTACATTTGAAGAATGATGATTTGTTGATGAGATCGAAGGATCGAAGTGCTGCTTGACTTAAAGATATTGAGATCAAGGATTGACTTCATTCATCGGAATATGAGCATCCTCTTGTTGTAGGGATCAAGACCTCATTAGTAATTGAATCATACAAGCTTCATCAAACATAGGATCAAACAATTTCTTTACATCATCTTCGGATGGAGGTACATATGGAGTTTCTTGAGAGGAGTTTGGAACAAGAGATGATCCAATGGGACTGCTTTTGAAGTGCGGGTCCCGAGCTGGAGTGTCCGGAGCCATTTGACCGGTCGACTCATCAAACGTAACGTGAATTGTTTCCATGATATTTCGGGTTCTTTTGTTGTAGATTCGGTATCCTTTTGTTTGATGCATATCCTACAAATACTCCAATGTCGACTTTTGGCCCGAGTTTGCCTAAGTCTTGACCCTCATTAGTTGGATAGCACAATGCACCAAACACACGAAGGAAAGATAGATTAGGTTTTTGTTGTGGACAAGTTCATATGGAGTTTTCCATGAATAGTGTGAATCGTGGAACGATTTTGTGTGTAGCATGCGGTGGCAATTGCTTCAATTTCGAGAAACATTGGAACCTTTGAGTAGATCAAGATTGTTCTAGCGAATTTTAACAAGAGTACGATTTCATCTTTCAACTACACCGTTTCATTGAGGGTTCATGGAACACTTCTTTGATGGTCGATTCCAACGCTTCATAGAATTCACTAAGTTGTTTGTTGACAAACCGGCCCAATGTCTGCTCGATAATTCGACGGCTTTGTTTAGTCGAACCCGCATTTGTTTGATGAGTTTGATGATGATATCCGAGTTTCATCCTTTGTCCTTAAGAACTTGACCGGTGAATCTAGAGTAATCATCAACCACAACTAACACATATTTCTTCCCAAAGATATTCTGCACCTCATTGGTCCACATAAATCCATATGAATCATATGAAGAACTTCGTGATGTGAGTTAGTAGGGTTGGGTTTATGGGCATACTTTGCTTTTTCCCAATTGACATCTTCAACAAAGATGATCCTTTTCATATTTTAGTCTAGGTAAACCTACAACTAAGTCCTTTCGGAAAGATCGTTGATGGTGCAAGTTCAAGTGATTGAGACGACGATGCCATAACCATGACTTTGTTTTTGAAGCCTTAGATAACAAGCGATTGAGAGGCCCTCATCATGTCATCGATAGAGATGGTGTAAAGGTTTGAGCCACGAGTTCCTTTCAACAGTTCTTACCATTAAGATCTCTAACAAAGCATGTATGTTTTCAAGGCTACTTCTAGATTAGAATCACGTAATTGACCAAGAGAGAAGATTATGACCTAAACCTTCCATAATACACTCTAGAGATGACACTATCACCAACAACATAATCTCCATAACCCATAATAGCACCGAAATGATCATTACCAAATCTATCAGGTCCGATGAATTTGCTCACGAAGTTCATGAGCATGATCGGTCTCAGGTCATATGCTTGAAATGTGACTGAGTCCGTGTATTACGTAAGCGATTTGAACGATCTGCAGTTGAACACGAGACAAGAATGGATAATCGATAATTGGGATCCCCATGCAAGAATGGGTTCCATTTGGTTAGTTACAATGGTTGGACCACCCACATCGTAAATAGAAGCATTCATATCGAAAGTGAGGTAATGGAATCATTGTGAATAGATGCAATACTAGTGTCTCAGATTAGCCTGCTTACTGAGTGTGACCACTTAAGGGAATAGTTCTACCAGAGGGCATCCATTTTCTAGTGGGCATTATCTCGATTAGTCTTATGACCAACAGTATCCAATAAAAGCCTATTCGCTGAATGTTCTTCCTGTGGGTTTCCATTGTTTTCTAACTTTCTTTCGCTTTTGCCTTTTAGCCCTTTTAGCATGAATTTTAGCATTAACAATATTAATCGGACAATTAACATCATTAGGCAAAACATTGACACCACATTCATGATTAGAAAGCAATTCAGCGGTCATCAAGACAAGGTTTGCAAGTAGTATCGAATTGAATTAATTACGAAGACGCCTATGGCTAATACTAGAATCAACACGATTCGCTTTATTCAATTCAAGCTTAAAGTTCCTAGATTGTTCTTCTACTCTTTCGTACATTCTTAGCTTGAGAGGTCCTATCATTCCTTTTATTGTCTTGAGACTTTGACCGCTCCCTTTAATGTCACCGACACTCGTAGAGGGAATGGGAACATTAGTTTGTTTTACTACTCTTTGCACCACTGCTTAGATGTCTTTGGGATCCGAACTACATGCAGTGCACTAAGGTTCACTTTCTTAAAACTAGAGGTACCGAGATTAGTACTCCTAGAAGGCATCTTTGAGTTCTCTCTCTTAGCATTGACGGATCTAGAATCGAACTACTCAGGGTACACTACGATTCACATTCAAAACATTAGGAATCGAGTGCATATCATATTGGCCTTAGCATCGAGCATGGAATCAAAGGGTTAACTCTCTCACCTAATGTCTTTGGGCATATTGTGATCAAGCATTCTAAGATTTCTTGAGATCGTTTGGCATATAAGCATGCATGTCCAATTGCATTATCATGAGGTTTCTAGCTTATCCTCTTCAACAATCTCACTTGAGACATTCTAGGCAATCCTTAAGGGATGAGAAGTATGTTTGAATGGCAAGTTTGTTGTTCCTTAGATGAGGAGGGACATATGTCACAAATAAAGCATATTTATTACAAGAGTGAACCTTTGATACAACATTCTCCCCATTGGTCATTGGCATTTTCTCTTTTACCGACTCTTGATTCTCAATTTCCTTTGCAATGAAGCTATTTGTTCGTTGTTTTTGTTACGAGTGACTTTAATTGATTCAAACAACTCATTGAAATGACGTTTAACCTTTTCATTTTCTTCTAGGAAACTTTCGTTTTCCTTTTGTAAAGCATTTACTAGGTTTTGAAGATGAAACGCTTGAGAATTACGAGAATCTAAAGGAGGAGGCATTTGGGAGCTGTCATATTGTTCGTTTGACCCTTTAATTGAGAGATTTGGGCTTTCAACTTTCTCGATCGTGTTACACCGAGCTTGAATCTGCTCATCTCGCTTGTTAATTTGAAAATGTGATCAAACTCGAGCATCCGAAGATGTCTTGATAGTTGAAGTTTTGACATTTTCTTTGAGATGTTGATATTTTAGTTGTAGATTAAAATACTCAACTTCTAGTTTAGAAAATGTTTAACCAAATTGTCGTGATCATCCAGTTCAATTTTCTCATTTAGTTTAGAATTAGTTTTTCAAGCTCAATGACACGATCATGGAGACTTTCAGGCCATGATAGTTCATGAAATTTGAAGCATTAATAGAGCAATTTGAAGCGTTGAAAAAGACATCTTGAGCAACACATTCAAGAATAAGATTCTCATTTAATGTATGGTGTTCTTTCTCTCAATCTCATTATATTTCAGGCACGCTCATAGTTACTAACTTCAACAACCATTGCATCAAATTCCTTTTCCATTCCCTTAATATCGCTTTCTATCCCCTTTTAAGACTCTCAAAGTGATCTTTTAGAAGTTTAAAGAAGGGCATGACCTCGCTTAAATAACATTCTTTCATTTGTTCAAAACCCTTTCTCCTTGATTATACATGGGTGTGATCCTTTTCTTGCAAGTTTTCTCAAAATCAACAAATAGTTGAAATATAACGTATTGACTAATTAATGTCTTGCTTTTAGTGGCAATTGTTCTAGGTACAAGATGCATTGGTGTATTAGGAGGATACACGATCGCTCTAGGCATTTTCCTAAGGGAGGGTTTGTTTCAACAATATTTTCCGCTTCGCTTATCTAAATCTTTTTCCGGAAGACTTGTTCGGGAGTCAACAAAGTCGAGGCTTAAACATGTTCAAGGAAACCAGTTTTCCTTCTTGTAATCATGAGGAGTGATAATTATGTTTTCTCTTTGCATTTGGGATCATTTTGTTTCTTATTCATCTTTTCCTAGTGATTTCATTTGATTTCTTATCTTCCTCTGCACTCAACGCTAAACTAGGATTCGCCTTAGGCTTAAGGATCTCATTACCATCATAAAGCACCTTATGAGCATTTCTAGCCTTTTAATTACCTCTGGATTTGGTTCCTCAACAAGGGAATGCTATGCTTATCGCTTAAGACACGATGTTTAGTGACCATGAGCAATCTGAATGGTGTTTCCTTGTATGTACAACTTGTTTTCAAGTTTGTTTTTCAAAGTTTTCGATTGGAAAAATCTCTCAAGAGTTTTGATTCCTTTGCATTAAATTCTTGCTTAAGCATTTTCACATTTTCTTGAAGTTCTTGTTTTGCTTAGTTGTTTTAGAAAGTTTTTCTTGCAAGGAATGTAATTCTTGTTTCAATACTTCTTCTCTAAACTTACTTTTCTAATTCTTGTACTCACTTGGTCATCCATTTCCGCTCACGAGTGGTCAACTCAAATTTTGCACGTTGTTCATAAATAGCAACACGTTCCTTATAGGCATTTAGTTCAGAATTATGGAATCATCGGAGCACATGCATGTATTCATCAAAGATATAGTCATTGTTGATCGCAGGAGATGCATCACTTGGTACAACTTCACTTTCACTTTGTTTCACGTATTGATCGTATGGGACAATATTGTCATTACCCATATTTTCAACATTTGATTCAATAGTTTCAGATTGATTGTACTTTGTCATGCATCATTGCATATCAACATCATCGTATAGTTTTAATACCTCGAGATGAGTTTGTCCTTGGATGGGCCACTTGTGGTGAAGATGAGACCTTGGGAGAAACCATTGGAGAAATGCTAGCCATAAAGATTGTGTGTGAGTGGGTCCATCATCTACATCGTAGTCGTATGCATCACGATCGGCGACTTGAAAGGCATTCGATGATTGTGACCTATCTCCGAATAATTGCTCATCCACATACGCATCATAGGTCTTGGCATTGCCTCAAGGCAAGACAATTCCTCTTCATCCAACGCAGCACCATTGTCCCGAGCTTGGCCGGAACATCTTATCTCAAGTAATCGGCGATCAAGATTCTGGACGCTTTGGAGATGTGCAGTTCCTTGCAATGTGTCCTTCACCACCACGTTATAGCATTTGATTGGCTTAGCTTGACCTTGGTTACCATTTCTTCCTCGATTCGTTGCCAACATAACCTCTCCCGCTCCACCTCTTCCCCGATCATACTGCCTTTCCCGAATCGGTTGCACCACGATCCTTCCATCTTTAACAAATGGCTTGATTGTGTGGGTTAGATGCGATTCGAGGTTGTTGTTGGTTTGTGGGAGAATTCATGTTTTGACTAATGAGAAGAGCTAGTTGATTAATGATGTTACCTACGTGTGCATCAAAGATCGACTTGTTTGAACATGGGATCGTGAATGAGTTTGTGATTACCATTCCCCAAGGGTATGACTTGTGATGCTTTGGTTGTGATTCGATGTTTGAGTAGAAGGTCGTTGAGTCATTAGACGAGCTTGTCTCTCCCTGGTTGGTTTTGAACCGATTGAGAATCAATTTTTCAAACATAGCATGTCTCTCATTCACGAAGGAGGAAGGCATAGAGTTGCTCATAGTTTGTATTCTTCAATCCTTTAGTGAGCTTCACATTGTGACAAACTTGTGCCATTCGGGATTCATGTTGTTCACAAACTTTGAGTTGAGTGAATGTTAGGCATAGTCATTCGATGTTCCTCATGTCATTCACTAACTTATGAAATCTCACATAGTACTCATAGACACTCTCATCCGGTTTCATTTTGAAGTGCTCAATTCGTCATAGAGTTGGGATTCTCATCTTCCATAGTTAATTACGAACCCGAGAGAAGCATCTTAACATTATCCCAAACCGCCTTTGCATCGGTGTTATGATTGATCGCTTGTAGATGTCTTTAGGAAGACCTTGAAGAACAATGTTTGAAGCCCCGATATCTCGCATCGAATCTCTTTTCTCCTTATCATCAAGCTCATCATACATCTTAGTCTCGTCCATTCCGTAAGCAGAGTACCATCTTCATTAGTATCTAGTATGTCTCTAGTCGTCTCAACTCGATATGGTCCTTCATCAATGGATTTTAGAATGTTGACACCATTTTCCTTTCCAAGGCAATACAATCGATTCGTTGAGCCCAAGAATCGTAGTCGATTCTGTCAAGCATGGGTGGACGAGTATCTCGAGCCACCGCTTGTACATCCTCTGCAGCAATGGAGATGATGTAGGGACGTTGGTAGACATGTTAACGATTATACGGGATTTTATAACTCTATGATTAAACGGGAAATAGATTCTTTCACGGATTTTACTAAATCAAGAGAAAACCGTAAACAATCACTCAAGTCGCTAGAAGATTATGCACTAAGTCGCTAGTAAATAATGCACTAAGTCGCTAACTCTTAATTCGCTAGATAGCTAAGTCGCTAGAATCCCAAGTCGCTAGACGAAAGCAAGTCGCTAAGTAGTAACTCATTCATGCACCAAGTCGCTAGCCAAATTTTGGCGACGATTGCTACACAAGTCGCTAGAGATACAAGTCGCTAAAGAGCAACTCTGCTGCACCAAGTCGCTACCACCTGTCGCCACTCGTAGTGGAGAGTCCACTACTTGTACTTTAACTCGCTAGCTCCAACACCGAAGTCGCTACAAAATGTGAAGCAAGTCGCTACCAAGAAAATACTCCGTGAGCTAAGTCGCTAGCTTGAAAACCATATAAACATCACTTTTCAATCCAAAACAACCCAACCAAGATGATTCAAGCTACCAAATGAAAACCTAAACAGTTGTGATGATTCTAAACATAAAAGTACCAACAAAATTCAAACTTTAACACAAGAAATCACCCAAATGATGCAAAACCACTAAACTTTTTCAAACTCAAAACCACCTAAAACCACTATAAATCCAAAGATGTGCAAGATATGATCTAACCATGGCTCTTGATACCAATTGTAGGATATAACTTTTCACATACACATCAAACCATAACACAAAGTAGCATATAGATGGAATTCTAGAGAGAAAGTTAGAGGTTTAGGGAACTTAGTGAGAGAAAGTGAAAGATATTATTATGAGCTCAACTCTACC
Organism: Chrysanthemum lavandulifolium; assembly: GCA_022545495.1. NCBI lineage: Eukaryota > Viridiplantae > Streptophyta > Magnoliopsida > Asterales > Asteraceae > Chrysanthemum > Chrysanthemum lavandulifolium. The sequence continues at coordinate 52,361,275 of CM040243.1, forward strand.
TTGGAAGGTAGAGAGTATTTATAGTCTTACATAACTCACCACACTTTGGTGTGGATCGGGGCATACAGTGGGTAAAGACCCGTCCGTCCTCCACGGTGTTACTTAACTAAATACTACTTAACTTAAGAATTACTACGACTACGAGCTTTCTAACGATTACATATACTTTAGGTGACCGACTCTTTAATACTGGGAATTTCTAATTCCTAACACTTAGGAATTTGAAGAATGAGATTTTACGACCCCTTGAGTGGTCGTCGTCACTCATTCTAGGAACTTTAGCTCTTCCTACTTTGCTATACATTATATTTGTTGTACTCGTGCATTTAGTCCCCATAGAAACAACTAGAAGAAGTATTTACTAAAAGTGCAAAGTTGCACATTCTTTCGAAAGCCTCAACGATCTGATAGAGGCGGATCCCAAGATTTGAACTAGCGGATCCCTCCTAGAAGGTAATCGCGGGATCCGTGACCTCGATAAGCAATACAGACTTGATTACATCAAAATAGCCGACTAGATCACCTCACAATAGTCAAACATAAGATACTAAAGCCAACTAAGCCTTCCTCAAATAGTTGAAAGCCTCACTCTCATCCATGGCTTACCTAGGAGATATTTCAAAATGTTTTTTGATTTATCAATGATAAGGTTATAAAATGTACCTTTTTAGGGTCGTTTAAACCCTTATTTGATCACTTTTGTATCCGTTATTACTTAATATCGTTCCTTTTCACTTTTAGGTCTCTTGAAGGCAAATTCTTCGGAATGACACTTATTTGGACGAAAAGCGCGGATATCTGAAGAAAATGGCCAAAGTCAAGAATCGAGACACTCAAGTCTTTGAAATACAAGGGGGACGGTCAGTGTTATCTCTGACGCCGTCGAGCACTTTGTGATGGCTCAAGAGCAAAATTGCTTATTTACAAGTGACGGTGTCAGCTTTAAAAGAGTAGGTCGTCAACTCCACGGCCCAGATTTGATTTGATCGGGCGACGGAGGTCAAGAGGACGGCCACAAGCATAAGGTGACGCCGCCGCAAGACTAACGTGGCCAAGACGAAACCCCAACGAGCGGCGACCACGGCGTCACAAATCATAAGGTGGCGCGTCGCGAATGTAATCTTATATATAGAATCCGAATTTTTCGAGTTTAAGTGTGTAGTATTTTAGTAAAAACCTAAACCGAACCAAGGCCTCTTGTACAAGTATTTTAGGGTTCAAACCCTATCTTACACCAAGATAAGTGCTTTACTTCATTAATTCAATTATGTCTTCAATTATTTGTGTGTATGCTTGCATGTTCTCCATGTCCGACTAATTTACTTGTGTGTTTGCTTAGGAATATGAAACTTAACTATTGAATATTGATTGGTTGTCTCTTATCTTAATTGTTAATGATCTAGTAATGCGATAGGTCATTCGTTGTGTAGTTAATGCTTGATTAATCTTTGTGAACCTTAGACTATAACACCTAGAGTAGTTGTAGGCTAAACCATCCAAAGAGTACCTTACAGTTAGAGTTTATAAATCCTAGAGATTTTGTAGACGAGACCCTTTGGTAGTTTCAAAGAGTTAGGGATAAACGCATACCCTACGACCTTAGACACACAACGCAATTAAGAATAAGGACATGAAAATTCAACCATCAATAGGAGATAATTAAGGAGTAATAAAACCTAAGTAGACACATCTTTAAAATATCATACGAGCACACAATAATTAGACATAGACTACCCTCACCTTAGTCAATTAGATAATTAGATAATAGCGTAATCGGTAGAAATACCAACCCCCCAAATCCAAACCCCGAGATTCGTACATTTACATTTCCTAAAAAAACATAAAAAGATAAAAAAATAATCTTCCTCAACCCCAACCTTTGCGTAGTAACTTCTCATTAGCATTCCTATTCCCTTAGAGAACGATATCAATTCCGTGGCTTACCCTAATACTACACTACAACGATTAGGTTCATTGCCTAGGGTGTTGAAAAACTTGCTCGATTTAAAAGGAAGTTCCTTTGACCCCGAACGACGTGTAAGCGTTATCAAGTTTTGGCGCCACGCTGTGGTATAGAATAGCTAGTTAGTAGTCCACCTCGCTTAGGTTTCTTTGCTTGATTCCTATCAAGTGAATTTTTTCTCAATTTTAGCTTCCTCATAGTCTATCCCCCTTCGCGTGACCTTTGTTACTACCCTATCACTTTTCATCATGGAAGGTGATAACCAACCACCATTCATCAACCTACCACCAAATGACCCGCCAAGAGACCGTATCTTGGTGAATACTCGAACCTAGCCACCAAGGTTATAGGAACACCATTGAGCTTCCCGACCAAGCTCAAACTACGGCCTGCGATCCGACACCATCCGGTTGGTGCAAAACGGATGTGCATTCCATGGACTTCGTTCCGAAGATCCTAATCAGCATCTTAAGGATTTCCTTAAAATTGTAGATTCCATCGACCTCGATGCTACCACTCGGGAGACCACACGTCTGCATCTCTTCCAATTCTCTTTAAGAAAACAAGCTAGTAAATGGCTTTGTCATCTTCCCACGGGATCTATTTCAAGTTGGGAAGATCTCACTACCCGTTTTCTTGCTAAGTTTTGCTCACCTAGCCCAAGTCAACCACTTGACCATCAGTCCTTCAACTCTCTTCGCAACCAAATCATTGATGAAATCAAAGATCCTAGTGAGTTGCATAGGACAGACATAAATGAAGAGGATAATGCTTATTTCAATCTTTACCCCACTAAGGAAGAGGTTGCTTACCATCGATACATAATCGATAACCCCGATCACCTATCATTAGGATATGCCCAAAGATTAGAGAGGAAATCTTTGGAACCTAAAAATCCCTTGTATGATCGGATATAGGAGTGTCGACCATGCTTACATAGAATACGAAATCTCCCATTAATGTGATGTCATATCTCGTCTACAATGACATTATGAATGAGCGACTTAATATTAGGAGGGACCCTAAGTATCCGTGGAGTTTGCAACTTTGTGGGAAGAGTCAAGGAGGTGCATGTCTTTATAGGAAATTTCACCTACCTAGTTGATTTTGTGGTCCTAGAAGATATAGGATGCGTCATTGACTATAGCTTATCCCAAGTAGTGCTAGGAAAACCGTTTGTTGAAACATCTAAGATGAGCCATAACAAGTATGATGGAACGGTTAGGTTTAAGGAAGGAAACGATGAGATCACTTATAGGATGCCTTGGAAAACAAATGAATATGGCCATCTACCCATTTTTGAACGAGACAGCATCAAAGCTTTTGAGGACAAAAGCAAGGACGATGTTGAAAAAGGTTATAAATGTATGTGGGACAGAAGGAGGCTTTATTATAAGGATTGCTTGACCCTAGGGCCTAGATATAGAGTCGATGAAAATTTTGTCAACATGATAGAATTCTCATTGATAATGCAAAACGAGACAACGTAGGAGCACGACTACGAGTCTAGCTACAAGACTCATAAATAAAGAAAAGCGCTTCGTGGGAGGCAACCCATGCTTAATTGTTTGCTTGTTTGTGTCATATATCTTTTATTGATTGTCTGTTCTCATGTTTAAATTTGTAAAAATGCTTTATTTTATTTTTAACCTCGTCTTAATAACATATAAAGGTATTTTACATAAAGGATAAGTGTAGGGAGGATTACACACGTTTTCAAAAGAAACGTAAACATGAGAATAACAACTAATTAAAAGATATGCATGTGTGTTTGTTCGAGTCAAATGCTTGTATCGAGTCATAATGGATGTTTTTTGGAAAAATTTTCCGATTTTAAAGATGTAAATTTTCCGAATTTTTTCCGTAAAATGCGCACCGCTTTTTGTCAGGATAACATGACGGCGTCGGGATCGCAACTGGCGGCGTCGGGAAGGAGTAAAACAATGATTATTTTTCTCGTTTTCGAGCTACTTGTAAATTTTGGAATTTTCGGTCTTAATTTTCCAAAAATTGTAAACATCCATTCCACAAGCATTATATCCTAGTTTAGTAGAGTCTTATATATATTATTGTCACGATTTTACGCGAAGGTTTCGTTTGTTTTCTTCAAGTGTGCGGTTTTATTTATCAAGAAGATACATAAGGTTGGAAGGAGCTTTTCACGCATATATTCTTCTTGGAAAGGATTTAACCAATACTTCACACACGGATCCTACCGAGCTAATCGGGGAGTATTAGTTTCTTTCGTTTTTATTACCTTCTATTATCATAACTTTGATACTTTCGGGAACATTGGGGACAATATTCGCTTTAAGTGTAGGGAGGGAAAATAAAACGGGAACTTTGAAACTATGCTTACCCTTGATTATTTGCTTTGTCCAATTGTATTTGTGTAATGAACCATGAGAAAATGTCGGTTAGGGTAATTTTGGCACCAAATTTAAAATTTTTCATGACATATAGGAGTGGGCCATTAGTCTTAACAAAAGCGTCTCATGGATAGGAAGTTACATGACTAGCACAAAAACCCTTTACCACCTAAATTCCACCCAAAATGTGAGGATCACCCTTAGATTAGTAGGAATTATAGCATTCATCTTTAATGCTTAGAGTGTGAACCGGTAGTATAATAGATTCTAGAACTTGTTTTGTGATGCATCCGAGATCGCTAGTAAGACTACACTTGTGTAGTTAGGAATAACTAAATGATAAGAGGCATTAGGATAACCCTTGTTTGATACCGTAATATAATTACTTCTTCCACATCGGTTGAGTAATTCCCCCACACCTTTGCGTTGTACTCATCTTTAGTACACGATACCCCTAGTTAACCCCTCAGAGCCTATCCTTTTCGCGGTTCTCGTGATGTTTCGGTTTTCCGGAATATCAATGAAGAACATTGTTTACACCCCACCCCCAAATGTACACCCAAATCGCCTTAGCCTACCTTGTATGCACTCACTTTTAGTGCATTATTGTTATCACCCTAAAACCCTTAGTTCAATTATCTAGTTGCTTGCATAAGTTGCTAAGTCGAGTCATATACTTTGTATACAGTTTTGGGACGATTGGGACTCATGGAAAAGTTAAAGTTTATGAAATGACGGAAGGAATGTTAAATTCAAATTCCTTTGTTTGCTTAATAATGTGCTCCAAGTGTTTTGATCTTTTCAATTCGGGTCAAATTAGTGTTAGAATAATAAAACTCAAGTGTAGGGATGCGCCTATAAATCCCTATCATTTTGATGTTACCGTAGAGGATGGTAGAGTAAAAGTGTAAGGAAAAAAACGGCTACCATCCTACATCTATCCTTTAAATTTATGTTTGTGTGTTTGGGTTATCTAGAGTTTAGAGTGTCGAGTCTTGGCTTAGCAACGCCATTCTTCGATACTTGTAACATAAAGATTTTTGACTTGCCACCACTAAATAGCCTATCCTACCAAACCTTTTGTTTCCTACCAAGTAAGCTAACATTACAACCCTTTAAAAGACCTCTTTGATAGTCTTTCCTAGGTGCTTACGCCAAAGCGATGGAGGTTTGATCTAGTCTCAAGCCTATGGTAATCTATGTACTAGGACCGGTTAATGAGTGTTTATCTTCCATTTCCATTGTTATATTTCATATACCCGAGAGATGCGAGTACCCAAACACCCCATGTGAGGTGCTAGTATGTAATTCCGTGCTTGTTATGACTTTATGGGCTTATATGTGTTGTGGATTGCTCTAAACCAATGCTTCATGACCCTAACTTATAAATTAATTGGCTAAAGCACATTTGCTTGAGGACAAGCAAATACCAAGTGTAGGGATATTTGATAAGGTTTTAAAATGTACCTTTTGAGGGTCGTTTAAGCCCTTATTTGATCACTTTGTATCCGTTATTACTTAATATCGTTCCTTTTCACTTTTTAGGTCTCTTGAAGGCAAATTCTTTGGAATGGCACTTATTTGGACGCAAAGGCGCGGATATCTGAAGAAAATGACCAAAGTCAAGAATCGTGACACTCAATTTCTTTGAAATACAAGGGACTGGCGGTGTTAGTGCGCACGCCGTCGAGCACTCTCGTGACGGCTCAAGAGCAAATTTCTTATTTTCAAGTGACGGTGTCGGGGCTTTAAAAGAGTAGGCCGTCGCAACTCAAACGGCCTAGATTTGATCCGCACGGCGTCGAGACTAAAGGGACGGCGTCACAAGCATAAGGTGACGCCGTCGCAAGACTAACGTGGCCAAGACGAAACCCTAATGACGGCGACCCGAGCGGTGTCACAAATCATAAGGTGACGCCGTCGCGATTGTAATCTTATATATAGAATCCGAATTTTTCGATTTTAGTGTGTAGTCTTTTGGAGTAAAACCTAAACCGAACCAAGGGCGTCTTGTCACAAGATTTTAGGGTTCCAAACCTATCTTACACCAAGATAAGTGTTTTACTTCATTAATTCAATTATGTCTTCAATTACTTGTGTGTATGCTTGCATGTTCTCCATGTCCGCTAATTTACTTGTGTGTTTGCTTAGGGAATATGAAACTTAATTATTGAATATTGATTGGTTGTCTCTTATCTTAATTGTTAATGATCTAGTAATGCGATAGGTCATTCGTTGTGTAGTTAATGCTTGATTAATCTTTGTGAACCTTGGACTATAACACCTAGAGTAGTTGTAGGCTAAATCATCCAAAGCGTACCTTAGAGTTAGAGTTTATAATTCCTAGAGATTTTGTAGACGAGACCTTTTGGTAGTTTCAAAGAGTTAGGGATAAACGCATACCCTACGACCTTAGACACACAACGCAATTAAGAATAAGGACGTGACAATTCAACCATCAATAGGAGATAATTAAGGAGTAATAAAACCTAAGTAGACACATCTTTAAAATATCATACGAGCACACAATAATTAGACATAGACTACCCTCACCTTAGTTAATTAGATAATTAGATAATAGCGTAATCGGTAGAAATACCAACCCCCCAAATCCAAACCCCGAGATTCGTACCTTTCCATTTCCTAAAAAACATAAAAAGATAAAAAAAAAATAATCTTCCTCAACCCCAACCTTAGCGTAGTAACTCCTCACTAGCATTCCTATTCCCCTAGAGAACGATATCAATTCCCGTGGCTTACCCTAATACTACACTACAACGATTAGGTTCACTGCCTAGGGTGTTGAAAAACTTGCTCGATTTAAAAGGAAGTTCCTTTGACCCCGAACGACGCGTGTAGCGTTATCAATCAACTCGTCAAAACTCACCATAATTCCGCTCCAACACTCACACGTTATCTATCACGTACGATAGCACTTAGTTTGGTCTATCCATCAATTTTAGCAAATTGATCTTAATCATCTGTTGACTCAAAATTAGGCTCAAAACTAGTTTTCATTTTTCTTTATTTTTAAAGATTTTAGTAAAATATTCTTAGGTCATCATCGACTTCTAGGACTTATTACCACCATTTCTCCATATCATATTAAATGGTATCCTTGTCAAACACATAGTTAGACTATCCAAAGTCAATTTTCTTACCCATAACCATCATTAAGCACCATCACTCATTATGGTTGAGGATTTGAGATATCCAAACTAAAGACTTCAAAATTAAGTCAAAACCTCGAAATCTATTAATAGCTAACAATACAAAAGCATAAACATTTCACCTAGAACACGCCTGACACGGATCCTAGTCTTTAACGAGACGGATCCTGCCGAGAGGATCCGCCGGATCCGTAGGCTGAAAGTCTAAATCGACTTCCATATTTAATTTTAAGTCACCTTTGGTTATCTAACCACTTTTAGCATTCATTTATTATCCTCCTAGAGCTGATCAAAATCCTAAGAGCATGCTTAATCCTCTAAGTGGCCAAGAATTTAATTTCCTAATTCAAATTATTCTTTATAAACCAAACAAACTTAGGATTAAGGCACCATTCTCACTTACCTTTCAAAATCAACAACTTGAAGTTTATATTAGCATCATCATCATTATGACTAAGGCTCTTAGCAACAACTCTTCAACCATAGGATCATCCAAAAGAAAGGGTCAAATGATCCATGAAATCTCATCCACCGAAACATCTCCCATTAGAGATAATAATACTAGAATCCTACCTCATCAAACTCATCCAACAAGTGCTAAGAGAACCGCAAGGATTAGCATCAAACCTTTCGGACTAGGAAAAGGATCATCTAGTTCAAAACCAAACATGGCTAGTTCTAGCAAGCCGTCAAAACCCTCATTCCTTAAGCATGGACTACACTCTGAATGAGCCCTCCTCACCCAAACATCTACCCATTGGATCATTCACCACCAAGAATCTCTCATTCACCAACCTTTTCATTAAATAGGGAACCACCAACAACATCAACTAGTCCATCATGGGAGACAAGGAACAACCTTGATCATATGGAAGAAGTTCCATTACCACCCTCATTTTTAGAACCTCATCCCACTTCTCAAAATGAAGACCCACAATCACACATAGAGCCTCCTCAAAATATCCATTTCCCTCCGGTTCCAAACTAAGACAATGATTGTCTAAATTGTCTAATCACTCAAGGACTTGTTCAAGAAGCACGAAATGAGATACATTTCATGTTTAATCATCTTCTTGCAAAGTTGGATCAAATCAACAAGTCCACTCATCCCTAGACTCAAGCACATTGTCGCGTTTTAAGTCTAGTAACTAGTTAGTATTAAGTAGTACTTGTATGGCTAAGTTCATTCTCTTAGTTTTAGAGATTTGCTTGATTATCTCTTGTTTTTATTGAATGAATACTTACATGCCATGATTATCTTATGTGTTGTGCTTGTTATCTCATATACATTTTCACCTCTTCATTAGCATTGTTTGAGATATCCTCATTATCGAAGAAAGCGTCACCGCAGACCCGGATCCCTAAAATGGCCTGACGGATCCCTCCATAAAGGGAACCGTGGGATCCGTGGTCCGTAAGCACAAATTACTACTAACTCGAGTTTTATTTGCGGAAATTATGCACTATACTCTTGTCTTCTAACCTTTACTTTGTAGATTTTCAAAATACATGAAGATTTTGACACCATAAAGCTAGGGGAGCTTTGTGTCAAACGATATTACAAAATCATTTGCAACTTAATCCGCTTTTGGATTATACTTCATGACACCCCATTGCAACTTTGCAATCTTCAAGGGGAGCACGTTTTCATCACTTAGGCGAACCAATTGCAAACATAATTGCAACACATTAGCCCACTTAATTTTATGTACTTGACGCCTCACAAAGGGATGGACTCGTCAAGGGGAGTTAAGACGAGAACCATTCCGTCACTTGCTCTCTTTACACTTTCTTTTACAATTTTTTTTAAATTATGTTAGTTTCTTTTAAACACTTTTTGTTTCGACAAAAAGGTGAGAAGAAAGTAAAACTACTAATTCAAATTTTCTATGAATTTTAGTTTTTCCTTAAAATAATTTTATGTTTTGTCATCAACAAAAGGGGAGATTGTTAATACAAATAAGCCGTAAAAGCGTTTATTTATATTTTACGATCTTTTAATGTTTTGTCGATAACAAACGTAAAATCATTTTAACGAAACAAATAAAATACGTAAATAGTTTGATTCAATAGTTTTCTAACATACTAACGTTTTCACATAAAACACTAAAACAAGTATAAGTAATTTTATGATTTAGATACATATGTACAACAACTAGTGTTTACATATTGGGCTAACATATACTTAACTAAGTATATACTAAAATGGGTAAAAACAAGTTTATACTAAAATGGGTAAAAACTAGCAAATGGTATTGACCCATAACCCATGGTTTTATACAAACCACTTAACCAAGTTCAATGTATTCTAGAGATACATTGTATCTAGAAAGAAACCCATGGATCAACCCATAACCCATAACTCATGACCCATAACCAAAAATACCCATGGGCAAAGAGGAGCATCCCACGGATCCCTAGCTTTGTGCTAGACGGATCCCTCATGGAGGGATCCGAGGTCCGGAATAATGATAGAGAAAATTTCCTCTATAAATAGTGAGCCATTTCTTCCTTTTGCTCACCACTTTCACACATACTTTCTCCAAGTATTATATCTCTCTAACCTCGGATCCAAGAGATCTATGTAGTTTGTCTTTTGTTTTGTGTGATTCTCTAGGTTCCTCTTAAAGGCGAGATCACCTTCTTGAAGTCGAGCAAGCTCAAGTCCATGAGTTGCCATGCTTCGTCATCATCAAGACAACGAGGTTCTCTTGTTGATAGTTCTTCTTCTTCCGTAGATGTTGTGTTGAAGGTATTAGTGAAGGATGCGAAAGTGTCAAGACGAAAGCATTAGTGAAAGGTGCTTATTGTCCGTGTCAAAAGCATTAGTGAAGAATGCTAAAGGTGTCAAGACGAAGGCATTAGTGAAGGATGTCTAAGAATCAAATCAAGTGGCATTAGGGAAGAATGCCTAGGTCGTATAATCGATGAGGTGCATCGTTATACATATAAGTATTTGTTTATTTCCAAGGATGGTGATATCCTTGATGGTGTTGTAACAAGAAGTGGATCTCCATGAGATTAGGTGTTGTGTTGTGATGGGTAGTAGTTCCTCCATAGTAATGGAACTAGGTGCTTAGCCTAGTACCTAATAAAGGGTAGGCGACGTTGTGATAGGATTAGTTCTCATTGGTGTGAAAGAACCGGTGGTTAGCCTAGCACCGTATAAAGGGTAGGCGACGTTGTGTTAGGTGTGGTTAGCCTTGGTGTGAAAGAACTCGGTATTTAGCTTTGTCCCTAAAAAGGTGTAAGCGACGTTGGAAGGCTTCTCGCCATAAGGAGATTGGTGTAGTGTTCTGAACTCGAGTAGGTGACTCGGGAGTGGAGTAGGGCAAGGAAGGTGTCCTTGTAGCAGAACCACTATAAATACTTGTGTCGTGGTGATGTGCTTACCTCTTTATCTTTCATTACACTTTATATATTTATCTATCAACGTCCAACATAAACAATCAAATAGATTGACATAAGTCGATCTAAATATTTAAAAGGAAATTTTAAATTGGTAAAACTATTCAACCCCCCCTTCTAGTTTTCCACATCAATGATTTTGGTTAAGTTTGGTGTGCGAATAAAGTTGTAAAGGTCGTTTGTTGTGAAATGGGTCAAAATGGGTATTTGGCTAATACCCGTCATATTACATGTTTATGGGTCAATGAGACAAAGTAAAATTATGAAATGATGTATTATGTTATGTTAAAGAGTTTTGGAAAGTTTCGTTAAGTTTCGAGTCTTTGAAGTCGATTTTCCGAAAATGGAGTAAATATGGTCTTATGGAATATTTTCTGCGGTGGGCATATGGCCATATGGTAATTTTAGCATATGGTCATATGGTTCCTTCAGAAATATAATAAAGGGCATATGGTGACATATAATATCTTGTATTTTGCATATGGTCATCGTCAAAAGTTTAATAAGGGTTTTCAGATTTTGGTCAATCTTAGAAAATCATATATTCCAAATCTGTAAGTCGTCACTGGTCGCACCACCCGCCATTTTGAAGGCGATTAAGTCTAGTTTCATTTAAAATGGTTTCAAGGTCCGAAAGTTTACACATTTTTTAATGGTCAAAGATTAATGTAAGATTCGTTAAAGTGAAGTCGTTTCAGCGTAAAGTTTTAATTTTTGGTCAAAGCAGCACGAGGTGTAACAGTTTGTAAAACAATTAAGTAACATAAAATGGGGCTATGAACTCACCTTAATAACAACTTGTAAAAATAAAATGATGATGACGATTGTTAATATCTCGAAACTGTTTATGTCTTAAATACAATTAAGAGTCATTTAATGGACATGAAAGTGTATATTCATAAATATATAAGAAAAAACAGACATGTCATATATTTTTTTATACTTGTCAAGATGTTTTGAAAGATTGAAATTTTGTAAAAATGATGTTGTAAATAAGAAATGTTTATATATTTACTTAATATATAAGTAGTTTAAATTGTTTATTTTAATGAAATAAACTAATTTAAAAATGTTACAAAAATTATAAAATATTTTATAAAATGTTATAAAAATAATATTAAAATTATATATATATATATATAATATAAAATGTTATTCAAAATAATATAATATATTATATAAGTTTATATATATATAATTATTTCAAAACATATATCGTACTATCATTCGGGCTAACATAATTTAGAGGTCATGTAGTGAATGTATGATGAGCTATGACACTTTACCCCGAAGAAGCCTCTCATATGAAATTTCCTATTAATATAGTACTTAATATTAAAATATAAAATTTGTAAGCATATGCATATATGAAACTATTTATAAGAGGTATACATTTGATATGTATTTTCATGAGATAAGTTGACAAAGTATATATATGACATGTTAAGAGTTTATAAAATCTTAAATAAACTAACAAAAGTTCATAAGTATTTAGAGTTTATAAATACTTACCGTTATATAAAATGCTTGAGTTTTATAAAAAGAATATAACATAGCTTCGTCGTGAAATTGGTAATCTTTGAAAACCCGAGGATATTTGAAGATTATAACAACTCTTCTTGAAAACTTGAAGATATTTAAAGATTATAACAAATTTTTCTTGAAAACTTGAAGAAAATAAGATCAAAATCTAGTTTCTTATCAAGAACATATGGATTTTCTTACAAAATCTTAAAGAAATGCCTTTGAGTTTTAGGACTTGCTTTCTTTTCACTCTCAAGACAAGGATCTCTCTCTTTTATAAAGCGAAGCAAAGCGCATGCGCTGAAAGCTCAATAAACACGACGAACACGATGCGGGGCATAGCATAAATGAAACCGTGATCATTTCATAAAACATATATGCTTGACCTTTCTCGATGCTTTTTGGGTGACTCACCAACCGACCCAGCAGTGATCGATGACAGAATGGTGCTTCTGCGCCTCTCTCCAAGAGATACGATTCGGTATCTGAATCGGCTGAAGGAGAGTATTCTTTCTCTACCTACATTAGCATGGGAATGAGTGACTAATAATACATGTGCTCTACAGGCTGCACTCCATCTTTCTTCCCCCTTTTTCTTTTGATTTGGAAGACGGGCGTTGCATTTGGTTCGAAAGGCATAGATAAAGAGAGTGTGGTGCAAATGTTTCTATGTGTTTAGCTTGGTATTTATAGGAAGATTTTTTAATTTAACCTCATGGTTAATTTTACACATGTTATAATCTTATGCAAGATTTATCCCCTGTGCCCTTTTGATAATATCTTGGGTTTATGGAGTGTCGTTTGGTTCCGTTAATTTACTATCGTTAAGTATTTAAATCACGAAACTTAAATTAAGCACAAAATTAACCTAAATCAAACACAAACACAACAATCAAATGATGTACGACAAGAGACTTAAAACAATGTGTGACAACCCGTACTTTCAGGTCATTTCTCGACACAATTCATATCTCATTATTTCAACATTTATAGTAAACTTGGTTTACTTGTTTCAAATTGCGTAACCTTGGAGGTTTGGCGTTAATTCATGATCATGACATCACGTATATTTTATATGGACTATGATTAGTCTACACTTCATTGACATCATGTGCATCTCATTAGTTCATTCACGACATTTTATTTCACAATCAACGCGCAATTTTTATATTTAATAAACTTTATCGCGTGAGTTTTTATTTTGAATACTTAACCTGTTACTTTCAAAAATGATCCCGAGGTATTTTTATACTTACATTTAGTTTATAAAAACTATATTTTTAGTTTTCCTAGTGTTTCAAATTTATTTGGTATATTAATCGTAAAAGTTTAATTATTACGTCGTTTTTCTTAAAAATTATACGATAATTATTTTATCACCCAAATTTCACAAGGAAAGTATTTTTACAATTTTTAATATCACATTACATTCTATTTTGATCTACTAAAAATACTTTCTACCTAAAAATTATCATTTACTTTACAAGTTACATATAACTACATATCTACTTGCACTTTTTTCTTACAACTTGTTACAAGTAAATATATATACATTTTATAAAAAAAATAAAATATTTTGAGACACAAACCCACAAAAACCGCCACCTAGAGGGTTGGCATTAAATGGAGTTAGTAAAAATTCATTTGATTGTATAAGATCATACTCCAAGTTCTTTTATTCATTCTTACATCTTAAATAATTCACCTAGTTAAAAAGTTCTCTCCTTTGTTTCTTGGGTCTCCATAACCGGCCAAGCATCAAGAACAACCAAGGGATCAAAGTTTTGCAAATCAAGTGTGTTTACAACCTAGTTATATCCTTTTTATGGTTTTGAAATAAAAACCAAGGATATTTAAGTTTTATCCTTGTTACTTACACCTCTTCATTATCACTAGTAAGCATGTTTTTTTTATCATTTTCAAGTTTCCTTATCATTTTCATATGTTTCTTTTCATTTTTGGAGCTTATATGCATGTTATGTGATTTATACCATTTTTTTTATGATTTTTGAGTTATATATATATATTGGTCATCCTATAAATATTCCCATGGTATTCTTTGGTCTTGATGGTGATTAGGAACCCATGACACCCTAAGAAGGTGTATGGTAGGATTAGATTAGCTTTGGAGTTGTTTTGAAGGGATTAGATTAGGTTTTGTCCGAGAAAAACTATTTTCGATAACTATATAAAGGTTCTGTCCTTGTTTCGAAATTCTGGAAAAACCTACTGATGGTACGAAACTTTGGCCTTGATATTTAGAAAATATACTTTAAAACGAATCCGTGGCCTTTTGAACGGATAAAACGGAGTTATAATGAAGCCGTGGTGAATTTTTAAAGTTTGACGACGAAACGATAGTTTTCGAAATTTCAGCTTTGCTGTTTTACATTGTTTGGATCAAAATGAGCCTTAAGCTTCACAAATTATTTCGACTAGTCAAAAATATATTAGTTTACTTTGATACGAAGCTAAGGACATATTTACGAGAAAACGGATTTGAAACGACAAATAAATGCACGTTTTATAAAGTTGCCGTAACTATTATTTTCTCGAAAAATTATATTATTTCTACGATTCAAGTATTTCATTATTTGTAAGGGCTATGTTTGCGCGCTTTTAACTATGATGCAAAACTTTTGGAACAAATTGTCTTCTAGTAAAATCAAGTTCACCGCCATATTTTCAAAACAAAAGCCGTTTGTCAAGCGGAGTCATAGTAAATTATTTACGGATGTTCAAACTTGGCGAAACTCATTTTCTCGCACACAATTAGCAAAACCACCATCTTTAGCCCTTGATATCTTTATGATCGAGACCTTTTTGACGAAAACTCCTGAACTGAAACTTTTAGATATCGATACAAACTTTCCAAAACCGTCGAGTTCGTTCTCTAACGATCGACGACACCGCTTTACGGCTAGTTTTCGAAGCCATTTTGTTAATTTCATGAATATTCCAAACGACATTGTTTCTGACGAAAAGTGGTAATTTCACCAAAAATCATTATAAAACCATTGTAGGATGACATTTTGACGTAAAACATGTAAAGTCATTTTTGAAGGTCAAGACGTCAAACGAGTATTTTTCGACGATAAGTAATATTTTCAAAACTCGCAAATGGTATAAATAACATACGAAATGCATGCACAACATTGTATCACACATTCATGACAACATATCATCACTCGGTCATAACATTCATTTTAGGTCGCGGATAGTTTCCGAGCCTCACTTCACTTCATTTTGTTAGCATATCAATCATACCGGGTGAGTTCGTGGCCCACTTTCTATTACTTATTTGTTTTACAAACTATTTGGGGAGATACATGCTTAAATACTTATTTCACTCTTGCGAATACTCAAACCATTTATACAATGGTGTTACAATATACTTCTTATACTTTGAACATTATGTGTGGTTTATTGCGATATGTGCCTTAATGTACTAAACTTGTTTTCAATTATGCATCAACATACATACTTTAGCAACCGGTTAACTCCTGCGGGAGCCGGCCAAACATTTAAACTCTTTTGCCAAACAACATTACTTATACTCTAGACTTGGTGTGTGTATTGACTAGACTTAAACAAACATCCCGGCATTTATATGTTGGAAGGCCATTAATTTGGATACATCCCAACGTGGCGTTGAGGAACATCCCAAGATTTATATGTTGGAAGGCCATTAATTTGGATACATTAGCGTGCGTCGTTGGAGGAACATCCCAATATTTATATGTTGGAAGGCCATTAATTTGGATACATCCCAAGCGTGGCGTTGAGGAACATCCCAACACGAGTTGTTGGAAGACCCTTGTGGTGACATTTATACTATTAACTACCTTGATGCGCATAATCATGATTGTCATACTATTTTTAGCGGTGGGTTGTAAACACACGCGGTTGCAAGTTTTGTATGGGCGGGACTTGAACCGAGTGGATTTACGATGCCTTTGCTTTGTGAACTATTTTAAATGACCAAAAACTTTGCCTTTGTTTTATGAGCGCTCTTTTAAAGCTTTACTTGTTAATCAAACTCTATGAACTCACCAACCTTTGTGTTGACACTTTTTAGCATGTTTTATCTCGGTATCTAAGGCATTACTTCATGGCATGCATTTGGACACATCATGGAGTCGTGGTGACGACGCTGCCTCACTGGGTTTTATGCACTTTAAAACATCGTTTGAATTGTAACAAACTTATTTCCGCACAAGTTGAATTTCATTTGGGACCTACTTTGTAAACTCGATTGTTTTAATAAATTAAGCGATGTGTTTTCCAAACGACACTTTAGGTCGTTCGATATAACTGTAACTTTGATGCTATGACAGTCCTCCCCAAGGTATTCAATTCACGCAAAAGCGGGTAATTTGGGGTGTGACAGATTGGTATCGAGCATCGGTTATAGAGAACTAGGTTGCATCATTGACCTAGACTATAACTACATCATCATAGCATCTCATCATTTCATCACTAGTGCATGATCACTTTACATGCGATTTATCGTACATTTTTCGAGTTATTTACTTTCATTTCATATCGATTGTCACATGGATGCCTTTAATGCCCATTCCATTATTTTCTTCATACTCGAATGTGGTGAATGCCCCTGTCATTCCCTATCACAATTTAACATCAGTTGACTCAACACCAAACAACATATGAGTCGATTAGTCCAAGCATTGCATAGTTACTCCTAAATTATACATAGCCCGATCACTATGTCTAATTCGGGAAGAATCATGCGATGAAGGAGTAGTAGGCTTATATGAGTAAGCAATTCCGTAATCGAGCCAAATTTTCAAAGATTTTCTTCAAACCACTTGTTTCAGTTTGATCCGCGTGGCAGTTCTTGTTTGATGAGTTGCAAAGATCGAGCTAGAAACAAGTTGTTACCTAAACCGATTTAGCCTAATCTCATGACAGTTCTTGTTTGATGAGTTGTGAGATTAAGTAAAAATCGGTTACCAAAATCTTTTGAGGGTTTTGCTCGGAATGGGAAAGTTTGCAACATCAAACCCTAAACCCGTTAGACCTAACAACGATTGAATTCGGGATGAATTCCTTTTTGATGGGCGAATGTGACAACCCGTACTTTCGGTCATTTCTCGACACAATTCATATCTCATTATTTCAACATTTATAGTAAACTTGGTTTACTTGTTTCAAATTGCGTAACCTTGGAGGTTTGGCGGCTAATTCATGATCATGACATCACGTATATTTTATATGGACTATGATTAGTCTACACTTCATTGACATCATGTGCATCTCATTAGTTCATTCACGACATTTTATTTCACAATCAACGCGTAATTTTTATATTTAATAAACTTTATCGCGTGAGTTTTATTTTGAATACTTAACTGTTACTTTCAAAAATGATCCGAGGTATTTTTATACTTACATTTAGTTTATAAAAACTATATTTTTAGTTTTCCTAGTGTTTCAAATTTATTTGGTATATTAATCGTAAAGTTTAATTATTACGTCGTTTTCTTAAAATTATCGATAATTATTTTATCACCCAAATTTCACAAGGAAAGTATTTTTACAATTTTTAATATCACATTACATTCTATTTTGATCTACTAAAAATACTTTCTACCTAAAAATTATCATTTACTTTACAAGTTACATATAACTACATATCTACTTGCACTTTTTTCTTACAACTTGTTACAAGTAAATATATATACATTTTATAAAAAAAAAATAAAAATATTTTGAGACACAAACCCACAAAAACCGGCCACCTAGAGGGTTGGCATTAAATGGAGTTAGTAAAAATTCATTTGATTGTATAAGATCATACTCCAAGTTCTTTTATTCATTCTTACATCTTAAATAATTCACCTAGTTAAAAAGTTCTCTCCTTTGTTTCTTGGGTCTCCATAACCGGCCAAGCATCAAGAACAACCAAGGGATCAAAGTTTTGCAAATCAAGTGTGTTTACAACCTAGTTATATCCTTTTATGGTTTTGAAATAAAACCAAGGATATTTAAGTTTTATCCTTGTTACTTACACCTCTTCATTATCACTAGTAAGCATGTTTTTTATCATTTTCAAGTTTCCTTATCATTTCATATGTTTCTTTTCATTTTGGAGCTTATATGCATGTTATGTGATTTATACCATTTTTTATGATTTTGAGTTATATATATATATTGGTCATCCTATAAATATTCCCATGGTATTCTTTGGTCTTGATGGTGATTAGGAACCCATGACACCCTAAGAAGGTGTATGGTAGGATTAGATTAGCTTTGGAGTTGTTTTGAAGGGATTAGATTAGGTTTGTCCGAGAAAACTATTTTCGATAACTATATAAAAGGTTCTGTCCTTGTTTCGAAATTCTGGAAAAACCTACTGATGGTACGAAACTTTGGCCTTGATATTTAGAAAATATACTTTAAAACGAATCCATTGGCCTTTTGAACGGATAAAGCGGAGTTATAACGAAGCCGTGGTGAATTTTTAAAGTTTGACGACGAAACGTATAGTTTTAAATTTCAGCTTTCTTTGTTTTACATTGTTTGGATCAAAATGAGCCTTAAGCTTCACAAATTATTTCGACTAGTCAAAATATATTAGTTTACTTTGATACGAAGCTAAGGACATATTTTACGTGAAAACGGTTTGAAACGACAAATAAATGCACGTTTTATAAAGTTGCCGTAACTATTATTTTACGAAAAATTATATTATTTCTACGATTCAAGTATTTCATTAATTGTAAGGGCTATGTTTATGCGATTTTAACTATGATGCAAAACTTTTGGAACAAATTGTCTTCTAGTAAAATCAAGTTCACCGCCATATTTTCAAAACAAAAAGCCGTTTGTCAAGCGGAGTCATAGTAAATTATTTACGGATGTTCAAACTTGGCGAAACTCATTTACGCACACAATTAGCAAAAACCACCATCTTTAGCCCTTGATATCTTTATGATCGAGACCTTTTGTGAAAACTCCTGAACTGAAACTTTTAGATATCGATACAAACTTTCCAAAACCGTCGAGTTCGTTCTCTAACGATCGACGACACCGCTTTCTGACTAGTTTTCGAAGCCATTTTGTTAATTTCATGAATATTCCGGCGACATTGTTTCTGACGAAAAGTGGTAATTTCACCAAAATCATTATAAAACCATTGTAGGATGACATTTTGGCGTAAACATGTAAAGTCATTTTGAAGGGTCAAGGCGTCAAACGGTATTTTCGACGATAAGTAATATTTTCAAAACTCGCAAATGGTATAAATAACATCTGAAATGCATGCACAACATTGTATCACACATTCATGACAACATATCATCACTCGGTCATAACATTCATTTTAGGTCGCGGATAGTTTCGAGCCTCACTTTCGTGCACTTCATTTTGTTAGCATATCAATCATACCAGGTGAGTTCGTAGTCCCACTTCTATTACTTATTTGTTTTACAAACTATTTGGGAGATACATGCTTAAATACTTATTTCACTCTTGCGAATACTCAAACCATTTATACAATGGTGTTACAATATACTTCTTATACACTTTGAACATTATGTGTGGTTTATTGCGATATGTGCCTTAATGTACTAAACTTGTTTTCAATTATGCATCAACATACATACTTTAGCAACGGTTAACTCTGCGGGGCCGCCAAAACATTTAAACTCTTTTGCCAAACAACATTACTTATACTCTAGACTTGGTGTGTGTATTGACTAGACTTAAACAAACATCCCGGCATTTATATGTTGGAAGGCCATTAATTTGGATACATCCCAGCGTGGCGTTGGAGGAACATCCAAGCATTTATATGTTGGAAGGCCATTAATTTGGATACAGCCCAACGTCGTCGTTGGAGGAACATCCCAATATTTATATGTTGGAAGGCCATTAATTTGGATACATCCCAGCGTGGCGTTGGAGGAACATCCCAACACGAGTTGTTGGAAGACCCTTGCATGGTGACATTTATACTATTAACTACCTTGATGCGCATAATCATGATTGTCATACTATTTTTAGCGATGGGTTGTAAACACACGGTTGCAAGTTTTGTATGGGCGGGACTTGAACCGAGTGGATTCGATGCCTTTGCTTTGTGAACTATTTTAAATGACCAAAACTTTGCCTTTGTTTTATGAACGCTCTTTTAAAGCTTTACTTGTTAATCAAACTCTATGAACTCACCAACCTTTGTGTTGACACTTTTAGCATGTTTTATCTCGGTATCTAAGGCATTCACTTCATGGCATGCATTTGGACACATCATG
The DNA here is from genome assembly GCA_022545495.1 of Chrysanthemum lavandulifolium. NCBI lineage: Eukaryota > Viridiplantae > Streptophyta > Magnoliopsida > Asterales > Asteraceae > Chrysanthemum > Chrysanthemum lavandulifolium. Next base: position 52,381,985 of record CM040243.1, read on the forward strand.
GAGTCGTGGTGACGACGCGTCTCACTTGGGTTTTGGCACTTTAAAACATCGTTTGAATTGTAACAAACTTATTTCCGCACAAGTTGAATTTCATTTGGGACCTACTTTGTAAACTCGATTGTTTTAATAAATTAAGCGATGTGTTTTCCAAACGACACTTTAGGTCGTTCGATATAATCAGAACTTTGATGCTATGATCCTCCCAAGGTATTCAATTCATTTGCCAAAGCGGGTAATTTGGGGTGTGACACAATGTGTCTCTTCGCCTAATGACCTAACAACGCCTACCACCCAACTAACCAAAAGTCCAATCTTTTCTAACCTGATTAAGCAAACATCATAAATGAAAAATAAGAACCCAAAATAACCGATCAAGCATTCACATTACCTTATATAAACCCACCAATTAAATCTTAGAATTTAATCTTTTTACCCCAATTAAGCAAACATCTTAAATGACAAATAAGAAACAAAAGAGCATATCAAGCATTCACATTACCTGATGATGGTTTGGGTGCAAACTCACAACCACGACTTCCATTGCATGTAGGTAACCTACCAATAACGAAAGTACAACAATTAAACTCAACACAAAATTAAGATCAACCAAGCACAAACCAATGCCATAAACCCACTCAATTATATCAAAAAAATCTAATCTTTTTAAACCACAACTAAACTACAGCCACAATTAATGAATAAGAACCAAAATAAATTCTAACCAAGCATCCACATAACCGACGGTGCGGATGCAAACCCACGACCATAATTCCTATTACATGCAACTAACCTGTCATTGATGAAAACATAACGATTAAATAAAGCACAAAAGTAAGCTAAATCAAACACATACACAACAACCAAGTCTTATTAGTCAGAAACAACTCCAAAAATTACACACATTTTGGATTTTCTCGATCGTCGTTGCTGATAAAAATACTTGAGAAACGTATAAGAGAAACATGGCTTTTGTGTGTGGATTTTTTTTAACCTTATGAGAAAGAAACACAATAAATATACTTGCATATAAAAAACACATAGTGCGATCCACAAGAAATTTGAAACTAAAAAACATGTGTACGACATGCAATAAAAATAATAAATTAAGTGGCAATTAAGTGAAGAATCCACTACTCTTGATTTAATCCCTCTAAGTCGATGGCTCGGCTCGGCTCGGCGTGTGAACAGTGTTGGATTGGGCTGCGGCTCCACAGTGCATCCGAGCCATCCACTCCCTCGAGCCAACCTCCCCATCGGCGGTATCGAAACAGTGTCGGCTCCCATCTCCACTATGATAGATGTTATATAGTATAATCTGTGTAGGAATTCACAACTTCAAGCAAGAAGTTGATGAAACCCTCTGCAAGGCATGAGAAAGGTGTAGGAATATGTGCATGACATAACATAATTAATATTGCCATTAAGTATATGATTCTATAGGGTCATAGATAATAACGTGAGACTTCATTTTTATTTATTTATTAGAAATACTTATATCTATATCTATATCTATACAACACTTTAATGCACATAATTTTTTGACGTACAAGACAAGAAGCATAGTGTACAACAAAACACCACATTAATATTATTTAATGTAGTCAATTATTTAACTGGTCAATAAATATAATTAATACAGTTATTAAAACACCCCTTACATAAGAAATACAAATTATCAAGCATATTGTACAACCAAATTAAACACAATTCCTGTATTAAATTTCACTACTACAAATAATAAAGCACATTATACAAATATTCAAGCGAGCAGCAGGCAATGGCTAAATGGGCTTGAGCCCGGCGGGCGGACCAAAGCAGGCTCGAGCCCGCGGACACCAGCCAGTGAGTTCGAGCCCGAGCAGACGCGGTCTATATGAAATTCTTGATATCCGTAAATTTATTGTTAAAAAGAACATAATAAACAAAATACATTATTCATCGAAAATTTTTATTTCGAGTACTGCTGCTTGCAGCGGGTACCTGCTAATAATCTAATTAAGTGAAAAGAGATTGGTCTTAATTAGTTAGACTAATTAAATAGTATTGAGTTTAATTAGTTGTACTAACTAAAATGTACAGGGCTTAAACCAAGAACTAAAAAACATAAACCCTTTTGGGCTTGATATTCAACCAAAACCCTTTAAGGGTTGTTAGTGAGCTTGATTCAATTACTTGTCTATTAAGTTATGTATATAATGGGATATATATCATATCTTATAAATATAATAATTATCCACTCTATTTTAGTAATAATATTATTTAAATATAGTGTTTATCTTATATTTAAAATAGGTAATTATCTCATAAAAAACCTATAAATACAAGACCTAAATCTAGGATTTGTATTCATTCTTAATACCCTAAAGTCGAAATCCTCCTCACACACACCATTGTGTTTTGTTTTAGCAATTGGATTGTTCGCGTGTTCATCAATTGAATCAAGATCTAGCACTATCTTGAAGTTGTTTGAGCGTTAGTGTGCTAAACGGTGAGAGGATTTTGCTTCTGATCCTAGAGTTTGTGTTGATCTCCTACGCTAACAAAGGTACGCAATTGTTTTACTGTTTTTCTGATTAGTCATAAGTCACGTATATGAATCGTTGGATATGAAAAAGTTAGCGATGTGCATTGTAGTCAAGCCTAGGAGGTGAAAGAGTTAGTTTAGTGTTAGTGTGGACTAACTAAATGAATATCATTGTTTTGGTTAACTTGTATATTTATTTGATAATTTACGTCATCGATTAAAATATCTTGGTATAGCACGGGTTTTCATATAATTTATATTGTTTTATTTATTTTTGCTTTGCTTGTATTGTATTAAAGATACCTACAATATCAACATATAGTATATCCAAATATCCTTTTGTTGTCTTAATGCTATACTCGATAATCTCTGAAAATTCAAATGTTACTTTATGTAACTTATAACATTAATTTTCATTTTTAATCTCCATCTTCAATGTCAGCATAATTTGCAATTTCAACAACAGTTACTTTTGACAAACATACCATATATTTTAAATTAAGCCCAAACACAAAGTAAGAGGCCTAGTAACAACCCCAAATCCATCATGGGCCATTACAATCTTCATAGTCTTCACTTTTAGGGCAAACATCACAAAATATATATATATATATATATACAAAATCTCATAAACAACCTTGCACAACTCAACCAATACAACTCATAATCTTGGTTAACAAAACCATGGTTAGATCCAATATTCTCCAAGTATAAAAACATCCTCTACACACCATTTTCTTTAGTAACAAGAAAAACCCCAAATTGAAATTTTTATCTCCCTAAAAAAACCCAAATTGCAATAAATAAACTCACTGACCAAATACAATCCTCACAAAGTACTACTGGTAAAATCTCACTTTCTCTCTCACACACTAAATACACACACACTTATATTTCTTTGTCAAAATAACTGTTGAAAAATACCCTATAAAGCCTCGTTTTTTCTTCTTTTTATACAATAATATCAGATCTTTTACCCGATTAATTTACGGGTTTTGAATAACCAATCTTTTAGCCGACTAATTTACGGGGTTTGAGCTTACTGACCCGAAAAAAATATAACTTTTTTCTTTTATTATTGTTTTTCTTGAAGACAGAGACAAAATGTAGGAACATTAAACTTGTACCCCAAGATTATATCCTATTTACACTTTATTATTCCCGCCAAAAAACCCACCAAAACCCTTAAATTGTTTAGTAAATTCATTAACATAACTTGTTTTTATAGGAATTTATACTTCTTTTTATTAGGGTTTGACAATTTTGTATTAATGACAGGTTCTTTAAAGCAAACAGATGTGTATGCATTGGATTGGTGTAAAATCTTGTTAGGGTTTAGTACATTGTTTAATAATAGTTGTTATTTTAGGCGTAAGCGTAGATTGCTGTATTCGGGTTTGAATTGATTGTTTTCGGCGAATTTTGAAGGTTGTAAGAATCATGAGTTTTAGGAAGTTTCTTAAGGATATTGATATGAGCGATGAAACAACGATGTTTGAAGGGTTTAAGGATGGGTGTTGTGTTGGTGAGAATTGTGGCGTTGGAAGTGAATTATGTGTAGGTAGTGATGAAGAGAAGGAGTTGATTAGGAAGAGGAAGAAAGAGTGTTGTTGCCGTTATTGGATTGGGTGAAGCAGTGGCGAAAGATCCTTGTGATCCTGCAATTGGGTCGATGCGGGTAGTTCTAAGTGGGGCGTATGGAAGTGAGCATGTGTGGAAGCAGGCCTTATTGGCGAAAGAGGCGATGGTTTTGAAGGGTAATGAGGATTGAATGCTAATCAATCTGTTTGGAAGGTAATCGAATTCCCTCGTTATAATTGTGCTTATATCATTTTGTTCATGCTGTTAATAATTTATGATTTACATTTATGTATATCTCTCAATGTAGTTGTTATCTGGTATGTATTCAGTTACAAGTTTGTCCATTGTCACTATCACTAATTATTTGGCGGCGTAGATTTGTGTTCACTGTAATGTTTTTTTAGTTAATGGGTATCTGCGAAATTTGACTAATAGCTAAATACAATTGAGTATGGTTATGTGTATGCTGAACGGTGTAGTACTAATACTTTTGACCTTGCAAATCCGGTCATGTACGTACTACTCCCTCTATCCCCAAAAAGAGTAATGATATTTTGTAACATTTAAACATAGCGTATCTTTGATTGATATGTATCATGGTCTTTTAGTTAAATTCAGATTCTTCCTATGGATTTAAATGTCGTCGTCAACTTTTAGTGCACACACAAAAGACACGTCTTAATTATTTTGAGGGTAATAGGTAATCAATCTGACACTTGAAAACCAACCATAGATTCCTTTCTGAAGTGGAGCTAATATCAGCAAAAAGTATATTTGTACTTTTAAAACTATGAAAATGTTATTGCAGTGCATCTTTTGAATCTTATTAAGTTTGTAATAGCCCATACCCTTGTTAATTCAGATTTGCCATTACTAGCATCTTCAACTAGTTTTGTTTGTCATCTTTATATGCCTTTTTTTCTGTATTTGAAGTACGAACCCATTGTCTTGAGTTTTTTCTTTAAAAAAACTGTACGAAACTTGAAAATGATCACTCTCCACTAGCTAATCAATTCATGGTATTAGTGAATGCTAGAACTAGTTTTTAAAATTTTGTGTACTTTGTTAGCCTACTTCAGTCCTTGTTGCTTATTTTAAATCAAATAATATTTTTTCAAACTAAAAATAAAAATAAGTATCTCCCATCTGTTTTTGTGCCTGAATAATATTCTTTCTCTAATTCAACTTTTGGATGCTTATGAAAAAGATTAATCGTGTAACACATTTACCCTTTTAATGGAAAGCTGTAACCGTCAGTTTTCACCCATTTGTTTTTGGTTAAACCCATCTCCACCTGTCTAACCCGCAAGTAAAAATACTCGTTTTGACCCATATCAGTAAAGCATTTTGACTTTTGACCCATCCGACTATCTTATCACCTTTAGTTTTAATCCAAGGACAAATCTGGTTTAAAGAATGACATATTATTATGTTATTTTTTTAATGAATAGCTTTCGTTGTGATATTACATTTAGATTAACCATGCAGCTTTTTCTTTTTTCTTTTTGCAGAAGAAGCGAAAGATGCATCCAGACATGTACAATGACCAAGCCAAGAATATCACCTCGAGATGCAGCCAAAGACTCATTTCAATAAAAGAGACTCGGTCAACCCTTTTGACCAGAAACCTGCACGTTCAAGATTATCCGGAGTCATCTTCCACTGAGAGCCGGAGTGATGTAGAGGACGAAGGTTATTACTTGTTTTATCAGGCAGAAATACCAGAGTGGACCCCAGAAACTTACAAATGTGAAACTAAATGGCTCGGGACCCGTGTTTGGCCTTTAGAAGAAACTGAAAAACAAAGAAATCTGATTGAAAGGGAAACAATAGGAAAAGGACGACAAAGCTCGTGTGGATGTGAATTTAAGGGTTCTTTAGAATGTGTTAGATTTCATATCTCAGAAAAAAGATCCAGGGTGAGACTTGAACTTGGGCCTGCTTTTGCTAACTGGAAATTTGATGCAATGGGTGAGGAAGTTGCGTTAAGTTGGACTATACTCGAAGAAAAAAAGTTTGCGCAATTAATCAAGTTAAACCCCTGGTCTTCAGGTAGAAGCTTTTGGTATGAACTTATGACACATTTCAAGAACAAATCAAAGGCAATTCTCGTTAGCTACTATTTTAATGCCTACCTCTTGAGACGTAGGGCCCACCAGAACCGGACTGATCCAAGTAATGTTGATAGTGATGATGATGAACTAGAAAGTTGAGGTTCCATCATATGCTCTCAAAGGTGCATTTGAAATTTGCATAATACTTTTTCCTTCGAAAGAGATTGTTTCGGCTTTTTGTTCTTATCAATATTAATGGTGAGGATAGACCCCGTTTTGGCTGTTTTGTGGGTCATTTGAAGGCGAAAGAAGTTGGGGCCAAAATGTAGAAGTTTTGTGTTTAAAGGGTAAAGAGGCATAGGTTGAGAGGGATTTGATGCTTACATATTTTGGTACATTTATAGAAATGTAGGCGCCCTTGGTTTGTAAATCTTTTACGGTATGATCTACTATTTGATTTTATGATTGGGGTTTATTCTTTTGTGCTGAAAACGAGCCAAGCTTATTCTATAGTAGGTATATGATTGAGAAATGTTGAAAAAAGAAGAAGCAACGCTTGTCAAATGTTTCAGTTCACAAGATTTGCTTAACTTGTTTTGGAGCCAATGTTGGAGTCAAATAACATAATGAAAAGTTCAATATGAATCTTTCTCGAAACCCTTTTTAGTCTCGATTTTGACCCAGGCTGTATTAGCTCATTTTTTTGGTAATCTGGGTCGTAAACGAACTGAACGTTCAGTGAACATTTTATGAACCGTTCGGTAAAAAAATCATTTATATTCATTTGTTTATTAAATGAACGAACATGAATAATATTTTACGTTTGATTAATGAATGAACATGAACAAAAAATCGCGTCCATTCATATATGTTCATAAACGTCTGATTATGCGTTCGTTAACGTTTGTTTATGTTCGTATATTATATCTTTTAATTGTATAATTTTGAAATTGGTTTGTTTAAGCAAAACCACACTTATAAAACAATATATTGTGCATAATTTAATAAAGTTTATGTTTGTTTGTCTATTTTCATTTCTTAGACGAAAGTCTAAAGTCATGAACGATTTTATAATAACATATGGTTTATTGATAACAAAAAGTTTCTGAGTTATAAATGAAATATAATAAAAGTTTGAAGATTTGGGGATTCAACATAATGTTTTGAAACACGGGTTCAACCGGTTGAACTGTTCGATCGAAAAATGGGTCAATTTAAATGGGTCAACTTGTCGGGTTGGGTCAAAATGGGTCAAAATATCTGATGTCAACCACGGGTTTGAAGCGTCCGGTTCAACCGGTTTTCGATATTAATAGTTTTCTTTTGAAATATATGTTTTAAATTTCCTTTTATAGTTTCAACTTTTCACTTTTTAGTTTTTTCTTCGGATACCCTGTGACGATGACCGGAGAAATAGATCTCGATGAGGCCTGATTCACCAGTTTGTATCGGTTTCAACGGGTCCTATCTGGTTCGTTTTCGGATGGCTTTTATTGGTTTGCCGAACCGGTGGCGACACCGGTTCCCGGTTGAACCCGTTGGTCCCGTCCGGTTTTCAAAACTATATGTACCATCAGCTTGTTAGGTTGTATGAAGCTTTGTGTGTTTTAATAATTTGTATAATATGTATAATAACATGTACTTTTCATTTAGGGTGTTTTAAAAATAATATTAATTAGTGTGTTTAATTATTTTATATGGATTATTTTGTAGCATGTTTAAATTGTACATTATGAAAATTTTATTGTGCTTGGTGTTTTAATTGGTTGTATTTAATTTTGTAGATATGTTTTTAATTGGTTGTATAATGTGTATAAATTATTATCTTTTAAGCGATGAGGTGTTTTAATAAGAGTAATTACACTATACATTTATCTCACTTATGACCATTTTCAACTTTCAACATTCCACTTTGACCATACACTCTTTATATGTAATATAGATATTCTATCGTTTCGTTTAGTGTCTTAATGAACGAATATGAACAACTCATTTTCTTAAGAGTAAATTACACCGTTCGTCCTTGTGGTTTCCGTTAACCGCAGCCTATCGTCCTTTGACCGAAAAAAATTCTCCGTTCGTTCTTAAGTGGCAAACGTTATGCACCGTTCGTCCCTCCTACTAACAGACCTCAGTAACTCTCGTTAAGTCACGTTTATGTGAGGTTTTTTTTGTCTTTTCAAGTCTTCAAATGAGGATAAAGTTGTCATTTTGCCTTTATAAATAACCTTTATATTGATATCCAAACACCCTCTTCTTTCTTTATCATCTTTACCCCCAATACCTTCTCCTTCACCACCACACTCCATCGCGACCACTACACTCCATCGCGACCACCACCCCTATCATCATCATCAGTCATCACCTTGTAAACATCATTTTTACCAAAACCACCACAATCAATATCATCTCATCACCACAAAGTCACCACCAGCACACGAAACTCATACCCAAATAGCCAAATCCCATTTATTTCCACTCCAAACCCACAAAATCAATCGCAACAAAAATCAAAATCAGCAAATTGAAATCATATCCCAAGACACGAATCAATATCATCTCATCACCACAAAGTCACCACCAAAGACACGAAACTCATACCCAAATGGCCAAATCCATTTATTTCCACTCCAAACCCACAAAATCAATCGCAACAAAATCAAAATCGACAAATTGAAATCATATCCCAATAAACACCACCACCACCATTCTCATCACCTCAGACCACTTTCACAAAGCCCGATAATCATATTCATTGAATTGTTTTTACCACAAATTACGAAAAAACAAATAAAAACTACAACTATAATAGTCAAGCATTTTCACTCCCAATCGATAACAATTGTATGTTCATCATGTTTATCTATGTCATCTAAATGAACCATATCTACAAATACTCATCCAAGGCAATCAACAGATTACCATTTCATCCATCACTACGACACTATAAATCATAACACACAAATCAAAATGTGTAGAAATTTAAAAAAAAAAAAAAAAAAAAAAACCCTCAAGAATCTCCTAGTGTATATACCAAAATAAATAAAATAAAAAACAATCAATTTATAAATCCATAAAACAATCAAATTCGACCATCAAACTCATATATCTAAAACCTAAATCAAACACGCACAATTTATGACACCACCGTCGGCCATATCGGAAACAGCCACCATCAACATGGTGGTGGCGGCGGGAGGATGGCGTCCGATCTACATGAAATGATAACTGGTAATGTAGATGATAGCTGGGGAAGAAGAAAGAGTTTATAGGGAATAGAAATCTTTGTTTGTGGTTTCACAATTTTTTGTTTGTTGTTTCACTATAGAAAATTAAAGAAAAACAAGAAACAAGAACGGTGAGATGGTGCGAGAAACAAGAACTACGATTTATGCATTAAATCATTTTTGGGTAAAAAAAAAAAAAAAAAAAAAGGCCTAAAATTACTAATGTACAAGCAGCGATTCTTGAGGTCCGTTAATGGGAGGAATGACGGTGCATAACATTCTGCCACTTAAGGGCGGACGGCGCATTTTTTTGGGTCAAAGGACGGTAGGATGTGATCAACGCAAACCACAAGGACGAACGGTGTAATTTACTCTTTTCTTAATAAACGAACATGAACAAGAAAATCCGTTCGTTTAGGCATTTGTGTCCGTTTATTTGTCCAGTTAAAATTAAATGAACAAACATGAGCAAGGCCCCATGCGTGTTCGTCGAGTCTTTGAGCTCGATGCATTTCAACTCAAACACATCAACACTTCTACAAAGCTGTGCTTTTGAAATGGCCAAGGCTGCTTCTAATGAAAAAATTGACAAAAAAGTTGTAAAGGAGCAACAGGAAGGCTTTAAACACAAGACCTCATTTTCATCAATATGTTAAATCCGACTAGATAAACCCAGTGAAGTCGATAAACAGTATATAAATAATTTTGAAAGTTGCGAACATTGTTTTATTTTTCTCAACAACAATGTTGCAAACATTGTAATATGCTTCTTGAGCGACTTTGAATTTTTTGAACGAAGAGCGACTTTAAATTCACTGGCTTTTTTTGCATCTAAACACATTTAATTCAACTTAAAATTAACACGTCGTAAATAGAAACCCAAGAATATGGGCATCACGTTACATGTTCATTGTAAATGGAAATTCCTTTCCAGAAACCAAAAACAAGCGATTATTAATATTACATTACATATCGACATAAACCTTGGACTTAAGCTTCTAAGCTATGCCCATTTTTACCTTCTACTTCAACACTAGTACATAAGTTAAAAGAAGTTACAAGCCGAGATCCTACCTGAAACGTTCACAAGTGACTTGGACGTCTTTTCCCTGTATCTGTTCTCACCCGCTTAACAGGGTTCGCCCAGCCAGTTCCGCCACTGTTTCCACTTCCTTGCTGTGGAGACTGATTATTAGACCACCCTTGTTGACTTTGACTGTGACCCTGACTCAACCGAGTTTGACCCGGGCTCCTGATTTCACGACCAACGCCAGTAGTGGGTGAAACCGAACCTCCTGATCTGTTCCCGGATTTCACCACCGCAGATTTCTCCCTATCTTTCCGTTTCTTCTTGTTGATAACGAGCTCACCTGGATGGGTAAATGGTGTCGGTTCGGTTGAGTCTCGGGTGCTGCTATTCCCCAACCTTGTTTCTCTCTGAACTGTAGGGGCAGGGGACCCACGAGGAGTGACCTTGGGGTAGGGCTAGGTGTCGTGTCAACCTCAGTATCTGTTTCTGTTTCTTGGGTTGACCGAACACTGGTACGCCTTTAGGAGGCGAGACCGATGCAGCTACCTGGCCAGTGAAAGTGAGTGCACTTCTGGATTCTCGAAGTCGGTATCAGGAAATGCAATCTTTAATATATCGAAAACAGATCATGCACTTTTCTTGCTTCAGATCTCACCTGTTAGTAAAAAAACAATACTTCTTTTATTTAAATTGCTACAAAAGCTATGTGCTCATACCGAATATAAGGCGTACCTCATGTGAAAATCCAAAATACTGCATTCCACCTTTCAACATAGCCTGCACATCAGCAATCAAGTCTGGGACCGTATTGTATCTGAGTCGATCAACACGAAGTTCAATCTTGTGTAGATCAAGAAGGTTCTTCTCTTGGCTTTCAGTTTTTTTCCATAGATCAGTTAGCAACGGAATAATTTGTTGACCTTCCTTGTCAATTCTCCGTTGAATCTTGGTTAATACATTTTACACTGCAACCCAAAATAAAAGAGAAACCCGCTACAAAATTAAATCTATAAAATAAAATAAAAAACTGATTGCACAGAGTATGGAAAGCCGTGCGTACCCTTCTTTGGACCGCTTGGACATTTTGTCCCACCCATCAAGTCCCCACTTTAGCAGCCAACATTTCTTTTGGAGGGTTAGATACAGAATTTCCTCGGGTTGTTCTCACTGGAACATTAACATTCGCCTTATTTGAGTTTTTCTTAGTAGGCGGTGTTCTTTTGGTCTTGTGAGAAGGATCGATTTCACGTTCGATTTCTGTTTTCACATTTATATGTTTACGGTCAGCTTGAAATGGTAACTGAGAAGAAGAATCACCACGAAGAATAGTAGGTTTTTCTTGCTTGGGTCGAATACGAATACTTCGTTTCCGTTTTATTTTCGGATGCAAAACTTGTTCATCTTCACCTTCAACTTCATCCTGATCAATATCCTCGTTCCCGCTACTCGATTGCTTAACGTCCATATGAGAATCACCAGTAAAAGCAATCTCCCCTTCCTCCAGATCATCATGCTAATTTGATTCATAACAAATTAGATACTACAAATAAGGAAAATCACCAAACTAGCCCGAGATGGGACCTACAACATTCTGACCGTTGCTTTTCATTTTTACAGCCCTTAAAAACTTTTGCGTCGGGAAAAACTCTTTTCTTTGTCACGATATAAGTTTTTACCATTAAAATTCACTTGTATGATTATATTACAGAAGGTAAACTTCTCGACAATATATGTATTTCACAAAACATATCAATAAATGGAAGGAGGGTGGGTCAGTCTGGTGTATGCCCATCCTAAAAGGGATAGTTTGGTAATACACCATAATAAAATTATCAGTCATAATTTAAGCGCGTCGACTATGATTATGATTATAAAAATAAAAATAAAAACACATACCAGCCTTCTGGAACGAGAACCAGGTCGACCCTCTAATGCAGAAAGTGAACCGAATTTCTGAGACGAAATAGACGGAGTTGGTATCGGGATTGATCTTTGACTATGTGAGGATGATCCTGAAGAACCTTCTTCTTTAAGCTTAACAGCACGAGGATATTCAAATAGATTAGACGCACCGGGAACATCTTCTTCCAACTGTCCTTTAACAGCGGTTACTGGTGTTTCCATTTCATCAGCATCAGCGGTATCATCATCTTGACCTCTTCAGAGGTAGCTTCTGAGAACTCCTCAATATCATCATCTAGCTCGGCATAATTGGGGACTTTATGCTTTCCCTCCTTTCGGTGGTAACGATGTTTTCAATGTTTTCGGTAAAGATCATGTCCTTGGTGTTTTTGGATAAGCGGGCAGCGGCAGTGTTTACTTCACGAGAATCAGCCCGAAGCCATTTTGGAACTTGGTCGTATCGTGTCATCTCATCGGCCCAATCAATTCTTCATCCATTTGATCAAAAGCTCAACTTCTTCTTCACTTCTAGCAATCATTCGATTGACCTCTTTTAGTGACGGAACATCATGAGCGGTTTCTTGGTACCTGATAGGACCCACAAACATAAATTACCATTATAACACAGTTTTGTCAATACTTGTAGTGAAAATTAAAATTCGTTTTCCTCTTCAAATAAAAGCGAATAAACTTTAATGATTTACAAGAACTATTAAAAAGTAGCGGTTGACCCGACCCACCAATTTTGCCAGATATTAACTGTACCTTTCTTCATCACGTAATAATGACTCCAAAGTCGCCGCCTCTCTTCATGGGTGGTTCTCTGATCAAACCTCCCAGCGTTAATAACTTCATCTGCCATATCGATCTTATATTGTTGAATATTATTCCTTATAAGGCTCTCAATAGAGCCTATATATCGATCCTTCCCAGCAAGATCATCATCCGAATCAACACTACCTCCATTTTAAAATTATCCTCCTTTTGATGGCTAGATACTTTATCAACCACAGCTTCCATGTAAATAACTTTGACCTCTCGTTTTGACCAATTCGGTGAGCTCGAGCAACCGCCTGCTCTTCATTTTTCGGGTTTGGGTCAGGGTCATAAATGATAACCGTGTCGGCTGTTTGAAGATTTAGACCTCGCCCCGCTGCACGAATGCTAAGCAAGAAGATAAAGCAATCAGTATCGGGACTATTAAAGTCGACTATAGCTGATTCACGGTCTTCTAAACTCGTTGTACCATCAATTCTTCGGTACACGAGTCTCCTCCATTGTAGATATTCCTCCAAAATATCTAAAAGTTTCGTCATTGTACTGAAGAGTAACACTCGGTGTCCCGTGCTTTGAAGTTTTATTAGAATTCTATCAAGAATCCATAGCTTCCCACATGATCGAACTAAGAAATCTTTAGAGAAATCATTGAAATAAGGGTAATTAAGTAATGGATGATTGCACGTTTTACGAAGCTCCATACATTTGTTATTTAACGGTTTATATGGTTTTGGTTGGTACAATTGACTCTTTTGAGCCTTGCGCTTCTCATCTTCAGGGTCAAGTCGAATAGTACCAGTAGCTTTGATCCAATCATACACGGCACCCTGAATTGCCGACATTTTACACCGTAAAATGATGGAAATCTGCAATTAAAAGAATTTAGAATCAGATAGGTGACAGAAGCGGACAGATCAGACCACATCTTGCAAAGGATATACCTTTGGAGGAAGTGAACCTTCAACATCTTCAACACGGCGTCTAAGCATGAAAGGCTCTAAGATTTGATGAAGTCGATGTATGATGATAACTTTTTCTCGGTTTCTAGCCAATCATCTTCACCACTCTGTGCTGCTTCTTTTGAAAAGGCTTTGTGAACCAATCATGAAAAGCTTTTTTATTATCAAATACTTCTGGAAGTAGTAGGTTCAATAATGACCAAAGTTCTTTAAGATCATTCTGCACAAGACAAAGTACCATGAAAATTGAGTAAAATGTGACCAAAGATGGAGCTAGAAGGTAACACACACGCACACACATACATAGGGTGTTTTGATCCCTCTTTGACGAAACAAATACAGCATTTTCTTTTTTGGCATTATTGCATTTAACATATCTGATAATAATATAACTATTGTACTAAACAATGTGCTAAGCCAAGCGTTGTATTAACAAAGAGCATCAAACCAAGTTTCCACCATTTTAGGCCATCACGTAGTCATAATAAGATGATTTAATCATGACTTGATCATCAAAATTGTTCCTTTTTAATGCCATAGTATAGCAACAAACTTTCTTATGTTCCATACTTCCATATTGGTCACTATATACTTCAGAAAAATGATCAATGTGGAAAATAATTACATTGCTATGCTATAACATTAGCCCATGTTCTCAAATTGAGTAAAACTATGATGGCATATTCATGCTGGAATGTGTTTGATCTTATTGTTGGATACAAAAGATTTCTGGCCCTATATAGACTAATATCTGTCAAGACAATGAAAACTACACTACAGTAGTAGGTCCCAAATGACCTATAGTAAATTTGCCTTTTGGTACCACATGTGACCATTTTGGTTCATTGAAGGTTTTCAAAAGTCTTCAACACATGCACAAAAGTGTTTACAGTCTTCTAAATGGCTTTGATCACTAAAATTTGATAACTATTTGAATATTAGTTTTTGCCGTGCTTACTATATGACCGAGTTACAAAATTTTAGGAAAAGGAAAACAAAATTGACCTGCGGAACACTACCCCCCCCCCCTCCCGCCAAAAAAAACACAGCCATATATCGGCAGCTATAGTGACTATATGCAAAATTGGAGGGGGGGGGGGGTAAGGTGGGTCAACGGCGCATATGCAAGAACGGATATGGTTGCAAAGCTTATGAGCAAAAAACGCTTTAAATGTGCAAGTGTAGAACATAAGAAGGCTATTACAAACCTGCAAGGGGGTCCCAGTAAGGAGGAGCCGTCTTTGGCAGCGGTATTTATCAAGATCACGAGCTAAAACCGACTCTCTGTCCTTCATTCTTTGTGCTTCATCAATAACAATATACTTCCAGTCAACTCTTGAAAGTTTTCCACGATCAAATATAATGAATTCATAGGTTGTCACGAGAACATTAAACTTCATGTGACAAACTTCCTACAATTACGAAGTGAAAAAAACAGAGGTCATCAAAATTTCACTAATAAAACCTGGAATTTGCTTTAAAAAAAGAGGTTAAATCTTTACTTGAGAGAACAGCTTTGCTCGTTGATCCTTGTTACCGACATAGTAAATGCAAGATACATTCGGCAACCAATTATGCAACTCACTCTGTAGAAACCCAAATTAGGATATGTATTAAGAAATACTAAAAGAATTCATACAAACAAATGAATATTAACAAACCTTCCAATTCACCAAAACGGCATTTGGAACAATAATGAGATGTGGCCCGTAATTGCTTTTGTACTCCATCAGATAAGCAATTAAAGCCATAACCTGAAGAGAGATGATTGAAAAATAAATGAAATTCACAATACATATATATCCAATATTCGGCCACCACAAGCACAGCAAAAGTTTACCTGCACAGTTTTCCCGAGACCCATTTCATCAGCCAATATACCGTTCAATTTGTTGTTGTATAAAGAAAGCATCCATTGTAACCCAACCTGAAAGATTGATCATATGATTATGGTATCCCAATATATTCAATTGCAATGATATTAACATGAACCTAGCCCACATGAAATCCATGTGCCTAATCAATACAATCAAATCCATTAATTCATAAAATAAAACGACATACAAGCTGATAATCCCGTAAAATCCCGCATCTTAACATTGAGGGTTGTCTGAGGACCCTTTCGTTCACAGCATGTGCAAGAGTATAATACCTATCGACAACCACAAGAAACGAAAAGAGTATAAGAACATTGGTTTGATTCGTAAGAATAACATCAGTTGACTAATATTACCTAATTTCCGACAGTTGATACATTTAATTTTTTGCATATTAGGAAGTATTTGTAAAGTGGTGGTTGTGATTTTATAAAGAACAATCACATAATCAGTTAGCTAAAGGAAGGGATATGAAAGTAAATCATAGAGTTATCTAGAATCGGTTTTCTTACGCTACTTCTAACCTGCTTCTCCAAATCTACCTATTTTGACCCTAAATAATCTGAATATCACAATAATAATTGCATCCAAACACTTCAAATTGATTATGGTAACTTTCACGTGTCTAAATAAGCGACCAAGTTATAGTCATGAAGAACTTACTTGCTAACAGATGAGCCGTCCTGGGGTGCATTCATTTCAGAGAAACGATTTCTTATTGTAACTTCTTCTCCAGCACAGGATGCCGCAGCTCTCACCTCTTCTTCAGATAGACCCTTTAGTAACAATTAGAAAACATTAAACAATAAATAAATACATGCATGCAAATAAAGAAAACTTACATAAATATACAATAGAAGAAGGATAGCAAGCTCACAATCATAAGCCAAGATATTTCAAAGTCAGCCACATGTATATATAGATGTATAAATGTATGCGAGTGTGTGTGTGTGTGTGTGTGTGTGTAAAGATATTTCATAAGATGGGTACCTGAGCTCTTGCAGCAAGAGAGGCTGCATTTGCAGCCTCCGCCACCTCTTGTTGGTTCTTCGCAGCAGTTATTTTGCTTCCAAGCTTATGAAGATAATCCTCCGTCTGAGATAAAAATGAAGAGAGAACCTCGTATCTCTCAGCAGCTTCACCTGGCACACTCGTTTGTTGCTCTAACAAAATCTGTCTATATCTCTCCACATCATTATTCTTCAATGCCTCCATTCGTGCACTCCTATCGTCATCTTTTCTCTTCGAGAACTCCCTTAACATCTTCTCATGATATTTAGCAACACCCCTATTCCTTTGAGTCCGTGCATCCCGAATAGCCCAATGAGATTCTAGCAGCTTCTTACGCCACTGAAATATGGATTTCAGTTGCTTTTCCCGAATCGCCTTTTTAGCAGCCCGTACTTGTCTATTGAGATCCATCCGTTGTCGTTCACATAACCGAATAAATTTCCGATATGGTCTATCAGGCATCGCCATTATATCTTGCTGTTGTTGTTCAACTTCATCCCTCACTCGTCTCTGTAAATCTTGAAGTTTTAGTTTTTTTTCTTCAATTTGTAGTCTCAGAACGAGATCCGGTCTAATTCTTCTTCTTTCTAAATTAACAGCTAGTAAGCTGCTAATCTTCTCGACATTTGTGTTCCTTTTTTTGTTGATTACTTCAATTCCCTCTTCAGCGATGATATCTTTTATGTCGTATGCGAGAGTAAGATTGTTATTGTTGTTAAGCATCATGCTTGACCCAAAAGCATCATGCTTTCGGGTAAAAAATGGAAAGTCGAACAACGGTCCATGGTACTTTTTAGGAACGGAATCTTTCGGTTGAGGTGGAGGTGGATTTCTGGCTTGTAAAGGTCTTTTGCCTTGAACATTTTCGGGGGCAGTAGCGGGTTCCGATATGACTGATTTACCCTTGTCAGTGGTACTGTCGCTGACATGTGGAGCTTTCTGAATCACGTGTCTGACTTCATGTTCCTGTTTAGCAGGAAGAACAGGTGGAGTTTCCTTCGGCATCGATGTTGTACCTTGCGCACTCACTGTTGATGTGGTTTCCTCAGGCCCTTCTCTTTTCACATTATTCATTCCACTTGCAAATGTTGCAGCTTGATGATCTTTAGCATTGGACTCTAAATGTCTCGTATGCTCATCAGGTTGACTTTTCACATTGGCAATTCCACCAGGAGCAGTTGACTGTGGAGTTTGTGACTCGAGGGGTGGTGGGGAAATAGCTTGGATTAGTTCATTCGGTAGAGTTTTATCTCCTTTCTGCCATCAAATCATATCAACAAATCAACAATAAAATCTTCAGAAATATTATTTACCAAACATAAAGAGTGACTGACTTTTTAAAACAAAGTTCTTGATAGTTTTATGTATAGACCATCATGCTTGTGACAGATACAAAAAGTGCAATATACAATTTATTTATTTTAATTGTTGAATTTACATTTCCAATATGCATCCAAAGTCATTCATTCTTGCAAACTAAAGTTTTTCGAAGACTTTCACAAGAATGATGATTCAACACCCAGTCACTCAGATCTAAAATTGTATATCACCACATACCTTTATACGTCTGAAAGCTAGTATTTGTGCTTTAAGAACATGCAGTTGCTGTTTTGAAAATGCCGAATGTGGTTTTTTCTGTAATGTTTGTCCCTTTTGAGATGGTAAAGAATTTGAAGCTGGCGTTTGAGAAGAAGACCGATTCATCTGGTGATTCACATTCATGGATGACTGTGGAGGATGCATGGATGACATCCCACTATTGACAGGAGTCAGCTGCCTGGGAGGAAGCTGCTGACCCTGACCCTGACCCTGACCCTGACCCTGACCCTGACCCTGATTGTGACCAGGACCAGAGTGGCTGACAAGTAAAGGGCTGGATGTTGAACCAAGATGGCCACCAGGCATGGTCTGGCGTGGGTTAGTAGACCCCGAGTGGCCTGACACATCACTTGATGAATTCGCTCTAGGGGAATTCTCATTTGTGATGTTCGTTTCATTTGCCTTTTGCATTCTAGCTTGCATGAGCGGAATAAGTTGTGCAACCAAATTAGCATTTTGTGGAAGTGACAGATCAATGTTACGTTCAAGAGCCAAAGCCTGCATTGCTTGCAGTTGAGCCGCCATTGTCATATTTTGAGAAGCTTGTGGGGCTGACATAGGGCGTGTGCTATTATTACCCTGCATCGCCTGGCCAAGTGATGTCGGCATAGCAAACTGTTTTTGATTTTGACTTTGACTTTGATCAGAATCCACTAAATTTGGATCTTTTGAGGATGGGCCCGCTGCTGCTCCCATTCTCATTTGTTGTTGAGGCTGCATTCCTAGAGTAGATTTCTGTTGATTTTGGAAAGCATATTGAGTGTAAGCCTGATGAACCGGGTTCATCATATGTTGTTGATCAAAACCCTGATTCCGATTTTGCCCCTGCATTTGGATAGAATTGGGACTCGAGGCAACACCTCCCCCCATGACTCCTTGAAGATTTCCAGACTGGTAAGCTAACATGGCTTCTCTTGCTTCAGGGTTTCGAAGCAACTGTTGTTGCAATGACTGCAAAAACAACATCCCACAAAACGAACTTAGTACCCAATTGAGTAAGTTAATCTGCAAGAACTACAACCAGGTACAGGTTTTTACTTTAAGAGCTTCATGTCCGCACATCCATATAAATTCTTTTGTTTAAAAGTTTTCTTTGGCACAATAGTGATGATTGGTTTGCAGCAAGAAAAACAAAAAGCATTTTCATTCAAATAAAGCTTAATGAAAATCCTGGCACGTTAACATAATTTTAAAATACACACTAACTACTATAAACGGTTTTCATCTATGAACTATGAAGTTAACATAATTTAAATTGAATTTATTGTTGTGAACTGTGGTATTGAGAGGCTGCACAGAACAGCAAAGGTCTTGATGCGACTATAAATGACATGGCCCTTATCACAGGACAAAGGCCTGTAAAGACAAAGCAAGGAATGCCATCGTCCAATTTAAGATCAGAGAAAATCAGACTCTTGGAATTGCTGTCACCCTTAGGGGAAATGTAAGTTTCTTTCTTGTTACTCTGGTTTTCATGTATTGTCTTTACCATACTGAAACATTAGTCTTGGTTTAAAACATATACTTTATCAACATTTGTTTACATATTTAAGATTCAAATAGCTAGAAGTTCTATGGTAGAGATTACGAGTTTTCATGTCATACATATTACTCTTTTGTCCCATGAAAATTGCAATTTTTTTTTTTTTTGAATCTAAAATATGGAACTATTCACTTGCCCATTGTCAGATTAAAGGACCGATTAGTTTATGAGATCTCGGTTGCCCCTCTTTTTGATATCACACATCATTCTTTTTTTATGAATCATTAATAGCTATGAAAACCTTTAAAACGCTCACACAAAATTATATGTGGTTCATCAATTTGTTTACATCCACATTTCAACAGAAAAAAGTCTAAATTTGTAAGCTTTTAAGAAGCACCGAAAAATTGTGCTATAAAACAGCAAGTGATGAGGAGATAATAAATCCCCATTCATATTAACACATCTTTCAAATATTTAAGGTTGTGAGAAAACTGAGATTTGAGATAACTGTAAAACTATCTTAACTTTAAGCACTTGGTTGCACTTGTAGTCTTTAAATGGGGGAAGGGGTAACTTTGAGCAATAACCTCCCAGTCAGTTATGGTGATTTGATGATGCTTTTTTTTTTTTTTTTATTACTTCCTCGTGCTATTTCACAGACTACAATGCCAATAGTGCCCCTAACCAGTATAATTAGAGCACAGACCATAAATTCTAAGTTACGTAACTAACACTTACTTTAATGTGATCAAATCATTATCTCACTCTGATTCTATAAGTCACAATAATCGCTTTGATAACCACATCCAAATACACACTTTAAGAGACCCAAACCAGTAATCCAACTAATTGCAACAGCAAAAGGGGCCAAGATAATAACCATACCAAAAACCGCAATACCAATTATGGCTTTTGTCATAACAAAATGTCACTGCACAAAAATTATACTATTATGACCAATCAACTGATGATACAGATAAAACAATACTAAAAGATTCTATTGGAACATAAAACAGATCACAATATTCACACTAAACACCCTTAAGAATACTCAACCCCTTAATTCAACTGACTGCAACAATAAATGAGGCCAAGATGATAACTTTATTGAAGACCAACATAAAAATTTAAGGTTGGTGTTACAACAGACTGACACTGCGGAAAATTTCATACTTTTTATTCCCAATTAAATAACGACACATGTAACAAAACTACCGAAAGATCAAACAGCTGGAACATGTAAAAGTGATAACAATATGCACTCTGGTACACAAACCACATAAGTCCAACGATAATTGAGGCCAAAATAATGGCTTAACTGAAAACCCCAAAAACCACTATGTTTTTCACTATAACAAACTACCACAAGCCCAATACTCCGTACTTTTAAGACCCAATAAATGATGACAGAAAATTGCTGAACTAGAACACAAAATTGATGACAATACGCACACCAAGTACAAAATTCAGCTCTTAACTACAAAATTAAGCCAGATAATTTCATATACTAATTTGACGCTGTCAGCAATAAATGAGACCAGAAGAATAACTTCATTAACCAATTAATAATATTAGCTATAACAAACTTCCACATGCCGAATAATATTAGCTGGAACACAAAATTTACAAACACACTTTTTACAGCAAAAATGACAGCAATTTGCAGTTATGCACACATTATACAAATTTCGGCAGCCACATAATAATAGCAATTGTATCAATAAATGAGGCCAAAGATAATAACTTTATTAAAACCGGAAAAACCACTATACGTTTTTTCACTATAACAAACTCCCACATGCCCAAATATCTATAGTTCGTAATTTCTTATACATATTCAGCTCATATATATAAAATTTAACCTAACAGTAATATTTTTTTTTTAAAATCAAAAATATATAAGGCCAACATTATAACTTTCTTAAAACCGAAAACCTATTAATGATTTTGTAATAAAACAAACTTCCAAATGCCCAAAATCCAAAACAAGTTATGACACACAAATTCAAAAAGCTGCTTAAAATAAACAATTAAAACACAAAATAGACAGCAAGATAAAGACTTGATACAACAAATTAGCTCATAAATACAGAACTAATAAGACAGATAGTTTCTAAAAATAATTTCAGCAATAAATGACGCCAAGATAACTTTTTTACAGCCAATCAGATGCTGACAGATTTACTAAAATGTTAAACAGCTCTAACACAATATTGACACCAAAATACACCAGAATTTTCAGGTCAGAAAAATTAACCTGATAATTTTATAAAATCATTTCCAAGTTAACAACTTTATTTAGCCCAATAACCAATTTATGCATTTTACCAATTAAATAAAACTAAACAATTAAAACACAAAACTTGACAACACTTTTATACAAAATTCAACAATAAATGAGGCCAAAGATACAAACTTTTTATAAAAATTCAAACTTTTATCGCCAACCAAATCGACACAAAATTTGCTTAAAGATACAAACTTTATACAAAACTCAACAATATTGACACCAAAATACAACATTTATACAGAATTTCAGCTCAGCCTGATAATTTTATAAAATAATTTCCAAGTTAACAACTTTATTTATTTTAGCCCAATAACCAATTTATTTCCAAAAATACATACCACCAAAAACACAAAAATTGACAACAAGATACAAACTTTAAACAAAATTCAACAATAAATGAGACCAAAGATAATAACTTTTTTATAAAAAATATACAAAAACTTTATAAAAATACAAACTTTACACAAAAAAATTTGTATAAAGCTTGTATTTTTATAGCCAATCAAACACTGACACACACACACATACAACAAACTTACTAAAAACTAAACACAAAAATCTATATAAACGGATTTTCATCTATCAATTATGAAGTTAAGTAGTTAACAAACCCCTAGTTTCAACAGAAAAAAGTTTAAATTTTGTAAGCTTTTAAAAAGCACCGAAAAAATTGGTCTATAAAACAGCTAGTGATGAGGAGATAATAAATCCCCATTAATATCAACACATCTTTCAAATATTTAAAGGTTGTGAGAAAACTGAGATTTGAGATAACTGTAAAACTGTCTAACTATCTTAACTTTAAGCACTTGGTTGCACTTGTAGTCTTTTTGAACAATTACCTCCCAGTCAGTTATGGTGATTTCATGATGCTTTTCTTTTTCTTTTTTTTATTACTTCCTCGTGCTATTTCACAGAATACAATGCAATAGTGCCCCTAACCATTATAACTAGAGCACAGACCATAAATTTTAAGTTACATAACTAACCCTTACTTTAATGTGATCAAATCATTATCTCACTCTGATTCTATAAGTCACAATAATCGCTTTGATAACGCACATCCAAACACACACTTTAAGAGACCCAAACCAGTAATCCAACTAATTGCAACAGCAAAAGGGGCCAAGATAATAACCATACCAAAAACCGCAATACAAATTATGGCTTTTGTCATCACAAACTGTCACTGCCCAAAAATTCTACTATTATGACCAATCAACTGATGATACAGATAAAAACAATACTAAAAGATTCTATTGGAACATAAAACAGATCACAGTATTTACACTAAACACCCTTAAGAATACTCAACCCCTTAATTCAACTGACTGCAACAATAAATGAGGCCAAGATGATAGCTTTATTGAAGACCAACATAAAAATTTAAGGTTGGTGTTACAACAGACTGACACTGCGGAAAATTTCATACTTTTTATTCCCAATTAATTAACGACACATGTAACAAAACTACCGAAAGATCAAACAGCTGGAGCATGTAAAAGTGATAACAATATGCACTCTGGTACACAAACCACATAAGTCCAACAATAATTGAGGCCAAAATAATGGCAATTGAAAACCCCAAAAACCACTATGTTTTCACTATAACAAACTACCACATGCCCAATACTCCGTACTTTTAAGACCCAATAAATGATGACAGAAAATTGCTGAACTAGAACACAAAATTGATGACAATCGCACACTAAGTACAAAATTCAGCTCTTAACTACAAAATTAAGCCAGATAATTTCATATACTAATTTGACGCTGCCAGCAATAAATGAGACCAGAAGAATAACTTCATTAACCAATTAATAATATTAGCTATAACAAACTTCCACATGCCGAATAATATTAGCTGGAACACAAAATTTACAAACACACTTTTTACAGCAAAAATGACAGCAATTTGCAGTTATGCACACATTATACAAATTTCGGCAGCCACATAATAATAGCAATTGTATCAATAAATGAGGCCAAAGATAATAACTTTATTAAAACCGGAAAACCCACTTTATGTTTTTTCACTATAACAAACTCCCACATGCCCAAATATCTATAGTTCTTAATTTCTTATACATATTTCAGCTCATGTATACAAAACTTAACCTAACAGTAATATTTTTTTTTTTTTAAATCAACAATATATAAGGCCAGCATTATAGCTTTCTTAAAACCCGAAAACCTATTAATGATTTTGTAATAAAACAAACTTCCAAATGCCCAAAATCCAAAACAAGTTATGACACACAAATTCAAAAAAGCTGCTTAAAATAAACAATTAAAACACAAAATAGACAGCAAGATAAAGACTTGATACAACAAATTAGCTCATAAATACAGAACTAATAAGACAGATAGTTTCTAAAAATAATTTCAGCAATAAACGACGCCAAGATAACTTTTTTACAGCCAATCAGATGCTGACAGATTTACTAAAATGTTAAACAGCTTTAACACAATATTGACACCAAAATACACCAGAATTTTCAGGTCAGAAAAATTAACCTGTTAATTTTATAAAATCATTTCCAAGTTAACAACTTTATTTAGCCCAATAACCAATTTATGTATTTTACCAATTAAATAAAACTAAAAAATTAAAACACAAAATTTGACAACACTTTTATACAAAATTCAACAATAAATGAGGCCAAAGATACAAACTTTTTTATAAAAATTCAAACTTTTTATCGCCAACCAAATACTGACACAAAATTTGCTTAAAGATACAAACTTTATACAAAACTCAACAATATTGACACCAAAATACAACATTTATACAGAATTTCAGCTCAGCCTGATAATTTTATAAAATAATTTCCAAGTTAACAACTTTATTTATTTTAGCCCAATAACCAATTTATTTCCAAAAATACATACCACCAAAAACACAAAAATTGACAACAAGATACAAACTTTATACAAAATTCAACAATAAATGAGACCAAAGATAATAACTTTTTTATAAAAAATATACAAAAACTATATAAAAATACAAACTTTACACAAAAAATTTGTATAAAGTTTGTATTTTTATAGCCAATCAAATACTGACACACACACATACATACAAAATTTCAGCTCAAAATACAAAATTCACCCAACTAATTCCACAATCAAACTAAAAAATATCAAAAGCTAAAAAAAGCCCTAACCTGTCTTTGCTGCTGCTGCTGTTGTTGTTGTTGCTGCTGCATTGGATCAAACCCTAATTGAGGAGTCGAAACAGCCGACGAAGATGACGACGGCGATGCGGAGGCGGACGGCGGCCCACCCCGCCCTCCTCCTCCGCCGCCGGGCCCACCACCAGATTGCATGCAATTATATAATTATTCAATTAATTTATATAAATTAATCCATAAAATTACATAAATTGAACCGAATTCGTTTAATTCCTTACGATCCACTGTAATAATTAAGTCAAATTGGCGGTAAATTTGTGTAATTGGGTTTTTTTTTTTTAATTTGGAAAAATAAAAATTGGGGGTTTAATTGTGGGCCAGAGGTGGTTGTGATTGATCCGAAATTGTAGTGATTTTTATTTGTATCCGAGTCTCACCTATAATACAGAGTGTGTGAGTGTGTGTGTGTGTGTGTTTTTTGTTTTTTCAGTCAAACCAAACGGAGCCCTAGAAGTGTTAACTCAACTCTGACATTTAGACCCGGATATTTAGAATGGTAGCTTGTTTGGGTTAACCCGGTTTGGTTTGGGATTTTTTTTTTTTTTTTTTTTTTAGTAGAATACATTGTAAGTCAGGTGGTTTAGTCAGATTTCGTGTTTAGTCGCCATTATGGAGAAATTACTGCAGACTTCTCCGGCGTTTGATTTTTTGCACGCTACTAGTCCAAAATGCTGATAACCATTATATGAGCCCATTATTTCCAATCACGTGCTGGCCACGAGGGTATGTTAGTCTGTTCGATTTTTGTCCTTCCATTTGTTTCTAGGGCTGAGCATAATAAACCGCGGACCGGAAAAAATCGAGAAATCGAATTGAACGGATTGGACCGAACGTATTTCGGTCCCGTCCTCGGTCCATCATTTTCCTCATATTCGGTTCCCAATCCAGTCTGGTCCGGTCCAGTCTTACGAAAACCGGCCATTATGCTTTGTTGGACCGGACCAAACCGAATAACCGAACCTAGACCAAACATTTTGGTTCGGGTCTCGGTCCGGTGTTTTGGGCTAAATCGGTTTTCTTACTGGTCTTTTTGTTGGACCGTGCTCGGCCGTATTTATTTCTTTTGGAGTAACTCTTTTTTTTTACTTTTTATAACTTGATACAAACACACACACCATCACTTCACTTTCACTTTACCAAATTCACAACCCTAAAAATGGTGGTTTGTTGGTGTGGCAAACAATCTGTAATTTACATATCTTGGACTAATCAAAATCCTGGTCATAGATTTTAGAGAAAACTGCGAAAAATGTCCCTGAATTTTGCCCAAATTACGAAAGATGTTCTCGAAAAAAAATGCAAATAATGTCCATGAAGAGTTACTGCAGTTGCGAATTCAGTTTTCTGGATAACGCTCGTTAGGTTATCTCGTTAGTTTCTCGTCATGTGCGTTGCACGTGAGGGTAGTTTCGTCAATCCATTGTTCCCGCCCTTTACACACTCCTGCTACAACCTCAGGCACGATAATCGACGAGGACATTTTTTTCACATCAACTTAGTCATGTATAACACTTTAACACGATTAAATGACACACACCAACACATTCTATCTTATTTCAACCGATCAAATCACTTACCCACAAAACAATACCATGGTAGTGGTTCCTCCACTTTGGAAGATTCGAACTCCTGAGTTTCCAACACATGAGCTTGATGCTATTTACGGTAAGCTTAAATGTTTCAAGTTGTCATTTGTTTTTCTTATTCGAACATGCATGCTTACATTGTAGGATATGTGATTTTCATACTTTTAAGTTGTCATTTGTTTTTCTAACCAGATTCGAATGGTACACCTTTCACTCTGAAAATCCACTACAATGGGGTCTTCACAAATCCACCAAATCGAAAATATCGGTTTGGACATATAACCTATGTTGACCTAATTGATGTTGACTATCTCTGCATTCAGGAGTATGTTGGGATGTTAGACGCACTAGAATTAGGGGATAGTACTTTGTTCTCACATTTTAGGATCCTTGGGAAATCTTTGGATGATGGGTTGGCCTCATTGATGAGTGTGGAAGATGTCGTGCAAATGTTTAAATACATGCCTCGGTTTAAGGAAATAGAGGTTTATATTGAAGAAGGTATTTCATCAGTCGAGGAGCATTTGTTGTACATGAGGAATAGTCGTGGTAAGGGTGTTCTGATTAAAGGTATAGTGATGTCGTTAAGGAGTCTGAGGAATACTATATAATACAAAGAGTGTGTGAGTGAGTGTGTGTGTATGTTTTATTTTTTCAATCAAACCAAACAGAGCCCTAGAAGTGTAAACTTAACTCTGACATTTTGTTGGGTTCAGGAAATACCCAAACCCCTTTAATCTAGGATTTGAATAGAAAATATCCCAAGTGTTTAGACCGTTAAACACTAACAAGTCCTTGAGTGCATAGTCTCTCGGTGAGCCATCTTCAGGATACTCGTGATGAGGCAAAGAAGAAGTCTCTCCGCTCGATGGGCGAACTTAAAGGGGTGAAGGCGGAGTCGAGAAGAAGATGGTGGATTCGGTGAGTGATGACAATAACTCACTGAATCCTAAAACTCTCTCCAACTACTTACATCAAGACAAATGAAGTAGAAGGCGAAGGATATGAAGGCGAAGAATGAGCGGGATAAGGCGGGACAAGTTTGAATCGGATAAGGCAAGTCCTTATCAACCAAAGTCGACTTTCACACGAATGGCAAGCGATCGGGCTCAATGTCATCAACGACCTTTGGAAAGCGATCTTGTCTCTTACCTAAAATAGTCTTTGTAAATAGAGACAAAATACATCATGTATTTTATCTTTTGTAAATTGTCGGTTTGTCACTTAGGAAAGAGTTAAAACTCATACTTGTATAAATATCATAGAGATGGAGTGAAAGATTAAGCTTGTGAATTGTAAAACACACATACACGCATAAGCCATCTTTCACTCCTCCAAATCAACAATCCCGAGATAGCTCGGTGGGTACTTGTAGTTGTGCTCGACTCGGCTGAACTTAGTGAGGAGTATCAACCCTTTGTCATTTCAATCCCAGTACTATTCATGCAAGTACTTGGGTAATGTATTCTTTTATTCATTTCTAATAAAGAATATTATGTTGAAAATTTATCGATGTGTTATGCTTACATCTTACTTGATCATTGATTCACTATTATCATTTTAATACTTTTAAGCTGTTTTATACGATAGTGAATAGGGAACAACACATTTAGACCCAGATATTTAGAATGGTAACTCATTTGGGTTAACCGAGTGGGGTTTGGGATTTTATTTTTTTTGGTAAATTACACGGTTCGTCCCTGAACTCCACTCTGTTTACCCCGTTTGGTCCTCCGTTCTAGGGTTTCGCAAGGATAGTCCCGAAGGTCAGTTTTTTGGTGCGCGATTGGTCACAAGCACTAACTGTTGTTAGTTGACATCGATTTCTCACTTTCACACTTTTCCACTTCCCACTTGGCATTAATTGACATGATTTACTGTTTACATTTTCACATCACAATTAAATTCTCACAATTCCACTTCACCTACACCTCTGATCCTTTATCATTTCACGAGTTTATTCCCGCCAAACTCTACCGTTTTATTGTCTCGTCCCCTTTCTCTGACTACAAGTAAAAGACCTATTTTTTTACACTAAAAACCGTTATGAAATGGTGCCAACGGGATGGAAGATCCCGAAAAAAAATGGACTAAAACTACACGGGAACTAATTAAAGAACTGGAATCTGCTTATGGTAATCACTTGAAACCCTTTTGCTTAAAGTTTAACTTTTTAGAAATTTATTGGTCTTTACATGTTTTATTGACGATTTATGAAGTCAAATTTTGATTTTGATTTTCAGAGAATGCACCAAATATGAGATTGGATACACCGTATCCATGAGATTAGATACGACGTATTCAACAAGCTGGGGTAAAACAAAAACCTTAACAAATTAGTATAGACTAAGGAGTTAATACCCCGTATTCATGAGATTGAATACGCCATATTAACTGTTTATATGAGAATATCAAATACGGATCAGAGTTCGAATACGTCGTATCCCAAAATAGTGAATACACCGTATCGAAAACCTGACAGATGGTTTTTAAATTTAAAATCCTAAATTGAAAGAGAAAAAAATGTGTCCATAAGTGGAATACGCCATGTCAAAGAAGTTGGATACACCGTGTCGACTACCTGGACAGAACTGTTCAGAACCGAAATAAAATAAAAATAAAAGAAAACTCCAGATTGTCTTTTGTTTATTTTTGAGTTGTTAAGTTCGACTATCTTCCACTTTACGTCATCCTTGTCCTTGTTAGCTCTTCCTTATCCATTAAGTGATAATGCATTTCGCTTGCTTATAGGTAGTGTTTCTGCAATCCTCTTCTCGTTGTGAACGCAATCATCACTGTGATTTATCACATACCTTTTACTTCATATGTTTCCACAATGATCTTTGCCAGAAAATAATATGCTCTAATTTCCTTGCACCTTTCTTTTTCTTGGTCTTCAAGTTCCTTATCATACCATGATGTTTCATACTCATTACCTCTTAATCATGACACATATCCCATATTTTTCGTAGTGTTTCACCCCGTTTTCCTTCTTGATCCTCATATTCGTCTCATAAGTCTGCCATTTCCGTGTGAAACTCTCGCTCAAACTTCCATTAATCAATATTTTCATTTGCTTCCAATTTGTCCTTCAGAATCTCTTTGAAACATTCTTCATAGCTTTGATCCAACCATTCATTACAAATATTCCTCTTTATTTTCCGATCGAAGCTATGATGTTTGCCATATTTGATGTCCTAAACTCATGTCCTTGAACTTCAAGATCATGCCATCAAATTCAATTTCAGCACTTGCAATGTCAAAATTGTTCAATTAAACACATTTTTATAAGTCTGGATAAAGCTATTGAATTCTTCCAACTCCAATCATGGTGAGTCATAGGAAAATAATCCAGTGTCAGTTTTAGAGATATCGATTTTTTTCCTCAAGGTCGATCTTTTACATGTTCCTGTTAGTTATGGATTTGTTGGTAGGCCATGGTTCCCAATCATCACTTGTTTTTCCCCTAATCATTTTTAGTTTCCTCTCAAAATATTCTTCATCTTCTTCTTTAGTAGTCCAAGGAATTCTCTCAGGATTGCTTTCTGATAACATAAAATGTATGTTACATTTACCTATCATTTATCCCTAGAATAATTCACTAAGTGATGTGCGCGGAAGGCGTGTTCGGGGTGAAGGAAACTTCCTTTTCGTCGAGCAAGTTTTTCAACCTCATAGGCAGTGAACCTAATCGTTGTAGTATAGTATTGGGTAAGCCTCGGGGATTGATATCGTTCTCTAGGGGAATAGGAATGCTAGTAAGAAATGTATGACGAGGAGGTGGGGTTGAGGATGATTCTTTTTTATCTTTTTATGGTTTTTTAGAAAGCTAAGGTAAAATCTCGGGGCAATTGGTTTGGGGGTGGTACTTCTACCGATTACTCTACTTTATCTAATTATCTAGTTACTACGGGTAGCTTATGTCTAAATGAGGTGTGCTCGTATGATGATTAAAAATGTGTTCACCTAGATACTATTACTCCCTAGTTATCTTTTATTGGTCGGTTGAGTTGTCACGCCCTATCTTAAAGTGTTGTATTCCTAAAGGTCGTAGGGTGTGCGTAGTCCCTAGTTCTTTGAGGTTATCTCTCGTATACAACCTACGGAATCGGCAAGCCTTGGCTATTTCATCCATAGACCATATCATCATAAAGCATACTCAAGCATTAAATACAACAAAGATCCAATTTCAATTAAGATAAGAAACAACCTAACAATAATTAATAACTAGGTTTCATAGATCTAAGCAAACACACAAGAAAATTAGCTAGACGTGATAGACAAGCAAGCATACACACAATCAATCGAATATAGGATAGACATAATGATAATTTGGATTAAATAACTTATCTCGATGTGTAAAATAGGGTATGAGACCCTAAGATACTGTCCAATACAGAAAAATCGAATTCTATATATAGATTTACAATTGCGGCGTCACCTTTTGCATAGGGCCGCCGTCATTCGCCGTCATTAGGGTTAAATGCTGGGCAAGTCATCGATGGGATGGCGTCACCTTAGAGTTGTGACGTCATCGGTCTTCAGTTGGGACGTCTTCTTGATTCTAGATCTGGGCCGTCTGAGTTGAAAATTGTGAGTGACGCCCTCCATTATTAAAGCGTGACGCCGTCAGGTTATGTGACCAAAATTTCCACTAAGCCGTCGCGTGCATGTTTTGATCAAGTCATCATAGAGGGACGGCGTCGTCCTTTGGGTGGGACGCCGTTGATGCAGGTTTTACTGACCAGGTTTTAATATTTATAAGTTCTCGTTATACCTATGGTCTACCCTAATGCACTAACGGGTAGTGTACCCGGTCGTGTGTAGTGTAGTATTCGGTAAAACCGAGGTCTTCCCAAGAGCTATGTGTGCGGATTTAAACTAAGTCTAGGTGTCACAGATTTTAATAGGATTAAGAGTTGAAATGATTAACTACTAAAACAAGAAAATAAAGAAAGCAAATAGAGGCGAAGGTTGTGATCAATAGGGGAGAAGTGTGCTAACCTAGTTATTCATCCTATCAAGCTAAGTTCATGTTTAATTACTTCCAATTACTTGAGTGGGGTGAAAGTCGCTAGGACAACATTTGGTCGGTTCGTCCTAACCTATCAACAAAGGGTTCCACTGGAGATGTCGGTGACCCATCGAAAGTCGATTGTTCTTAGTCCCCAAAGCCAGTCATTAAGTACCTCTACATGCAAGATTTGTAACAATGAGTGCCGGGCGCTAGCATCTTAAACACTCATCCCTAACTTTTAAGTTCATCCAAGCGGTAGGTGATCGGTTGGTCGAATCGCATGCGAAGAAGGGTCGTCGGTTGGTCATATCTTACCCTTCCCACTCGATCTACCTACTTAGGGTCGATTGGTCATATCTCTAAGTAACTAGCTACTAGGCATTCAAAACTACCGAAACAAGGGTAGCTACCAACAAACTATGCATGCATACACTAGAAAATTAGAAATAATTATACGGAAGCAATGTAAACATAAACAAAGCAGTCAAGGAATCATAACTAGGCTAGCACCAGAGGTGCTTAGCCGCTCATATTAACTAAAGCAATCGATTAAATGTTTAACATTACGAAATACATGAATTGAAAGTAAAGAAAAGATAAAATGCTAATGCTTATCGTAGGGAGTGATTTCTCCCTTGGAGATGGCCGTATGCTCCTAAGATCCGCCTTGACCTTCTACTCACGTTCACCGATGTTGTGTGTGAAATGGGATGATTAGAAATGCTAGAAATCGAGTGGTATTTATAGGCGGATCGGTTACTGGCGTAACAAGTTGAGGATTCGCCAGTAACACCATTATCTTCATAATTTGCACTAAAAATCTTTGGTTACGGTGTAACATCGGAAGGAGTTATGCCGTATCTTCAATAAATCCTTATTCGTCATAGTTGAGACAATAATTACGGGCGTAGCTTCTTGCGCCGAACCTCATTGACCTAGTTAGTTCGTCGTAATCTTTGGAGGAGTTACGCCGTAATCTTGATTGAGTTGGTTTTACGAGTCACGCTTACATTACGGCGTAATGTGAGAGGAGTTACGCAGTAACATCTTCAAAATGAGCATACTATCATATATCTTTAATAAACTTTCCAAATCCGCGTCTCTTTGGTTCCAATGCTCGTAATTTACACGAAAGTGAAATATAGAGGAAAACAAGCGTAAACCCATATAAATGATGTAAAATACGAGCATTATCGGAAATTGACACTTAGTATTCGGGACTATTTGATGTTATCAAATATCCCCAACGAACTCTACTTGCCCTCAAGTTGACCTTATTAGATAGATTCAAAAAGATATCTCCATTACCTAGAAAACATAAGTTTACAAATCCTTATGCTAGAATAAAACAAAGCCAAACACTCACGAAATGGGAACAAAACACTCAAATCTCTAAACTATTCTAGTCAATTTCGGGTGATCACTCATTTGCAGTCATAGCATGTATTCTATCATAAGCTTGGCGGTTACACAAATCTCCACCACTAGAGTTAAGGACAAAACAATTCTCGAAGGCGATATGGGTAGACACGACAAGGGTTAAGGGTGATTTGTCATTACTAACATGTCACGCGAAGTGGACAAAATCAATGATACATGACCAAATCTATGGCCAAGACACCAAAGATTGCTCGTTGCATCACTAGACACGCTTCATGACTAAAGGGTAGGATAAGACATGGGATAAAATTGGTGTAAAATAAAATCAAGCAGATAGTTTAAATCTATAACCAAGTCATCACCACTTACCGTTCGCCCAAAGTTCAAGTTTCGAAGTTAAGAAACCGGATCATGATATTACCAGGTAAATGTGCCATTAGAGGACGTCATGATGGGCACATTTCCAACTCCATTCTTCAAATGTGACCGAAAACCTATTAATAATTTCTGTAATAAAACAACTTCCAAAATCCAAAACTTATCATACCCAATCAAGTTATGACACACAAATTCAAAAAGTCGCTAAAATAAACAATTAAAACACAAAATAGACGACAAGATCTGAGACTTGATGCAACAAATTAGCTCATAAATACGAAATTAATAAGGCAGATAGTTTCTAAAAATAATTTAAACAATAAATGAGGCCAAGATAAGTTTCTTCTGACCAATCGATCTCGACAACACACATACATCAAATTTACTAAAATGTTAATCGACTTTAACACAACAAAATACACCATAATTTCAGGTCGGAAAAATCAGCCTGTTAATTTTATAAAATCATTTCCAAGTTAACAACTTAATTCATTTAGCCCAATAACCAATTTATGTATTTTACCAATTAAATAAAACTAAACAATTAAAACACAAAATTTCACAACAGTTTTATACAAAATTCAACAATAAATGAGGCTAAAGATAAAAACTTTTTTACAAAAATTCAAACTTTTTATAGCCAACCAAATACTGACACACATATATCTATATATATACTATATATAAAAGAAAAACCCATATTCTTGAAAGTGAAAAATTAAGAAAACTATATATGGAACCATAAACTTCTATTATTATTTTCGTTTATAACCCATAAGCCATATTATTTTCATTCAGTTTAAATCGTGTTTAATCCCCAATTCTTAAACTTCTATTACTTTTCTTTTATAACCGATAAACTTTTATTATCACTACAACTATTTGTCATTATAAAATCCAGTTCTTGTCTATATGCGGGTCTAAATCTAGTACTAAAAATTAACACAAAATTTGCTTAAAGATCTGAAATTTATTTCATTTGATAATTTTATAGTAAAATAATTTCAAGTAAACAACTTTATTTATTTTAGCCCAATAACCAATTTATTTCCAAAAATACATACCGTACTTTTTATAACCAATCAAATAAAATAAAACACAAAATTCAACAATAAATGAGGCCAAAGATAATAACTTTTTATAAAAATTCAAACTTTTACTGACCAATCACACACATACAACAAACTTACTAAAATTAAACAAATTTATACAAAATTCACCCAATTAATTTATTAAAAAGAAACTCTAATCACGTTTTTAATTAGTAGCTAAAAAAGCCCTAACATACATCTTTGCTCTTTCTTCTTTGTTGTTGTTATTCTTTGCATTGGATCAAACCCTAATTGAGGAATTGAAGCGGTAAGCGAAGAAGACAACAGCGACAAGTGGGAGACGGACGCCCACCCCTCTCTCCCTCCTGGCCGGGCCCACCACAGATTGCATGCGATTATAAATTATTCAATTAATTTATATAAATTAATCCATAAAATTACGAAATTGTTACGATCTTGTGTCTTGATTACATAAATTGGCGGTAAATTTTGTGTAATTTAGGAATTGGGGTTCTTTTTAAAAAAAATAAAATAAAAATTGGGGTTTAATTGTGGGCGGAGGTGGTTGTGATTGATCCGAAATTGTAGTGTGTATGTGAGTCTCACCTATAATACAAAGAGTGTTTGTGAGTGAGTGTGTGTGTGTGTGTGTTTTGTTTTCGGTCAAACCAAACGAGCCCTAGAAGTGTAAACTCAACTCGACATTTAGACCCGAATATTTAGAATGGTGACTCGTTTGGGTTAACTTGGGTGGGGTTTGCGATTTTTTTTTTTGGGTAGATTACAGTTCGTCCGGAACTCCACTTTGTTTACTGTTTGGTCCTCCATTCTAGGGTTTTCGAGGATAGTCTCGAAGGTCGGTTTTTGTGTGATTGGTCCCAAGCGATGCATTGTTACCGACATCGATTTCACATGATTGGTTTTAGTCATTTCACTTTCATACTTTTTCACTTCAACGTGGCATTAGGTGACATGATTTACAATTTACCTTTCACATCAAAATTAAGATTTCACATTTCCACTTCACCCACTACAATCCTCTACCATTTCACAAGTGTATTCCTTAATCTCCACCATTTATTCTCTCATCTTCATCCCTTTCTCGACTACAACTAAGACCTAATTGTTTTAATTTTTTACATTGGAAACCTTTATGAAATGGTGCCAGCAGGATGGAAGATCCATAAAATAAAATGGGCTAAAACTACACGGAGGCCGATTGAAGAAGCTGGAATCGCTTATGGTAATCACTTGAAACCCTTTTGCTTAAAGTTTAATTTTTACAAATGTATTGGTCTTTACATGTTTTATTATCGATTTATGAAGTCAATTTTTATTTTGATTTTTAGATAATCGTCAAATATGAGATTGGATCGCCAGTATTCAACAAGTTGAGGTAAAATAAGAACCTTAATAAATTAGTATAGAGTATAGGCGAGGTGTTAATATCCCGTATTCATGAGATTGAATGTGTCGTATTAATTGTCTGTGTGAAAATATCAAATACGCGTCAGGGTTCGAATACGTCATTTCCCAAAACAGTAAATACGCCGTATCGAAAACCTAACAAATAGATTTTAAATTAAAAATCCTAAAACGAAAAAATAAACAAATGTCGTGTCCAGGAGTGGAATATACCGTGTCCACGAAGTTGGATACGTCGTGTCGACTACACGGACGAGCAGTTCATAACGAAATAAAATAAAGCGAAAAGAACACTCGGGTTGTCTCCGGAAAACACTTTATTTATTCCTAAGTTGTTAAGTTCAACTATCTTCCACGTTCGTCATCCTTGTCCTTACTAGCTCTTCCTTCTCCATTTCTCTCATTATCCCGCCTTAAGTAATAATGCATTTCGCTTGCTTAAGGGTAGTGTTTCGCAATCATCTTCTCGATGTCATCAGCATGATTTATCACATACCTTTTTACTTCATATATTTCTCCACAATGATCTTTGGCGGAAATAATATGCTCCAATTTCCTTGTGCTTTTCTTTTCTTGATCTTGAGTTCCTTAGCATACCATGGTGTTTAATACTCATTACCTATTAATTCATGACACATATCCCAGTTTTTAGTAGTCTTTTACCTCGTTTTCCTTCTTGATCCTCATATTCCTTTAAGTACGCCATTTTCGTGTGAAACTCTCGCTCAAACTTCCAATAATCAATAACTTCCTTTGCTTCCAATTAGTCCTTCATAATCTCTTTATACTCTTTGAAGCGTTCTTCATAGCTTTGATCCAACCATCCATTACAACTTTTCCTCTTTATTTTCCATTCGAAACTATGATGTTTGCCATATTTGTTGTTCCCGTTCACTATCGTTTAAAAAGTTTAAATATATAAAACAAGTTAATAGTGAACTATGGTAGAAATTAACATAAGTAAAACACACAAAGTAATTTTCAACATCATATTCTTATTAGAAATAAATCAACAAAGAATACGTTACCCAAGTTCTTGAATAGTACTTGGGATTGAAATGACAAAGTTTGGTGACTCATCTCTAAGCTCAGCTAAGTCCGAGCACAACTCTTAGAACTCATCGAGCTATCTCGAGAACTAAGTTGTATTTGGAGGGTGAAAAGATGGCTTGCGTGTATGTGTGTTTTACAATTCACAAGCTTAATCTTTTCACTCCATCTCTTATGCTATTTATACATGTATGATATTTGACTCTTTCCTAAGTGACAAGCGACATCATCTGAAGACAAAATCTTGATGTATTTTGTCTGCATTTCTAAAGACTATTTTAGGTAAGAGACAAGACTATTTTCCTAAGTTCGGTGATGACACCGAGCACGATCTTTGCCATTCAAGGAAAGTTGACTTTGGTTGATAAGGACTTCGTCTTATCGATTGAAACTTATACCGCCTTGTCCCGCTCTTTCTTGATCTTTACATCCTTGGTCTTCTACTTGGTTTGTCTTGATGTAAGTAGTTGCGAGAGAGTCTTAGGGATTCGATGAGTTATTGTCATCACTCTTTGAATCCACCATCTTCTTCTTGACTCGGTCTTCACCCTTTAAGTTCCGCCTCTGCGGGTGGAGACTTCTTCTTCGCCTCGTCTTGAGTATCACGAAGATGACTCAGCGAGATACTATGCACTCGGTGACACATTAGTGTTTAACGGACTAAACACTTGGGATATTTTCTATTCAAATCCTAGATTAAGGGTTTGGGTATTTCTTGAACCCAACGGTCTCCCTATTTGGATATATAAATAGCTAAGTGTTTGATCGATGTAAGTGAGCAAATGGTTTCTTCTTTGCTTGAATGCACTAATGAATACAATAAGGAACACTTGAGTAAATTAACAAAACATACATCTCTTATTGATCGATTACATAGTTCCTATCACTAGTACAAAAGATAAA
The DNA here is from genome assembly GCA_022545495.1 of Chrysanthemum lavandulifolium. Lineage (NCBI taxonomy): Eukaryota > Viridiplantae > Streptophyta > Magnoliopsida > Asterales > Asteraceae > Chrysanthemum > Chrysanthemum lavandulifolium. Next base: position 52,420,287 of record CM040243.1, read on the forward strand.
ACAAAATGATGTCGGTCGGATGGATTCGGTGCTTCAAGCTTGACTTTCTTAGTGATGAGTGTTTCCACTGTCGGGATGGTCTCTTATTTTGGCATTCGGTCTTGATAGAACACATTGTTTCTTTGGGGTTTGTGTCCGAGAGGCCAGCGGTATGTAGCTCGACATTGCGGCTACACTAGCTTCGATCAATATCACTCCATCTTTGAAATCTTTGGGTTTCCATAGACATCAATGTGGAATAGCCCTCTTTCGAGCTTCTCAATCACTAAAGCAGTTCACAAACTTAACACCTACGGTAGTTCCTTGTTGCATTCGAGACCAAGAACTTTTATCTCGGTGGAACTCAACCCTCTTTCTTTTGCCGGTGGATGATTGTGGTTGAGCTCCTTGAGGTCTTTGTTAAAGCGGTGAATTTCTAGTTGGTGGTGCATCCTCGACCTTTCATATCTTTTGCCGAGCATCTTCATCGACTCCTTAACCACCTTGTTCGCTTCTTTTCAATTATTGGATTGAGTTCATCGAGTTCACCGATCCCAAATTCGGTGAATTTTGGGGATCATGAACCTCGAAGTGTCTTTTATCATCCCCACTGTGAGCGTTCCTAGCCAATGGTTTAGACACAGGAATGATTTTGACATCGATGATCTTCTTAGGCGACCTTACGCTTGTCATTGACCCGTTGTAGTCGTCAATCCTTGCTTTCACGATGGCGGTAGCTATTTTGTTCTTTTCTTCCAACTGCTTTTTCATTTCGCCATCTTAGTTTGCTGAGCATCCTTAAACTTTTGTCTGCTCGACCCTTTTGAAGCTTCTTTGGATCAATTCCCACATTCTCGGCTTCTTGGCAATCACTTTAACCGATGCTTCCTTACTCTTCTTATCTTCCTCGGCTTGTTTCAATCTCCTTTCTTCTTTAGCGAGATATTTACTTAGGCTGTTGAGGTGTGAGAAGGTATTGATGTCACCGATTTTGTAGGAATCTTCTCGAGCTTAGTAATTGTCTTTTTCCTTTTCCTTTGTCCTTTCACGAGGAAGATGATGCAACCTGGGCGGTGTTGTTGTTGTTATTGGTGTAATCCTTTGTTAGTCTTGTTGTTATTGATGTTGGTGGTGGGATTGATGAGATGGGTGTTCTTGAGGCGAGTGCGGATGATGATGTTGGAGCTCAGGATCTTGATGATATTGGCTCCTCTCGGTGTGAAGAGGAGTTTCTTCTTGATATTCTCCCATAGCTTGCTAGTAGTGTCGGTGAGGCAAGAGTTGGTGTTGGTCTTTGAGGGGAAGGAGCGCTTGACCCTGAAGGCTGATAAATTTCGGTGATCATTGCCTTCATATCTAAGTATCTATTTGAATGCCGGTGACCTTTGCTTCCAAATTAGCTTGCAATAATTCCAAAGCGATCATCCGAGGCCCAAGATTCCAAGCCATAGAAGGCGAGGCTGAGCCAAAGTAGCTACGAGTATTCAAATAGCCCACTAAGGTCTCAAGAGCTGGGGAGGATTTAAGACCACGGACATTTGCAGATTGGAGCATATCTATCGATTCGGTGAGTCGAGATGAATTTTCACATACACCTCGGTGGCCTCCGATTACTTTGGCATTGGTATTGGGTCTTCTTTGTGACATCCACGATTTTATCAATGGTAACCCACAAGTTTGAAGATGCTTTAGAAACTTAACGAGGTTTTCATCCGGTCTTAGAAGATGTTGGTACATAAGATCTACGTGCTCATGAACATTTTCATTGAAGGTGAGCACATCGGATCAAAGATCGGCATAATCGGCGTGGCTTGTGTGTTGATCCCATAATTTATCGATAACCCGAATCTGACTTCCTTGAAGCTCTAGTGATCCACTTAACATTTGTCTTTCGGTGGTGGAAGAATATTATCAAAGCGGTTAAATTCTACAGTGGATGAGGGCACGAGTCATTGTCTTGGTAGAAAGGGTGACTCGGTAGCCTCATGTGGATCGGTGAGGTTCTTGTTGATTGAACCTCGGCGTCACGTCTTCCTAACGATAAAATAACTTCATCACTTTCGGTAGTTCATCATCGAGCGTAGTAACTCGGCAACCTCGGCAATAGTTAATAAGGGGTGGTGATGGGTTCCATATCGGCGGGTGGTATTGATCCTACGAGTCTTTGTCCCCGTGGACCCCTCGGACACTAGTGGGAGTTTTCGGTGCCTTCTGGGAGTCGGGATTGGTTTTGGGTTCCGTATCGGTGGGTTGTTTCTTTCCTCAGTCTTTGTCCCTAGTGACCACGAGACTTGGTGGGTGTTTTCCGGTGCCTTTGGCGGAGTCGGTGATAGTTGTATCCCTATTAGCGGGTTGTATCATTCCTACGAGTCTTTGGGATCGATCGGTGTGCCCTCGAGACAAAGGCTTGGATTCTAATGTCATCTTTGGGCGTTGTGGGCGCTCCCTACCGGTGAGTTGTTTGTTTCCTCACGGATCTTGGGAGTAGTGGTTGTGACCAAGGCCGACCGTGATGTGTCGGTGTCCTTCGTTGTCACGGGGTTGATGTTGCACTCGTCACCAATGGGTGTACTTCGGTCTGGGCTTTTGTGCCTCTTGGTGTGTTCGAAGCCTCGGGGCCCCGAGACTTGGGTTTAGTCTTAGTCCGGTCCGAGACTTCCCATTTCTTTTTAGGAGGCGGGGTTTGGAATCGATCCCTTCGGTTGTTCTGACAACCATATGGGCGTCAATTCAATAGGGTGACAAGGGGTGGGTCTTTTGAAAATTTGATTGGCTCGGGATGCACGGTAAAGCACCAAATTTTTCTTCACGAGGATAATTTGAACCCGATAACACTTGCAAAGCGCAAGAGACAAACCTAGGATACAAAGCGTATTTCGTCCTAGTTTTGCTCTGTAGCTTAATTCTGAGATCTTGTAAATGATCTCCCCTATGTCGACAAGTGACCGCATTCATCAAGCGGTATGCCATCATCAGTGAATAGAGTTAACTTGTTCGGTGGATGAGTGGTTCACCGAGGACACGAATCACCAAAGTGAATAGGATCCTCAAGCCACGGAAATGAGCTTTTGGTGGTTGGGGCCTTGTCCAAAAAGTTGGATCTAAAGCGATTTGTTTTAACCCATCCTTCAACATGGAGGTTCGGGATGGGCGACATAAACTCCTTTGTTATAATCCAACCCATTGAAGTGCAAAACATTTTATAATCCGGGGTGAATTGTTGTTGCCCCGTGAAGACCGAATCGATGAGATATTCCACGAGAGGTCCGAGGTTGTTCTCATCAGATGGGGTGTCGGGTCAAAGGCCTTGTTGTTGCCCAAAACTCCACGAGGAGATTTTGGTAAACAATGGAGGACAACGAACAAAGGCCGTTTTCGTTGGGCAATTAACCAAAAATTTCATAATGTCTTTGTAGGTGGGACAGTTTGGGGTATTCAAAGTTGCCTATGACATTATTAGTTTTAAATTCAACATTTGTAAGATCCCTACCCTCGAGAAGCAAACTAGAGATATTGAGTTCTAGCCATTTCCATTTAAAAGATTTTAGGGTTTTAAAATATTTTGACTAGAATAATCAAAGTTTTTTATCTCTCAAGTTTGTGATGAAAACTTTTGTAAATGTTTACAAGAAGGGTTTTCAAAGAAGGTTTGAAGAGTTTTGAGAACACACAAATGTTTCGGATTTGAGAAAGGATTTTGTGAGTTTTGTTGCGAAAATAATTGTGTGTATGTGTTTGGTTTAGAAGAGGTATTTATAGAGTGGTGAGAGGGTGGTTTTGCATAAGCGTGGATATGTAAAGACGATTTTGAAATCGCTTGAAATTCCACATTTAATGCCAGCGATGCGTGCTAAACCGTCAAGTCAAACAGACTTAAAACAAATTTCGGACACAAATACAATGAAGTCACGGAGAATAGATTGAATTCGGGTCGTTAAGTCCCACGGAGACTCAATGGTGTGCAAGCGCTTGATCGACGATAGAATGATCACTAATGATAGTGATCGAAAGGATTTGGATTGAATATTACACTCACCGAAAAGTTTATAAAAAGCAAATGACTTAAATGCAAATTAAGAAAATTAAAAGATAAAAGATATTAAATAAGCGCTATCACTATTTTTACGGATCGATGATCGTTTATGTGAATTATAAAATAAAATAACTTAAATAAACTATATTAACTAAAACGTAAACTCAAATTATCTAAAAGCGTTACTTAAAGCGAAAGCAGGCGTTATGTACGAAAGCGACATTTGGGCGCAAGATAAAGCGTAAATTATTGAAATAAAAGCCTACAGTGTAAAACTAATTTTATTACGTACTATATGATAAAAGAAAATTTTAGGAAAAAGCGGGTATATTTTTAGACTTTTAAATTATTTATTATGATTTAAAAACTATTTTAATCTAATTTAATTATAAAAATACTAAATGATTTTAGAAAAATCAAATTTTCTCGGAAAATACTTTAAGTAAAAGCGGTTTTGAGAAAAATAAAAAGAGGTACACTACTTTATGAAATAAGCAACTAATAAGCTAATAAGCTAGTAAGCTTTAAAAGCTGAAGCGCTAGTTAAATATAAAGTATTGCAAAGTTAAACATGAAAAGACCCTAGGGGCGTTGGTTAATGAGTGTGGTGTTGTGTGTTTGAGCAAGAGGTCGTGGGGTGAATCCCACCCCGCACCTTTTGCAAACCATTTTTTTTGAAATTTTCTTTTGAGACTTGCTTATAAGACCAAAACTAAACTTTTTGTGAAAACACTTTGTTTAAAGACCTTGGAATAAGCGGTTTGGGCGCTTATTCTCAACAGATTTGGATGAAGCAAAACAAACACCCTCTTAACAGTTTTAGCACAAATAAGCAATGTATAAGCAATTGGAAAAATGGGAACAAGCTAAAACTTATAAAGAGAACCTTAATAAGCTAAGAGTTACAGAAATAAGCAACAAAGAGGAAGCATAAGCATTTTAAGGAAGTCTTAAGCTAAAGGTAAATGGGCATTCAAGGAATTGATAAGCTATTCTACAAACTATAATAAGCACTAAATAAATTGAAACTAACTACACCTAATCTATGGGACTTAATAAGTACTAAGGATACCTAAATAAGCTAATGGGCAAGCTAAATAAGCTAAAACTAAAAATATGCATTTCTGGTAACAATTCTTGAAGTGGTTTTGTGATTTTGAGAGCAATTTTAACTAAGCTAGACTATTCCTACAAGCAAACTAACTAATGATATGTTGAGTTGGATACGTTGAGATGTGAGAAAAGTACTTTGGACAAAGTTTGGACCAAAATAAGCCTTGAGAAGCCTTGACAAGAACTAAAGTCATTGCATTTTACGTAAACAAGACAGAGACAGATTTGTGATTTTTATATAAACCAAACTTGCAAACTCTATAATACCAGTTACAACCTTTGAAACTCACAAAACCTTGAACTAAACTTGACTTGAGAATAAGCGGGTAAAAAAATAACTTTAGACCATGAAATAGCTTATGCCAAACACTCCTTTATAACTACAAAATGCATTTTAAACTTTAAACCTTAATGAGATTATGCTTAAAAGCGATATTAAACTTATTCAAACAACAATTTGAGAACAGAAATTAAACCCAACTAATTTGACTCACAATATGACCCGTTTTGACTTATGTTGACTTTTATTGACTTTGGATCAAAAGTGCTTAAAACTTGAAGGTAAACTCATAAAAAGCTAAGAGGTTTATATAAACTTATAGAAGCTTAAAAATAAGTGCTATAGTTTTGAGCATAGGAGTTTGAAAAGCACAATTACAGCGAGAAGCATGAAAAATTAGAAATGAACACAACTATGAATTTGAGCTTAAAAGTAGATAAAGCGATAAGATTACTTGAGTTTGATACAATAATACAAGATATATGACTTTTGAACTAAACTAAATCATCTACTCTAAAAGCGACATTGAAGAGAATTCTAAAACTAGCTACTACTCCTTTAAGCTTCTCTCTCTTCCTCTTTATACTCAAATGCTTCCCTCGACTTTTCGAGCATATCCACCAATAATACTAGCCATTGGATTAGTAGAAGCATTTTGGCCATTGATTGAATTTTGGCGCCAAAGTGGATTATCACGGTGGAGGACTTGAGTGTTAAGGGTTTAGGATCATTTAATGGTTCTTGTCTTGTGTTGATGATGAGGGGACAAAGGGAGGAAAAAGTGAGGAGGGGGGATGGATGGTGGCTTGAGTGACAGGGAGCAGTTGAAGGTGAAGACTATTAGGCGCCAAGTTGGGTATTTGACCATTTGGGTTTGACCATAGGCTATTAATAACCAAGGGTTCATAATTCGGTTTTGACAGGGTCGAGGATAGCGGGGGTCCAAATAGGTTTAATGGTTTAATAATCCAAGGCCTTTGTTGTAAAATCGAAACTTGAGGACTTAGGTCGCCAATTCGAAAAGTTATCTCAAGGGACCACAAGTGACAATCTTCAAAAGTATAAGGACTAAACTTGCCATTTTGCCATTTTTCGAGGCCATTTACGCCAAATTTCAAACTTGAAGGGCTAATTTGTAATTTCTCAAAACTTTTATATTTTCACCAAAGGACTAAATTTGACAACTTATGATTTAAAAGGACCTTTGATGATTTTCTTTTGAAATTATGTGCTCGGGGACTGCTTTTGACAATTTTTGAAACTTGGGGACTAAAGCGCCAATTTTGCAAATTTGATCGTTTTCATCGATTTTGATATTTTTGCATTTAAACACATAAAACAACGATTTGTGATATTTTATCATTTTGATGCGTTTAGAGTGTTTTCGAGATGATTTTGCATTTATATTGTACAAAATGATGAGTATTTACACACTCATGACCACCCACCACTACCCGCATGATAAAATCCCGTATTTCAAGGGCGATTATAAAGGCACAGAAAAGTGCACTTTGCGATAATAAAATATTCATTGGATATTTTATGTGAGAGAGGCATTTAATGCCAGTGGGGATGAGGTAACTTTGTGAGGACCTTTGATATGGTTGTGATGAAGACAAAGAGACATATTCCTATATTAAATTGGCATAGTTACCAACCTAGGACATTTAAGTAGCGATACTTGGATCATTTAGTTACTCATTCAATGCTCAATATTAGCGTCGAGGTCCACGAATGAGTCTTACTCATTCGGTGAGGGTTTATTTTGGATGTTCGGGGAGGATGAACCATTTGAGAGAACTTCTTGAGATTGGTTTTCGGATACTTGACTTTCAATGTCAAGCATTCCCAATTCAATTTTCGGTCTCAAGGTAGGTTCATCTAAGGGTTTGGTAAAGATATCGGCCATTGATATTCAAGAGGGATGAAATGAAGTTCTATGTCTCCTTTCATTATGTGATCCACGATGAAGTGATGTCGATATCAATGTGTTTGGTTCTTTGGTGGAGGACGGGGTTGTTGGAGATTGCATATACCTTGGTGTTATCACGAAGATGGGAACCATTTTGTAATGGATGTCATAGTCACCGAGTTGACTTTTAATCCATAATACATTGGCACAACATCCTGCTGCAGACTACATACTAAACACCTGTGAAGAGCCATGTGATTGTTGCTTTTTATCACTCCAACAAACCACTTTCCTCCAAGAAATTGCGGGACCACGAGGTACTTTTTACATCCATGTTGCACCAAAGATAATCGAGAATAAGAGTAGCCTTTGAGATCGAATCACGAGCATTTTGGATAATAGAGTCCAAGGCTTGGTGTTCCTTCCAGTGTCGAGAATTCTCTTAGCTGCGGTGAGATGGGATTCTTTAGGATTGGACGATATCTTGCTATTAGACATTGAGAATTGGATGTACGGTCTAGAAGCGATTAGATACATCGGTGAGCACAGTGTATTCTTGATTTGCCAGTGAGATCGGGTCCAAGGTTGTTAGGTGGGACCATTGGAGTCTTCATCGAGGCGCGGTCGGATATCTCATATTTCTTCAAGAGATTTACGGTGTATTTCTCTTGGTGATGGATATTCCTTTATCGGTTTGCACGATTTGTAGTCAAGAAAGTATGTGAGTTCCCCATCATGCTCATTTCAAACTTCTTTGTCATCGGTTTTCAAGCTGTTTTGCAAAGTTGTAGTTTGTTGAGCCAAAGATGATGTCATCAACATACACTTGGTGGTATCACATCTGTTGAGTTCTATAGACAAACGATTGTGTTGTCTATCTTTCCTTTGACAAACTTGTTTTGTATCGGGAAGGCCGAGAGAGTTTCATACCATGCCACAGGAGCTTATTTAAGTCCATAAAGGGCTTTGTCAAGCTTCTGAGACATAGTCGGAATTCACTACTCTCAAAGCCTAGAGGTTCTTGAACATACACATCTTCCTTGAGATCACCATTTAAGAATGCACTTTTAACATCCATTTGGTAGACCACGAAGTTCATGTATGTTGCATATGCAAGGAAGATCTGATGGCTTCCATTCTTGCAACAGAGCAAATGTCTCATCATAGTCAATGCCTTCTTGTTGACTATAACCTTGGGCTACAAGTCCGCTTTGTTTTTAATGATGATGCTGTTTTCATCGTTTTGTTTACGAAAACCCACTTCATTCCTATGACTACTACATCCCGAGGACATTTGATCAAGGTCATGACCTTATTTTATCAAGCATTGCGAGTTCTTCTTGCATGCTTTGAACCCGGCTTGGGTATTTTAGAGCCTCGGTGATACTTTTGGGTTCTATATCGATAGGTAATCGGCATATAGACATTCATTAGTCAAGAAGTTAAATTAGCGACCATGCTTCTAGTGAGCATGCCCTCAATGGGTTCACCAATGATGTTTACAAGCTCAATGTCACGAGATCTTGTCCACTTACTTTGTGGTGCAGGATCCGAGCTTGAAGATGTCCTTTGGGAGTTCGGGATGTGAGTTCGGTGCAAAAGCCGCATAATCATTTAGATCATCGTAGAGATGTGTTGTTCGAGTTGAGGTTCATGAGTTCTGTGTTCACGATCATTTGGATCGGTGTTTCCTATCCCCATAGGACCGATCGATTATCAATGAACTCACCGATGGTTGGTTGGGGTAGGTTGTGAGGTAAGACATAATATGAGATCTCAAAGATCGACTGATATGAGGAATTGATTTGATGTTGAACTCATCGAGGAGGATATCTTGATGAGTCATCAATTCCTATTTCCTCCATCGAGGTATTTGTGAACTCGATGCTTTGAACTTTCATCAAAAGTGACATGAAAGGTTTCCTCAACTTGTTGTCTTCGTGTTAAACACCACGAAGGCTTTGGAGATCGATGGTAGCCTAAGAAATATCCATCATCGCTTTTGCATCAAATTTGCCTAGGTGATCCTTGTGGTTATGAATAAACATAGGACACCCAAACACATGAAAGTAGGCGATGTCGAAGTCTACCTTGAAAGTCTCATAAGGGGTTTTATTATGTCTTTTGACAATGATTGACCTTGTTAGCCTTAATAGTTTTTATTAGAAGTGATAGTCATTCACGAATAGGAACTTTGTAACGTGTGTTAGATATCGTGATAGAATAGTCAACAGGCTCGTGGATTGGACTAAGCTAAATGGCTAGGCGTTATGATTATGCTAGCCGTTTGAAGCTTAAGTATCCAAATCCCAATCCATGTCCAACCCACGAAAAGCCCAAGCAAAGCCTTTTAGGGTTTTAAGTTACTTGTACTATAAATACCCTCGAATGGTCATTTGAGGGGTGTGTAAAAGTGTGTGTGTGTGTTTTCCTTGAAGCAATATACAACTTATTGTTTTCATCTTTCTTCTCTACCTCTCTAAACATATACACGGTTTACATCATTCAAGTCACTAAGTTCTTTGCCTTCATTCATCTCTACGACATCTTGTTTATGTTATACGTATTCTTCTTTGTTGGGAGCGTGAGTATTTAGGATAAGGTATATGTGATAAAGGGAATAACAATTGGTATCAATCGCCTAACAATGGTTTAGGAGTGTTTGTGTTTGTTTTGAAGGGTTCGATAAAGCTCTCGTTTTACATATTTGTCACGCATAAAGCTTTAATTTTTGCACTTAAAATTCAAGATTCTTGTGGTTTAAGGTTTATTTAGTGCTAAAGTTTGAGTTTTTGCAAAAGTTGACTTTACGCGTTTTGGTTAAGTTTTAAACTCGTTTTTGTTCGTTGGTCATTTCTACTCGTAACTTATCTAAGCACTTTGGGTGAAAAGGTCAACATTTTGGGTTATTCGAGTGTTTTAAGGCTATCTGTGCAAGCTAAATCGTTTGAATCGCTGAAATTTTTTACGAGTAGGTCAAAACCCTATTTCACGGCGAAGAAAGTCAACTACGACAAGGTTCTACTCATAACTTTTGGTGCAGATTCTTGAGCTTAAGCGGTGACTGGTGCTTCCTCACTTGGATAAGTTTGTGGAACACTTGACTTTTGGATATCCCTACCGTTGTGATGGTGTAAAGGATTTTGGTTCTTAACCATAGTTTACGCATAAGCTAAAAGCTTACTTAGTAACTCTAAACATAACTTCACAATTCGCGTAAGGTTTACGAGTAACTTTTGTCACGCATAAGCTTAAGGTTACGCGTGAAGATACCGTCTCGCCTAAGGAATCCCACGCCTAAGATCCCACGCCTAAGATCCCACGCCTAAGCTTCCCACGCATAAGATCCTACGCCTAAGCATCGTCACTCGTAACTTCTGTTTCTCGCCTAAGCTCTTTCTACGCATAAAGTTAAAAAAAAAAAAAAAAAAAAAAAAAAAAAAAGTTTTTGGCGGGAAAACTTGAGTAAAATTTAAATTTTGAGGAGACTAAGCGTTACTGAGATTCAAATTTTGGTTTAACTTGAAAATTTTGGTCAAAATTCAAATTTTGGGCCTAAATTCAAATTTTTCGAGTCAAATTTGACGTCAAAATTGTCATAACTCAAATTTTTCATACGATCTTAGAATTGATTTTATAGTGAATTTCAAATTTTGGGCGAAATTTTTAAGAACCAAGGTTCTGAGTACGACTTTCGTAAACACCTCAACCGAGCTTAATCTTCATCAACCACAACTCCTTTATCGTTGAATCGATCCTATATCAACTTTATCGGATCATACCTTCATCAATGGCAACTCAACAAGACATTCATGCGGTAGGTGCAAAACCCACCTCCTATGTTGGCAAAGGTGGTTATCTTCAATGGACAAGTTGAATGCTCCGTTACATCAAGACCAAACCTAATGGGAAACTCATGATTAAATCCATTAAGGATGGACCCTTCAAGCCTCGACAAGTCCAAGTCCTCGAAATGTCGATGCAACACCTCCCATCCCACCATCCTCTCATCTTCAAACCGAATCGAATACATCAAGAGGATCGAAACAAGTCGATGCGGATGACATGGCAATTCATATTGTCCAACCTGGTTTACCAATAGACATTTTTGTTTGTGAGCGGTTGTGAAACCGCTTTCGATATCTTGGGAGCGTGTTAGACGACTATGTTATGGAAGTAAATTGGTAAACAAGACATGGAGAACAAGTCGCTAACTCGAATGGGAAAAGTTTACATCTACACCGGAGAATCCATTGAATCCTACTATGGAAGGTTTTGCACTTTGATGAATGAGCTTATCGAAACAAGTTGGCACCCGAACAATCGTTCAAAACATCAAGTTCCCGAATAATCTTCCGGAAGAATGGGGACGATATGTCACTATTGTCAACCAAACAAAGACTTACATCGGTGAACTTTGATCAACTCAAGCGATTTTTCAAACAAAACCAAGTCAAGCGAATGAAGTCGGGAAAGAAAGATTGGCAAAGAATCATGATCCATTGGCACTTATTGCTAAGACTTAAACTACGGTGAATACACAACAACAAGCTTCATCATCTTCCAACAACAACAACTTGCGGCAATACATTCCACAACCACAACAACAATTCTATCCGGATCAACAATACCGGGAACAAGGAATCGCGATCCCGAACCGACCCGAGCGACCTTGCAATGATATTTTCTTTATCGGATAAAGCATTTAACATCGATCGGTAATCATGCGGTTCCGTGTCGGGTAATCGGTCGGTCAAGATGTTGGAAATCGGATGGGACGAATGTTGGGAATAGAGCGATGGTAATCGAATGGAAATGTTGCGGCTCGATCGTTGGGAATTATGGAAATGTGAATCTGGTAATCGATTAAGTGTTATAAGCTGTCAAGGAGTGGGTCACATGGCAAGGAATTGTCTTACTAAGTCGAAAAGAAGGATTTTGCGTATCTTAAAGCTATCCTGTTAGCACAAAAGGCGTAACTGGAATGCGGTTGAGTCTTTGAGGAACATGATTTTTTCGCTATTATGGATGATTCGGAAGATCGAGAGGACATCAATGCAAAGCTGCGTCTTCATGGCAAATCTTGAGGAGACTAAGCACGACATCGACTACGACGCACCTCCCGCCTATGACGCAAATCACGATATCTAAGGTACTAATCATTGATCCATGCTATAACAATGTCATATGTGATGTGTTTACTCATGATGAGCAAGATTCGTGACATCAACACCTACTTATGATACATACCTCGACAATCCGGGTTGTAGCAATACTAACTCGAAACTCGGATGTGGATCCTAGTGGAGGTGTGTGGCACAAAATCTCGAGATCGATGAGGAAACACGTGCGTATTTTGAATCATTAATCAATAAATGTGGCATTGAAATTGAAAAGTTAGTAAGGTCAATCGCGAGGTTAAGGTCGCGAATAAAAATTGATCACCGAGCTTGAGAGTTACATGGGAAGCATAAAAGCTTTTGAATTTCATACAAACAAACTTTCGTAATTAGAAATTGGTTATCGAGATTACATTTTAAGAGAAAACAATTGCAACTCAAGTATGACACACTTGATGTGAATTTGAACTTGAAAATAAAATCTTTAAACAAGGAAATTTACGAACTAAATGACCAACTTTCTAAACAAAAGCACATTTTCGATCTTGAAAAGAGAAGAAGCAGTTGATTCTTGATTTTTCAAAATGAGAAGATTCTCTTCTTGATGAAATTCGGATAAAATGAAACTATCAAAAATTGGATAATTTGCTTCTTACAACGGGTCATTCCGCTTAAAACAAACAAGATGCTTTCTAATCAAGCAATCGATTTTTCACACTTCACATAAAATGGCTCTTGGTAATAACCCTTATTCGTTTCTCAAGAAAGCTCGAAATCTCGAATGTGTTGAACAATGGAAAACCTTTGCATGAACCCATAATTGTTCGGGATTCTCTTGAAACGTTGGAACTATCTCGAGGAGAGTAGATAAAAATGAAACAAAAGAATCCGAACTTAAACCGATTGATTATAACAAATGGAACAAAATTAATGGAATTACTTTTGTTAATCAAAAGAACAATCAACGTTTTCCACCACACCAAGTGTTTCAAACAAAGTGTCAACACCGGTTTCAAAACCGTTTCAAAACAGGTTGCAACCCCGTAGTTGTAGTTTCCAAATCTCTTTCGAAAATCGAACAAATGTCTTCAAACAATCCTTTTAACACAAGTGATGCTAGAAGCATTTTAGATGACGTTAAAACTAGAATTGGGTATCTTCAAGAGATCATCAAGTCTAAAACCAATATTACAACTAACATCTGGTTTACTCATCATGATGACGAAACAAAAGAGTTTTTAAAACTCAAATTGAACCTCCGTTAGCGGCATCGGTCGAGGGTAATTCATTTCGAACAAGCGTTTTTGAAAAAACGGTGACTTTGTCAAGGACCATAAATCCACAGTTAAGCAAGCTAATGAAAGTGTTGAACACATCAAAGTTTTGGAAAATTTGAATGATTCTCTCTTGAAGATGTTATGACTACCGATATCATGTCCATCATTTTGCAAACATATTACATTGAAGATCATGAAAGACTCGATCGAGACCTCCGCAATTATTTCTAAATATGAAAATGCTCTTGAAAAACTTGAAAAGAAAGCGTGTCCTATTTTAAACAACTTGATCGAAAATTTGAGGAATGCAAGTATGACAAGCGTGTGGTATGGCGTGCCTACAAGGACATGAAAGAGCAAAATGATCTTTTGAGAGCTCGGTGGGAAGTCAAAAAGGAAAGGTCATGGATACTAAGTTTGCAAAACCATTGGTGAGGAGAACACAAATGTTCCTAAACCGTTTTCAAACCTAAAATGTCTATTTCTCGACCTCCTCCAAAAGTCAATGAGAAATATGATTTGTCAAAGCAGTCACTCCACAGTCCCCCGCCTATTAAAGAGAATTATCAAAGGTTTTGAAAAAGAAAGCGATTCTTTGAAACACCAAAAGTGATTACACTGCATTTCTAGGACTAGTACAAGGAATGTGACCAAAAATCCGATTAAAGAATCATTGGTTCTAACAACATGGTCAACAATCAATATCTAGAAGAAGCTAGGAAAAAGGCGAGACTCGAAAAGGCGAATTCTAGGTGCAACATCTAGGGTGATGAATTCTACAAGACTTCAAGGCAATCGCTAGTAGTAGTAAACCATTACCTAGGAACACTCTTCAAAAGACTAGGGATTGGCTTGCATCTAAGAGTAGTTATGCAAAAGAAAATGCTATGCCCTTAGAAAACAACACTAGAATTCTAAGTCTTTTTGAACAAGAATCAATTTCCACAAGACTGTAGTGACAAAGTTAAAGTCTTTGTTTTAAACAAGAATATTGAATTTATCTCGTACTACATGTAAAAATGTGTCTTTTCACTAATCATGATGCATGTGCCTCACAATATCTCAAGGAAGATAATTCTCATCCCAAGGCACAATCCACTAAGACACCAAATAGAAACAAGCCCGTTGCTAAAATGTCAAACAAAAGAAACCTAATAGGTGGATCTCTTAGGGATGTAGTTTTTCCAAAATGAGTCTTCCATTTGCATCCGAAAAGAAAACAACTCCTAGATCTTACCTTAGGTGGATACCCACGGCAAAGTTTTCAACGAAATAGGTCTTAGATGGATTCCCACAGAAAGATGTTTGATACTTGCACCTACACGGATAATAGTGAAAATCATCGGGATAAGGAAGTAAAACCACTACAACCGTTGATAGTGATCACCCCGCCGTGAGGAATCTTGTACTTCTAACATCGTTATTTGTGAAAACTCTTCTTCTTTGGTTGCGGTGAATCAAATATCTCGAACCCGACTCATCGAGGGTTCGATTCAGTAAACTCTTCTTCATCATTCTTTCTATCTTCTTTATTGATTTTCCCTTTATAAAACCAACAAAACAAAATACAAAAATAGAAAATTTTCAAAATACAAAACAATATAAAATCAAAATCCAAAATATTCTTCTCACGACATGTCTCTCAGATTATCGATATTCAGACGTTTCTAGAAATGTCATTCAACAATGATACGGGCATGCATGGATGCTTGAGCGAGAGTTCTTTAATAAGTTTTCCAAAACATGTCGCTTCTCAAAATTTCTTCCAAAATGGCTTTCGTATACATCAAGACGAAACCCGACTTCAAATTAATGGCTTCGAACACATCGGTTAGGGACCAGCGCTCAAAGAAAGGAAAGTGCTTAATCAAAATCAAAGGTTTTAAATATTTTCAAGCGCTATTCCTAAAAACATAATGGCTTGCGAGTTACTTGGATCAGAACCCGATCTTTAAAGAAAGGAAAGTGCTACGCAAAATCGATTTTCATAAATATCGAGCACTTATCCTAAAACAAATGAAGATAATTCTTCTTCAATATCTTCAAAAGATTTTTTCAATCTTCATCTTGCGTACCATTGATTCGAAAGTTTTCAAAAATATTTTTCAAAATCTCTCACATTTGGTACCAAGATAACTCCCTCTAAACCCTTAATTGATTCTAAATTTTCTGTATGAAAAGTATGCTTTCGTTAAGGGGGAGTATTAAACAAAAATGTTCCAAATTCATGCTTAAATCAAATCCGTTTGTCTCCCTAAAAGATTCTAAAATGTTGTTTAATCCGTTGATATAAAAAATATCACGAATATGCTATTTTTGAGGGGGAGGAGACGTGATTAAAATGTGATCAAAATCATTGTTTGAATCTCAAAATGAGCTCGACTCATACGTAACCAATGAATTGACGAGGAATAATGTACCATTTCGAGAAACTTTCTATGGACTTGACCAGGACGGGTAATAATTTCAAGCTAGTTCTCTAGTGATGTAAGCGTGTCTCGAATCGGTCTAGTTCATTTAAAGTCGATCAATTCAAAAGTGCGAACTCACCCTCATGTGCGATTTACGTCAAAACATATAAGCACATGTGAAGGGAGTGTTTCAAAATATAAAACTCACTTGAGTGTTTCAAACATGTTTTCTATCATAAACACTCGAGAGATTTTCAAGAAAAATGGTTTCATGGCAACAATAGGACGAGTCATGGAGTTATAAGGTGACTAAGGATAGGTAAATTGTCCTATGATCCGCCAGAGTCGGAGGGATCTACCCAAGGACATCACAAATAGTTAGTATTAGAAGTCCTTAGGTATGATTGAAAAAGGAGTAATGTAAGATAAGGAGAAAGAAGGGTTGAAGAATTAAAAGAAAAGTAAAGAAAGGGTGAAAAGAAATAGCCCTTCATATTCAACCTTAGGCGTAAACCGGTTCAATTCATCGCTCTTGGTTGTCACTAAGTTGACACTGGTATTGAAGACAAAGACGTCATGGACCCAGGACGCATCGCACTAAACCTTCTAGCCACTCAATTCCTCTCAAAAGGGTTTTGTTTCATTCTCACTGGAACCCTACATAATCTATCGACTTTCTTGAGATTGTTGATATTGAAGAAGAGACCTCTCCTGGTCTCCGCCAGAAAACCAAAATGCACTATTGAGTCTAGAGCCACGAGATTCATCAAAAATCTCATAGGAACACTTGACATGACATCGCTTGTTGTTCATCAATAAGGACAAAAGTGATATATTATAGAGTCCCACGCAGTCTTAGCAATCCGCCGAACATTTATGAGAGGTTTCACATCCGTGATCCTCGGTGATTGAATGGAAACTCCCGCTGTGGTCAACATCAAGCAGCCACGACAAAGCAGTCACCCGGTAACTCCCAATGGATTACGCTTAGTGTGTCTCAAACGGTCTACAACATGGGGTGATGCTTGGTGTACCTCATGACTCATCCGAATCAGAGGTGTATTTGGTACATCGCGTTATCTCACTTGTGGGACTCAGTTCAGAACGGCCTCAGTGAGAATTAGAGACGTGTTTTCACACTATGTCATAACACCCTCGAAATTCAAACTTGTAAGGCGCTTAATCCGCTTATTACTAACCTGTTTTATGTTTTCTTCTTATGGAAGCTCAGAGCGGATTGATCGTGCAGATTCTCCACATGCTCATACCAACAACACATGATAGTTCTCATCAAAATCAAAGGCAACACAAAGTTAAAGATGATTCTTCATCAATGTCAAAGAATCAACAAAGTTTAAAGACTCGAGAACTACATCATTGGTAACCAAAAGACAAATAGAAGTGTGAGCATGGTGGAGAAAGACGTGGAGACACCTAACCAACGAAGTTGACAATTGCAGACAACCACATTATCTGATCACAAAGCATGAAGGAACAAAGAATCAAAACTATTCTATATCTACACACAAAGTTCTAGCTCGAGAAAAGTAAAGATCAAATCAAGTGGAGCATCTTTTGAATGACCACCCCTTAGGGGGAGATTGTTAGCCTTAATAGTTTTTATTAGAAGTGATGGTCATTCACGAATAGGAACTTTATAACGTGTGTTAGATATCGTGATAGAATAGTCAATGTGCTCGTGGATTGGACTAAGCTAAATGGCTAGGCGTTATGATTATGCTAGCCGTTTGAAGCTTAAGTATCCAAACCCAATCCGTGTCCAACCCACTAAAAGCCCAAGCAAAGCCTTTTAGGGTTTTAAGTTACTTGTACTATAAATACCCTCAAATGGTCATTTGAGGTGTGCTTGAAAGTGTGTGTGTGTGTATTTTTCTCTCAAGGAATATACAACTTTATTGTGTTTATCTTATCCTCTCACATACACGAATATAACATCAAGTCACCATCTTTCCTTTCTTCTTAATCGTTCTAAGCATAACGCTTGTGTTTGTGTTGTTTGTGTTAACGTGGTATTTGTGTTGGGTTTGTGATAAGGTTGATAAAACTAAGGTCCCATGCACTGCTTTGAGTGTAACATGCGCTTTGACCGCTTGCCTAGAAATGCTTTGAGAGGGCCGAGCCATTTAACATGGTTCTTGCCCTCAATGAGAGTTATTTTCCTTTCAAGAACCCCATTTTGTTCACGGGGTATAAGGAGATGAGAAATTTTGAGAAATTCCTTTTCATCACGTAAGCTTTCAAGCTCTTGATTTACGAACTCAGTACCATTGTCGATTCGATTTGTTTAACAATAATGTCATTCGGTTTTCAATTTTTCCGATGAATGACATTATTGTATCACCGCTGACTCTTTTGGAAAGAAAATATACCCAAGTGTATCTTGAAAACTCATCAACAATGACAAGTGTATACTTTCATGCTAGATTGATCTCGACCGACAGTCCAAAGAGATCCATGTGCAGAGTGAAGGCGCTTTGATGGAGAAATTTTGTTTGGTTTTGAAAGATGCTCGTGATGTTTACCTTCTCACAAGCGAGCATGGTTTATCTTTGCAAAAACCGGTGATGGTAAGCCAAGGACCTTGTTTTGTTTTGCCAAGTTGTTGATATTTTGAAGTTTAAGTGAGAGAGTCTCTTGTGCCACACCGGTTGATAGATTCATGGCTTTGGCAAAGAGACAGTTCCATCTTGAGAAAGAGTAGACATGTCTAAGACATAAACATCATCTCTTCTAGAGCTATCAAAACAACTTCTTTATTGGCATTGAAAATGGTGCCTTGTTTGTCATTGAATTGCACAATGTACTTAGCATCACATAGTTGACCGACATCGATGAGATTGTATTTGAGACCATTGACATAAGCAATTATAGAGAATTCCATTGCGCCATCAACCATAACCTTGAGTGGGACATGATGAGTTATCACCAAATACTACCTTGGGTCCTGGTTCCTTTACATACTTGTGCAGATACTCTTCACACCAACATGCTTCTTGAGCATCCACCGTCTAGATGCTAGATAGGCTCCTCGGCGTGTCTCTCGCACAAGTAGTAAACCAATTAGTTTCTCTTAGTGACCCACTTGCTAGTAGGCTTGGGTCTCAAGGTCTCTTTGAATTTTGCAATCGACTCATGGTTAGTGGTTGAGTGCATTGTGCTACCACATGTTTTGATTTAGAGACCGAGGAAGACTCGGTGATTTTGGGTTGTTTTGTACTTCTCCTGCATGAATGACACCGTCATGTTGGGATGTCTCATGAGTTGGATTTACATATCACAAAGCATGTGTTCATGAGACAATCATCCCGATGATGATCATTAAACCCACGGTGAGGGCAAAGAGGAAAGGTTTTGCTCTATTTTAGATTTGTTTTGGAGGATGAAGCATACCGATGACCAACTTTTGTATAGTTTGCTTTATCGATGAGCTTACATACCGTAAGTGGTCTCATATTCGTGATCATCCTTATTGCGCATCATACAATAAAGGATTCTATAGCATTTGTCGGTGGTATGACTAGTGTAATGACACACTCACACTTATGCTTGGTTTTGTTGATGGATTTTGATTTTGATGAGCTAGATGAGGTCGACTTAGTTTCCTTGATTGAATCGGGGCTTTTTCAATGGAATCCATCTTTTCACGCCTTCCTCACAAGCTCGAAGTTGTCAATTTGGTCACCTTTGGGGACAGAGGATGTTGAAGTCTCGAAGAGTAGACTCTTGTTGGATTTGTTTTGTTTGTATTTGCGGGATGGTTCTACCAAGTCCGACCTTTCTTTTGGTGAGTGAGGATTGAATTTTGCAGGAGTAGCTCTGAGCTTGGATCAAGACCCAAGAGGTTTCACGGGTGGAAGCGGTGTTTCAGATTCGCTCAGACTGGAGATGTGTTCGACACCACCGGGCACATCGTGAGTCCTAGCATGCTCTTAAGAGCTTGGCTCTCGTGCTCAAGAATCCTTCCGTAATCAAAATTTGAAGCTTACTCGTGATTAACCCTTTCAATCCAATCTTTCGAATTTGAGTTGTCCGCATATTGGTAATCATACCACCGACACAAATGGTTTTGAACTTTGGTCTTTGTTGCAGAGTCGTGAGATGATCTTCACCTATGACTCTTTTTGCTACTGGGGCACCCATAACATCAAAGACCCCGGATTTTTAGCAATCCAACTATCAAGAATATCTTGTACCTTTTAAGTTCATCTTGAAGAGCCTGATTTCTCTTAACTAGTTCGGTGTTTTGAATTTGCAAAGTGATGACCTCAAGCTCGCTTGTTTTAAAATAAGGTTCATCTCACACTTGTTTAATTCAAAACTTAGCTTGTTGTATTTTAAAAAGATTTAATCTTTGCTCTTCTACGAACTTAAGGTCAACATTAAGATAATTCATATAAGATCGCCAATCAAAGTCATCATCCATTGAAAGTAAAATGTTTACCTTCTTCATTGTGATGTTGACCCATTCCCCGCTTCTCGCATGATTCTTCCCAACACTAGCTTGTCCTCTCTCGAGAGGCCACCGTTCACCGACATGCACCATTTCATCATCGATGATACGGCTCTTCATCTCGATCGAAGGTTTCAAAGAACGAGGCCTTTGTTTTTACCCCGCATGATTTAACATCTTGGTTGTTTCGAGGATTGGCCTCAAGCAATGCAAGCTTAGCTTTTGCTTTCTTATACTTGGTTTCATAATCAACAACTTTGTTTTGATCGGACTTGTTTTGAAAATTTTGATGAGACGGAAGATTTTTGGTTGAAATTTGCTAAAGCCTCAAGACTGGTTTGACCACGATGGTTTGTAAGAGGTTCGTAAATTGTTTTGAAAAACAGTCTTTTGCAAATGAACCTTTTGTGACACTTAAAACATTCGGTGTCTTCATTAGCTTTAGCGTTTGAAAACTTTGTTTCTTCGAATAAACCTTTTAGAGTTAGCGAGAGTGCTCTTTCCGAAACTCAATATTTAAATCGTTCGGTACTCCTCGCTTGTCCTCTCATCGACCTCATCATCGAGTTTTCCGAAAATCTTGAATCACATTATTAGAATAGAAAGCAGTTGACACGAGATTGGAAATGGTTGTCGGGACTTCTTGACTTCTTGAGATATTTTCAAGTCGGGGTATCGTCTGTTGATGAGGTTTTCCTCATAGAAAATTTCCATATATTTCGTGAAGCTCAAGATTACGAATGTGGTTAGCATTCCTTAGTCCCGAGAGAAATTCAACCATTTCTCAAGGAGACTATTATAAAACCAACATTGATTTCATGTTTGGACAATTTAACACCATCATTTGAAAGTTCATTTAACAAGGTTTTGTACCGGGTGTAAGTTTGAGACGAGTTTCGAGTCCTTAGCCACAAGGTATTATACTCAAGTTTCGTGTCCATAATCCTGTTTTCCTTGGTATCGGATGGACCTTCATGACTATGAACCAGTCATCCTGTGTTTGTTTCGGTCAGACTACGACATGATCGACTCCATAATATCATCAGGAAGACATGATATGATGATACTTTTGAGTCTTTGGTCTGGTTGATCACTCTCCTCTCATCCACGAGTCCATCGAGCTTGTGTTTAGTCAAACCTTTAGCGATCTTTGGGATAAAAGGACCTTCATTTATACACTTGATATAATAAGGTTCCATCCCAATCAAATAGCAAAGCATCGCTTTTCCATTTATTGAATTTTCCAACTTCAAGTCTAAGGCAACAAATGAATAAGCTCCACCTTTTTATCGACTAGTTGGGGTATTTGTTGTTCCGTGTGAAACTCTCGCTCAAACTTCCAATAATCAATTTCCGTGTGAAACTCTCGCTCAAACTTCCAATAATCAATAACTTCCTTTGCTTCCAATTCGTCCTTCATAATCTCTTTATACTCTTTGAAACGTTCTTCATAGCTTTGATCCAACCATCCATTACAACTTTTCCTCTTTATTTTCCATTCGAAACTATGATGTTTGCCATATTTGTTGTTCCCCGTTCACTATCGTTTAAAACAGTTTAAGTATATAAAACAAGTTAATAGTGAACTATGACTAAAATTAACATAAGTAAAACACACAAAGTAATTTTCAACATCATATTCTTATTAGAAATAAATCAACAAAGAATACGTTACCCAAGTACTTGCGAATAGTACTTGGGATTGAAATGACAAAGTTTGGTGACTTATCTCTATGCTCGGGCTAAGCCCCGAGTACAACTCTTAGAGCTCACCGAGCTATCTCAAGAACTAAGTTGTATTTGGAGGAGTGAAAAGATGGCTGCGTGTATGCGTGTTTTACAATTCACAAGCTTAATCTTTTCACTCCATCTCTTATGTTATTTATACATGTATGATATTTGACTCTTTCCTAAGTGACAAACCGACATCATCTGTAAGACAAAATACTAATGTATTTTGTCTCTATTTACAAAGACTATTCTAGGTAAGAGACAAGACTACTTTCCTAAGTTCGTGATGACACCGAGCACGATCTTTGCCATTCTGGAAAGTTGACTTTGGTTGATAAGGACTTCGCCTTATCTCGATTCAAACTTATCCCGCCTTGTCCCGCTCTTTCTTGGTCTTTACATCCTTGATCTTCTACTTCAGTTTGTCTTGATGTAAGTAGTTGGAGAGAGTCTTAGGGATTGGTGAGTTATTGTCATCACCACCGAATCCACCATCTTCTTCTTGACTCGTCTTCACCCTTTAAGTTCCGCCCATCGAGTG
Source organism: Chrysanthemum lavandulifolium (assembly GCA_022545495.1). Lineage (NCBI taxonomy): Eukaryota > Viridiplantae > Streptophyta > Magnoliopsida > Asterales > Asteraceae > Chrysanthemum > Chrysanthemum lavandulifolium. The sequence continues at coordinate 52,443,155 of CM040243.1, forward strand.
AGAGACTTCTTCTTCGCCTCGTCTTGAGTATCCTCGAAGATGACTCCACCGAGAGACTATGCACTCAATGACCGTTAGTGTTTAACGGACTAAACACTTGGGATATTTTCTATTCAAATCCTAGATTAAGGGTTTGGGTATTATTGAACCCAACAATATTTGATGTCCATCCATTGTCCTAAACTCATGTCCTTGAACTTCATGATCATGACATCAATTTCAATTTCAAGATTCGCTTGTAATTGTCCAATTAAACACATTTTTATAAGTTTGGATAAAGCTATTGAATTCTTCCAACTCCAAGCATAGTGAGTCATAAGAAAATAATCGAGTGTATGTTTTAGAGATGTCGAATTTTTCCTCAAGGTCGGTCTTATAACTTGTTTCTGTTAGTTCTTGATTGTTGTTAGGCCATGGTTCCCAATTATCATTTGTTTTTCTCATAATCCTCTTTAGTTCCCTCTCAAAATATTCTTCATCTTATTCTTTAGTGGTCCATGGAATTCCATCGGGTTTGCTTTCCATCCACTTATAAAGCAACTCTTCTTCGCTAGGACGCACAACACTGTCATGAGTAAATAAGTTTGGGGCAATCTTGCAAAGGCTATAAAATCCATCTTCACTTGTTGTTTCGAAATTGAACAAATTGCTACCAATTTTCATGATTTCCATGCATTCAACATGTTTTTCATGTGCAGTGATATTCATACTCACTCTCAAAATAAAACAATGAATATTAGTAAAACTCAAAAAGAACATATATGAAAAATAAAAACTAAAACTAAATACGAAAAATGAAATATTTTTGGACTACTGGCTACGCCGTATACAAAAGGTGTATACGCCGTATCTAGCTCAGATACAATACTCAGTATTCCAATTTCTCATAATATGTATATTGTGGTCAAAACCAATACCCAGTATATGAATGATGAATCGCCAGACAGAGTGTAAGTAATGAGCTTTGTAAAAATAAAATATAAAATAAATGAAATAAATGGCGAACTAATCGAGCCTCTAGATGTGAATACTCCGTATGCAATATTTAGCATACGTCGATCCGAGAATTGGACAATATGTCGATTTAATGTAGTGAATACGTTGTATGCACAAATTGAGATAGAAACACAATTAACAAACAAAATAAAACACATAATATAAAAATAAACTAAAAACACAAATAATAAAATATAAAAATCCAATAAACTAAGTTAAGTTAAAGCTATTCTCCGAAAACGGCGTCAAAATTTTGATGTGTTAAACCTAGTCTTAAATTTATAATATCCGACTTAGCCTATTAGACTAACACTTACAGGTAGTGTACCCGATCAATTATAGCTAAGTTGGTAAGTATGGGTGGTTCGTAAATAGTAGTTAAACCTAATACTAACCTAATGGATTTCTACTGTTTAAAGGGGGTTTTAATATGAGAGATTGGCACGATTAGAGATTAATTAAACTAATAAAAACAATAAAAGTAAATTAAACTACGGTTGTGATCAATCAAAGAAGAAAATGTTGACCATGTTGCTCATAATACACTTTATTGTTCCGCTTATAAGTGCAATGACCTAATGACTTATGTTGGTGGACTCATAAACCATGAGACAACATTTCCAGTATATTTTAAACTAAACCGAGGGTTAGTCGCGCCTAGCGCTATGTATGCAACCTATATCACTAAAGCAAATTATCAATCTACTAAGTCACATACACGCACTAAGTGTTTTCCAACTAATCTATACGATTCATCTACGATAACCTAGGGCTAGTAGCGAAACCTACTCGTCTCAAGTGCTACCTATTTTTAAGAGCACTTATGTTAACTTACGTGTTTTAGTCATTGTCTCTCTAACCTCGGGGGCCTAATCAACAAGTCCCATGGAAGAGGAATTACTGAAGCTAGGTTATGAAACCTACTATAGTGATACAAATTACCCACATAGGTAGAGAGCTACACTACGATAACCTAGAAAATAGACATAAACGAACACATTATTTGAAAAATAAACATACTGTATAAATTATCGAACATAAAATGCATTAAGTCTTCATAACGGAATCAAATCAATGTAAAAGTCATAACATGCCTAACACTTTAGGGTGTTAGCCCCTAATACCATTAGCAAACACGAAAGAAATTACAAACAATAAACATAGTGAAATCGATATCTAAGCCGAACGATATTGCTTCATGTGATGATATGAGACCTTCTCTCTTGATCTCAACTCCTAGAGCTAACTCTTGGTGTTACAAAGCTTATTAGGTCATTTTGGGTGGTGTGATGGTGTGAAAATATGAATTATAGGGCTCATATTTATAATGCTCTATTTGACGCGTCAATACGACATAATGAGGTCCAATATACCAGATTCTAGATATCTTGAGTGGGGTCCAAGGATAGAATGTTCCATTTTATTAATATGTCTTCTTTAAATATGACGTATTACGAGAGTTGAATACGCCATATCTCTTCAAATCTTGACAAACTTAGACTGGGGATAAGATCTTCAATACGACGTATGGCAAGAGTTTCATTGTATTCCTTCTTCGCTTGACTTGAGTTTTGATTGCAAGGGTTTAGATACGGTGTATTGCCAGAGTTAAATTCGTTGTATTCTTCTAATTTTGACAGATCTTGAATTCTTATAAGTATTTTATACAGCATATCTCCAGAATATGGATATGTCGTATGCTCTTGCCAGGACTTGTACAAATCTTCCAATTTAGATCCAAGTTTTGTCATTTTCCATGTATTTTTCGATATTGCTCCATAAATACTGAAAACATTAAAAGTGTGGAAAACTAGAAGGGGGGGGGAGGGTTGAATAGTTTTGCTGATTTTAAGTTAGTTTCAAAAACTTTATATTCGATATTATGTGAAATGGTATGGATGTAGAGAAAGTATAGATCTAATGATAAAGCAAGTAAATAAAGTAAAGCAAGTAATAGAAATGACACAACCGATTTATAGTGGTTCGGCTACAAGGACACCTTCCTTGCTCTACTCCACCCCGAGTCACCTACTCGAGAGTTCAAGCACTATGTCAACAAACTCCTTCAACTTGGCGGAGAAGCCTTCACAACGTTGCTTACACCTTTTTCGGTGACAAAGCTAAATACCGAGTCCGTAACACGGTGGACCAAACCAACACAACTATTACACAACAACTATGTGAATATCAAATACAAGATTTTTGCTACGTAAATCTTGTGGATGAACAAATCAATCAAGGACCCTTGCTTGGATGACTTGTAGAATGCTCGTGATCTCGCCTTAGAAGGACCTATATGAGAATCACTAAAGAAAGAAAGAAAACAACTCTCTAGATCAAGTGATCTTTTGTTAGAAGAGAATGAGAGTATATGAGAGAATTAGTAAGAAGAGGGTGAGTTAGAATGAAGAAATGGCTTTCATTTATAGGCAAAACTTGCCACTATTCCCGGATCCCAGATCCCTCCCTTAGGGATCCGTCTAGTGTAAACCTAGGAATCCGTGGGACGCTCCTCTTTGCCCATGGGTTTTTTGGTTATGGGTCATGGGTTATGGGTTGGTCCATGGGTATTTATTTAGATACAGTGTATCTAATGAGTACAATGTATCTAGTCAAGTGGGTATGGGTTAGTACCATGGGTTATGGATATGATCCATGGGTTGTGATTTTTACCCATCCTAATAAACTATTACAACAAAATATTTATTACAACAATTTGTATTAAGTGACTATATGTAAATGCTTTACAAAAATAACATGTATCCTTATAATTTTACTTATGATAATATTATATTTGTTATCAACAAAACACAAAGAGATCGCAAAATATTAATAAACGTTTTTACGGTTTATTTGTATGAACAATCTCTCCCTTTTTGTTGATGACAAAACATAATGTTATGATGAGTAAAACTTAAGATTAGATGTATGTTTTGAAAGCCAAGTTTTACTTCTTCTCCCCCTTTTTGTCGAAACAAAAAGTTAACCCCATCGAAGAAATAAAGTGTGGAAAAATAGTCCACGTATCGCTTACTCCCCCTTGACGGTAGCTCCCCCTAGTTTGGGGCGTCAAGTGAAGAAAAATAAAAAAAATCCTACAAAGAAAAGGTTAGTAACATGCATAAATAATCTTGTGATTGACGAGAATCAAGATTGGGAGCCAAGGTATGTAAACAAGGCCTTGTAATAAAACAACAAAATGTAGTGGTATTTATGCCACATACAATCATGTAAAAGTAAGAACAAGACTTGTTCTTAAACATGACTCAAAAGAAAAATACTAAAAATAGAAAATAGTAATAATGACTCCTTCCGTGCTTGCATAAGGTTATGGATGGAGGTTCTGATGAGTGATGGTATTGATGCGATCAAGAATGAGGTTAAGTATGAATCGCATTTCTTCCCTAACTTCTATTGCAATATCCCTAGTGGATTGGCAATGTTCACAATGTAAGTGATGTGGGTAAAGAGTGCGGAAGTTTTCCTAGTTGTTTTGATTTGTGAGTTGCGGAAGATGTGGTGGAAAAATAGGAAAATACGGATCAAAGTCCAAAATGTTTGGAAGTGGTGGTGGAAAAGAACCTAGATGTTCTTGTAGCTCAATGGGAGCTAAGGGTGATGAGGTTTCAAGGTCTTTGAAAATTGTGTTTGGAGAAGTGGGAGGTGTCAAAAAGGCTATTTCTTTTTGTTTTGGTTGTTGAGATCTTGTTGGAGTCTTAAGGAGTTCCAAAAGAGTGACTTTAGGTGGTGAGTTGATGGGTGATTGTTAGAATTAGAAAATTCCATGTTAAAGTGTCTGGTCACCCCAATTATGATCTAGCATAAGTTAGCTCGTAGACGTGTCGTTATTTGTCGTTGTTTACGTTATTTATCGTTTATTAGTTAGTTATTAATTTAGTTTAGCGTAGTGTTTCACCGTGGAGGAAGGACGGGTCTTTACCCACGTATCCACGATCCACAGCCGATAGGAGGTCGTATTTGTAATTATAAATACCCCTTCCATCCATGGAAGGGTGGAGTTTTTCAATCTAATCTTACAACTTTTGTGAACCAAGTCTCTACCAAGAAATCTCCTCTCTAACTCTCTCTCTAATGGCAAACATGTATTTTGATCTCCCAAGACCACCCGAATCATCAACACAATAAATATAAGATCCTACAATTGGTATCAAGAGCCAAGGTTATTGTGTTATCTTTGATTTGTGTGGTCCATGGTTGTTGTTTGTGGTTTTTGTTTCATGTGTTAAAACTGTTATTCTTCTACTTTTTATCTTCGGAAAATATTGATTATGGTTTCTATCTTGAAAAACAGTTTTTAACATTGTTTCACAAATATTGGGTATCTTCTTTTTGGGTCATAATAGTCATCTGGTAATATCTCGTGCTATAATTTACCTTTGGTCCAAACGTCTTTGTCATTTTATCGGTATGTCTTTGTTGTTACCGATATTTGTGAAATATGGTGGTCAAAACAAAGGGTCAACACGTGTCAATGAAACATTTGTATGCACTTTTCCGAGTCTCAATGAATCTGGTCATGTTTTCGTGGTTAAAAGCGGGTCAAAACAGTTCTTATGTTGCGATCTTGGTCACATTTTCGGGTTTGTATGAAGATGGTCGGAAACGTGGTCGGAATAACTCACGGATAAATTTATATTCTTGATAGCAACTTGTATTTACAAGTTAGCGAGTTGGTTTGAAATATCTTAGCGACTAGACTCAAAATAGCGATTGTCTTTACAAGTCGCCACGACTGCCTTGGCGAGTTAGCCGTGGCGACTTGGCCTAGCGAAGTTAGCCGTGGCGACTTGGCCTTGGCGAGTTAGCCGTGGCGAGTTAGCGTGGCGACTTGGCCTCAGCGAGTTAGCCGTGGCGACTTGGCCTTGGCGAGTTAGTCGTGGCGACTTGTGTAAAATGGTTTTGCAAATGAAATGAAGATAAAGAGTGACATCTAATGACCTAAAACCACACGACCAATTCCATTTTCCAATCTACATCAATCAACCTCAGTGTTACACATCACTCGACCAAGATTGTACTTCGACATACATTAACAGCAAGCTACAAAAATAAAAGATCACAGTTTTTTTTCGTGTGACATACATGTCATTTCAAGAATCAGAGTCCTTATACACGAATGATTCAACCATCATTGATCAAGTGACCTTGGTACTTTTCGAAAGTAAAGAAATGATGTCAACAAATTTATTGAATCATCTCTTTGTTTCGTTAATTTTGACAATGAATCAAAACGCAATCAGTATGTATATCCGAACACTTCAAAAGAGAAACCAAAACATAAAAGTCTTAAAACCTTTCGAATGATCTCAGAGTTTTCTCTTGTCATTATCTTTACCTCATTCAAAGTCTAAAGCAACAAGAGACTATCATCATTAATCATTTTTGAAGCATAACTTCGTGTCTTAATATTCGAAACTCATAAAGAATGAACAAAACTCGATCAACAGTTTCATCCATCTTTTGTTCGGTTTATGATAAAACTATTTAAAATACGTGATTGGAATACCTACCGTGACCTTAAGGCCGATTCATGAATATTAAGCCAACCACATGGTTAAGACAAACAATACCTCCATGCCATCCCTGTGGCGAGGTTATTGTGTTAAGAGTCTTGAATGATTAATTGAATGGATGATGTGATTCTCTTGGTGTGATATTGTGTTATAAAGATCGGTGAGAATAATTATTGAGGCGGATGGATTTTAGGAGAGGATTAGGGTTTCGGTTTTTTGTGTTTGTGGTGAAAGAGGCGAGTAAAATGTGATAAGTATTAGGGTTTGTTTGTGTGAGTAGTGTGTGCTTTTATACCCATTTTATTAGGAATGAGGAATTTAATGGATCAGTGGGCATTCTTGTTATCACATGGGCCGTGTTCTAAGTCCGCTATATTAATCCTCAATTGGGCCGGATTTGACTAATGACACTGGGCTGGCTTGGATGTTCGTTTTTATTTATGAGTCGTTTGGACTCTAACGTTGGCATACCTGATAAAGTGATATTAACGTGTTTATTAATTTGTTTGTGGGTGGATCCGGTCTATTAAATATTTGTGTAACGAGATTAATGTGGAGTTGGATTTAACCGAGTTTGACTAATTTGTGTAATGGTCGGGATAATGGGTCATTGGGCGCCTCATTACAGGATCATATTTATACAATTTGTATGATATGAGACTTGATCATGTGTTCTGATGAGATTTGATGATAAGTTTTGATAATGAGATTTATTGATGATATTTGATGATGAGATTTGGTATAATACTGAGATTTGATGTGTTATGCGGGTTGATACTTCGGTTTACACATTTTCACGATGAATATGATGTCACGGCTTGGTTTGCTGGGGTTGTTTGGACGGTATCTCTTATTTGGATTTGAAGTGAGATTTTCCAGGGCGTTCACTTATTTCGTCTTCTTTCTTTCTACCGTTTGCGAAGATGACTTGTTTAGGCGTTTATAGAAGGTGATGAAGACTTGGCTATTTAGTTGCGTTTGTGATTCTTTATCACTTAACCCACAACGTAGCTATCACTTGATGTCTCACTCGATTGAGAATGTCAAGAGGTTTTGTACATTGGGTACACCGTTTCTTTTCACGAGGATCGGTACAAGTTTAAGTAACACATCTGGGGATTATACTTCATGATCAAGTTTGGTATATCGGGATTGCCTCACCAAATGGTCACTACAATCGCCGGCGTAATGCGTGATTAGTGTGTTTACCAAAGTGTTGACCGGATGGTTGATGATGTAGATGATGTTGGATAATGAACCGATGAACCGTTGCATGTTCCCTAAAACAAGATATTCAATGAAACCAATGTTGTCTCGAACACGAACCGACATTGCTTACGGTTTTGTCTTGATTTTGTAAAATCCATGAAGAACCTATTTCTCGGTTTAAATCATAGACTTGTAAAATCCGTGACAATGGAAACATCACCGTAATTGTAAAGTGCATTTCGGAGCTATCTTACGGTTTATTCTCGGTTTTGTAAAATCCATGAAAGAATTTATTTCTCGGTTTAAACCATGGAATTGTAAAATCCCGTCTTGATGGAACCATCTTGGAGAAGAGAAAGTGTAATTGGATTTTCTTGACCGGTGCTACGGTTTCGCTTGAAGAAGGATAAAAGGGTGTACTTCATGAATTGGGTGTGTGTTTGGGTTGTCTTCATGGCGGTTTGGTTAATTATATGGTTTTACGAGTGCGTGCTTTTAACCATGGCCTGGATGAAACCATTATCAAAGTTCATTTAAATGTCAAAGAAGGCTAGATTTGAGCGATTAAGAAGATGTGACATCGGCGTTAATTCAATATTATTTATTTGAGGTTGAAGTGAAACATCACGGGCGAGTGTACTTAGTATCTTAAGATATCGGGGATGGTTGGATGAAGATTCTTCATGATCCTTGTTCGAGCTTATTATCAAAACGAAGACTTGGAAATCTAGTTATTGTTGGGTGTCTTTACCTTTTTCTTTACCACTTGGGGAATTGGGCTCATACCACTACAAAATAACTATCACTTTAAGGAGTTACATTGTAGTGCTCAAAGGTCACATTAAATTGTGGATTTTCAAGAGGTAATGTACGTCTATTACTTGATGGTTGGTTGGTTGAAGAGTATAGAGTACTTAAGAGATTCAATGGAGCATGAATTCTCGGCACGCTCTTTGTTACACATGTGCAAGTTTAAGTCACGAGTTCGGGTTATTCTACTTGATCAAATTCATCATATTGAGTTATCTCCATCACCGTCACTACAAAGAGCCTCTTGAATGATAATGGATGATTACATGTTTTACCAAGAGAGTGAAAAGAGAGAGATTATGACGTATGAACACATCGGTTCATGTCTCGTACTCTAAAGAAAAGAAATGTATGCGTTTGGTGCAGATTATCTTATGAAGAGAGAAATCTTCTTATGACGTATGAACACATCGTTCATGCCTCGTACTCTAAAGAAAATAAATGTGTGCGTTTGATGCGATTATCTTGAAAGAAGAGAAATCTTCTTATGACGTAAGAACACTTCAGTTCATGCCTCGTATTCTAAAGAAAAGAAATGTGTGCGCTTGAAGATTATCTTGGAAGAAGAGAAATCTTCTTATTATGACCATTCTCATCAACATGCTTCATACTTTTCCATGCGCCGGTCTTCAAGTGAACCGGGCTACCACCGATTGTTTTCTCATTCCACTTGCTCGATTATAATGAAGATGGCGACATCACGTGCTTATTTTGCGGAGAGAAGTGTGAATAGAACATTCGGATGATTTTCACTTATTTAATCAAGAATGGCATCTCCGTATGCAATTCTTGAGGGGAGAAGAAGTGTGAATTTTGGCATGATTGATTAATATTTGAGAATATATAGTCAAACGGCTCCTAACTCATGTAAGAACCGAGCTTCTTCTTATCGGATCATCTTTACATGGAGTTTTCTAAAAGTCGTTGGTTGACATCTTCACTCGGATTGATGAGTTTATTGACAAAGTGCTTCCGGTTAATGCTTCACGTGCACATCAACATGATGATTCGAACAACCTTACATTTCTTGTTTGATGTGATTGTTTGCTTGGTATTACCATTTCGTGTGTTCGTTGCGGCCCGATTCTCGATTTCCTTGATGAACATCTTTCTATTCTTGTTTGATTGGGAGGGATTTTAGTTAAGGGGATTTGCAAGATGTAAGTTGATTGGGATGCTTTTTGGTGATGTTCTTGTTTTTGGTGAGTTGAAGATGTTAGCTTTCTATTCCCCAACTGGACAATCTTGAAGAAGGTCGAGTCTACAGTCGGTTCTACATATTCTGCTACATGTTAGAAGACTAAAGACGAGTTGCATTTAACGATCTAAAGACTTCTTCTTAATTCATGGCATTTATCAAACAGATTGTCGGTTTAGGGGAGAGCACTAATTGGGGGAGAGTGATATGTCAAATTTAATCCCCAATTAGACTTGCTCACATTATTCAGCATGTTGATTCTCACAAAGACTTGAGCGTTCTTCTCAAAAGATTTCTCGTATTTAGGCTTTCAAAGAGTTCTTTGATTACAAGTGTCAAAACCGCCAGGGGAAGGAGACACGTATCAAACGCGAGTAAACTTGATGAACTTAATACTTCTATGTAATTGAAGATATCCCGGAAGACAAATGTTATTACCAGCAGAGAAACTCAAGGTTTGACTCATGGCGAGTAAACTTGATGGACTTAATACTTCTAAGTGATTGAAGTTATCCCGGAAAACAAATGTCATGACCGAGAGAAACTCAAGGTTTTACTCATCAAGGCGTTTAGTGTTCTTATTCCAACTATGTGGGGAAGAGATGGAAGAGTTAGTCTCGGTGATGAAAGAGGTACACAAGTGTGTGATGATTTTGATGTTATCACAATCATCGGGGAGAGATTGTGTACATTGGGGATGCTCATTGTTTTACTTGAGGGCTTAATCTGTGATTCGTAGATATAATCACTTATTCCGGTGTTGACATCCGCAGAGATTGTCACCCGCAGAGATAATCGTGATTCACCGCTTCTTCAATGTTATCGGTTATTCTCTCTTTGGGCATTGGTGCCGGGTTCTTGAGCTTCATACACTTTCTTCGGGGGGAGAAAAGTATACATCGGGGTTATTCTTTGGCTATTGGACTTGTCTGCTACTTGATGGTATAAGTTTCTTTGTCTTGGTATGTGTATTCGGGTTCGTGAGCTCTAGTCTAAGAGACCGACCGCATCATTTCAACTACGTGGGGAAGTGGTCTCGACACCTTTCGAATGGATTGCTTGAGACTTGATGGAAAAGGAATTTGAGAAGAGGTATTCAAATGTGGGATGATACGTTGTTGTTCTTCTACTTGATGATATAACCCGAATGGAGATCCTCGATTATCGCTTTTAAAAGGAGCAATGGATTTATGATAATGGTGTGCTTCTGCACACAGCTAAGGAAAGCTTGAAATAGATCTTGAATCGCTCACTAAAGGATTTTCGGTTTGGGGAAGCGCCAAAGTCTCACTTTCATATGGTTCTATTTCTTCAATTCAAGAGCCCTTGGAAGCTTTGGTGGTGGATGTTTAAGAGATGACGAATTCTATCTTCACGACGTCTTGCTCGATATCCTTATCTCGTACTGTATCATCATCCTCTTTAACTATATCATCTATTCTATCTTTGTATATATTTATTCAAAAATCAAAATACAAAAATATAAAACCAAAAAACAAAATAGAAAATATAAAATCTTCAAAAAGCCATAAAAATCGAAAATTTCAAAATACCAAAATATGTTTTCCAAGACATGTCTTCCGTATCGATAACATCTACGGTCTTAGAAATGTCATTCAATAATGGCACGGGACTTTAGATGAAGTTCGAGCGAGAGGTGTAAATATTCTTTTCTAAACATGTCAAAACTATGGCTTCTGATTACTTGATCGTGACCCGTGCTTAAACTATGGCTTGCTATTATTTGAGATAGCAACCCGCTCTTTAAAGGAAGGAAAGTGTTGCGCTAAACAATTTTTCAAATATTTCGTGCACTTATCCTAATTCTTAATGAGGAAAGTATGTCGAAGGATCATTGTTCCTACTCAAATATTTTTCCGTCTATAAATTCTTGAAAAATATTTGTTGTTTTATAAAATGGTGGTAAATGAGTTGCTTGTAAATCTATCGATTCGTAATTTTGTGAAAATTGAAAACTCAATCAATGACTTCACGCTTTTAATCTTTTCGTAAAATAAGTCATTGATTGAGGGGAGAATGTTTTCAAATTTATATCATCTAACGGACTTTCTTAATTATCCTACGTGCTTATCCGGAAAATATAATTGCCTATGTTGAAGGACTAGGTTTCTAGGATATGATTGTTAGGTTTAGATGATTAGAGTTTGAGAAACACATTATTCCCATACCTTACATGATCGATTGATATGTTGGATTGACTTTTATTAGTCGATTCTTTGTTTGGGTGTTGTCGACCACCATATATTTGTATGTGTGTTCACTAACATATGCGGTATATTGGTATATAAGAATGTTCCCGATCCGGATCCCACAAATGAACATGATTGGATGCCGCAAGGAAAGGGTAACGATATCTTGGGTTGACAAATGAAGAAAGCGAGCTTAATCGGACTTCAATGGAGAGTTGGCATGAAATGCAACGAAGAGGTCTTCTTGCATCAGATGGTTTTCTTGAAAGAAGTGAAGAAACGGAGCTTAATGGACCTCGGTTGGCATTCAAAATGCAACGAAGAAGAAGTCTCACTTGCATTTGCGCAGACGGTTTTCTTCCAAACCCTACAAAGCAACAACAACATAAGCGGCTCAACCACCTAACGAATCTTTATCTTGGATACCATTTTTAAACAATTTTTGAGTAAATTGAATTAAATTGTTTTAAAAATGGAAAAATGTTGTTTTGAAAATATATTGGACTAAATTTTGAAAATCACCGGACTTCATTTTATCAAAACCTAAGTCACTCAATTATTGACTTCTGTCATGGATTGAGGGGGAGCGTGATTTAATTTAAAATATTTTCATACAATATATCTTCAAAAAGGTCCGTTTTGTACAACAAAAAGTGGTGATCTAAAGATTTAATGTTATGTCATGGTATGATTTTTTCTTTAGAATCAAGGTCTTTCAAATGAAATCTTTTTCGTTCTTGTTTGATTGTGAAATTGTTTTGTTTTACTTAAAAGATCTCTTAAAAACTATCATACCGACACTAACAATCTTTAATGTCTTAAAATGGTCCGTATCTGTCATCTTTCAAAATTGAATCTTGCCACGTCTTTCCCCAAATTTTTCTAAATGATTTAATCAGTTGGGATCACAAATCTCAAATGGTTTGATATTTCGATCGGGTAGAGATCGTGATTTAAATCTCAAACTGCTTTTAAATAGAATTGGTTTTAGTCCTTTATAGGCACTCCTGCCTCCATGTGCCAAACGATTTCAATATACATAATGCACATGTTGAGGAGGAGGATTTATCCAAAAACCAGATGAGTATTTAAACAAGGCCACATTTTCTCCCATATTTTCTAAACCTTATTAAATCACCTGGGATCCAAAATCTCAAAGGATTTGATATTTTTGATCGGGGGAGAATTTGTGATTTAATAATGAAATTTGATAAAAGGTGATCGATTTGATGAAATTGTGCAGGCTGCTTTCTCATATGTGCTAAACGCTTTCGAATCTCGAAGCATATATTGAGGGGGGGCATTTTTAAAGATAATAAACTATCGAGGTGCCAATGCTTTTATGTGTTAACATAAAGTACCTTGATTGAGTTTTAAAATGGTTTCTTAATGGCGCTTGTGATTGTGGATGTGCTTCAAATTAACTCTTGCCTCTATGTGATAAAATGATTTCAAAAATCCTATGCACATATTGAGGGAGAATTTTACCATGAAAATCAAATGGCTTTTTTCGTATGAAAATTGTGATCAAAGAAAATATTTCAAAGTCCTCTTGCCTCCTTGTCTTTGAACAATTTCTAAATCATACGCACATGTTGAGGGGAGGTTTTCTAAATGATCAAAACTATTAAGGTACAAAATGCTTTGATCTCGTATCACAAGTACCTTGATTGTTTTTCCAAATGATTTTTCAAGTGGTTTTAAGGAAGAATGAACTGTACCAAAAGACCGACCAATTTACTTTATGGTGTTATAAGGATGGTTAGGTTAGGTATTAGTTCCCACGATCCGCTGTGAGCAGGAGGGATCTTCCTGTGGACAATCCACTAGATAGTGTAGAGTCCTTAGGAATATTGAAAAAGGAGAAAAATGAGAATATGGGAAGAGTGCGGATCGAGACGAGCTAGTCTTGGAAGAAACCTAACAAGGTTCTAGTTATGAAGTCTCGATGAAGCTAATGAAGGGTTGAAGAATGAAAAGAACTGAATGTGAAAAGGGTGAAAAGAAATAGCCTCCATCAATTCAACCTTAGGCGTAAACCGGGTTCAATACATATGCTACTTGGTTGTTACTAAGGTAACACGGTATTGAAGACAAGGCGTCATGGACCCAGTGGACGCACAGCACTAAACTTCCCAAGCCACTCAAGTTCCTCTTAAAAGGGCTTGTTTCATTCTCACGGGAACCGACATAATCTATCGACTTTCTCTTAGAGATTGTTGATATTGAAGAGACCTCTCCTAGTCTCCCAGACAGAACCAAATATGCACGATTGAGTCTAGAGCCAAGAGATCATCCACAATATCTCGTTAGGACACTAAATTCTTGAAGACTTGCTTTTCACACAATGTGGAAAGTAAGTATATATTAAGAGTCCCACGCATTATCCTTGTGGTATTGCTGAACATCCGAGTGGTATGTAAAAGTATTCACGATGAAGATGGAAATCCTTCTAGAGCCAACATCAAACAAGCTCTTGGTGGGTGACATGTGAGATTTTGCAAAAGATCAAGCTTGTGACAACCGGATAGAAACAATGGGAGATTCACTCGTGAATCAACCTTGGTCCGAGAATGGAATTGTGAATACTTTTGGAAAACCGTTCGATGTGCAAACCTTCTTTCTCTAGCACGTCGAATGTGTACTTATGTTTTCAAATTCAAAAAGTATCTACGATTGAAAATACTTTTAGAAAAACCGTTCGATGTGCGAATCTCTTCTTTTCGCTAGCATGTCGAATGTGTACTCATTCTCTAATACAAAAGTATTTTGTTTGAAACTTGATCTTTCTCATAAAACCTTCGTCAGATTGCAAAACTCTTTCTTCAAGCGACGCGCGATTGTTTTTCAAATCATTTTCATCAATCGGTGAATCTCAATTATTGGTTCACTCACTCCGTGTTGTCTTCTTTGAGACGTTCGGTTTGAGAACAACTAGAACAGTGCGAAACCCGTCAAGGAGATTCTTAGGAATCCTACCGATCACAGCAAGCTTGTATCGATCAACGGGAACAAGTGGGCGTGTACCTCAATTCGGTAAAGTGGTCAAAGACACTTTCGTATGTTTTATTGCTAACTGTTGTTTGCGGTACACTTGACGGTTGCGGTGATCGTAATCGAGGAGTCAATCCAAAGCCGCATGTTCACAAAGAACACACTTAATTGAAGAAATCATGACGGTGCATATCTACATAACTGGTTCGATATTTTTATACTATGCTTCGCTTCTGCTGCGCAAATATCATGAACCGAAGAAGGCTTCCGCTACTCGATGGAAAGATGTCATGATTCAAAAGTGTGAGCATGTCGGTCAAAAAGTCACAACTTCACATGATGGCAACACAATAAAGGGTGATCCGGAGATTTAATGTGGTGATGATCTCAATGAAAGCTCGAAGATCATCAAAGATGTGGATCGGTTCAAAGGCCTCCACTTAAAGTACTAATCTATGCGGACTTGGAAGAATCACCGCTTAAGCACAAAGATTGCGTAATTGAAGAATTGAAGTCTCTGAGCTCAAGAACGAAGTCAAAGATAGAATGCTAGGAAGCAAAATGTATTTCATGGGGTGACCTCCTTAGGGAGATTGTTAGGAATTAGAAAATTCCATGTTAAAGTGTCGGTCACCCCAATTATGATCTAGCATAAGTTAGCTCGTAGACGTGTCGTTATTTGTCGTTGTTTACGTTATTTATCAGTTTATTAGTTAGTTATTAGTTTAGTTTAGCGTAGTGTTTCACCGTGGAGGAAGGACGGGTCTTTACCCACTGTATCCCTGATCCACAGGCCGATAGGAGGTCGTGTATTTGTAACTATAAATACCCCTTCCATCCATGGAAGGGGTGGAGTTTTTTCAATCTAATCTTACAACTTTTGTGAACCAAGTCTCTACCAAGAAATCTCCCTCTCTCTAACTTTCTCTCTCTAATGGCAAACATGTATTTTGATCTCCCAAGACCACCCGAATCATCAACACAATAAATATACGATCCTACAGTGATGAAGTTGGTGTACTTGTTGGTGATGAAGGAGGTGCTATAAGGGAAGCATCTTGTGGTGAGTTATTTGTTGGTGATGAGCCATTCGATGATGGTTTTGCTAAGCAACAAAGCCGGATGCTAATCCGTGCGGATATCCTAGATTTTGATTGTGGTATTTTGGAAGGTGGTAGGACAAAGGTTTGGATTTCTTGAAATGGATTGTTTGCATTAGGTGGTTCATCTAAGTTGGAAGATCTTTTGGAAGACATGGTGGTGTTTGTTTGTGAGGATGAGATGAATAGCAAGCAATGTTGGGAATCCTACTTATAGAAAAGAAATTATGCATTGCAATGAATGCTTGACCCAAAATATGGATTAAAATCTAATTATTAGATATGAATTTAAGGCATGTGATCATGAGATAACAAGCATTAAATCACATACTCCAAAGCAAAGTGAGAAAATAGAAGTTAAAAATAGCTTATGTCTCACGGATCCCACGGATCCTTCCTCGAGGATCCGTCCCAAAGATTAATGGGATCCGTGGGATCGGTGATTCGAAAGACACAAAGTTTCCTTTTGGAAACATTTTTGCCTAGTGTGTGTCTATATGCAAACTATTTGGAGTTGCGGTTATCTCGACTCCTAAAAGAAAAGAAAAAATAGACTAGAAGTGAAAAGCATACTATTATGTGAGATAACCCAAGTGCTCCTAATTCATTGTTGCTTAAATGAATGTACCCGAAAACACATATTAGTTATGTGTCCTCTTTAGCATTCAAAAGACATGAGATGCAATGAAAGCGGTTTTTACTTTGTATTAATAATGAAAAGCAATTTGTCCTAGACGTGAAATTGCTTTTGTGAAATTGATACTGAGGAAGGGGTATCATTTTAGAAAACGTTTTGAAAAGAGGTTTCTATGTGCGAAAAAAACGGTTTTATCCTTTGAAAAGAAGATTTGTATGTAGTTATGTGTTTGCAACTTGTACTTATTTTGAAGGAAATAAGAAAAACTATGAGTTATAAGTGAAAAACTTATCTTGGGTTTTGAAAATTCCCATATTGTTTGTGAGTTGTGCGTGAAATAGAGATCCTAGACTCAGAAAGAAGAAAGCTAGTGTTTACGTACCTTGTAGAGTTAAAAAGTAAATTACGACGATTGTTCCATGAGACCAAGACCAAGACGAAGTAGGTTGAATTGTTCCTGCTTCAACGGTTTGGTGAGGACGTCGGCTATGTTGTCTTCGGACGCTACCTTCTCAATAGAGATGTTCCCTTTGAACATTGTCTCTAGAAGTGATGACGAATCTCTATATGCTTTGTGCGAGAATGTAATACCGGTTCTTGCTTAAATCGATGGCACCTTTGTTGTCACATAGAATGGCTATGTCACTTAGATGAATGTCGTAGTCAACTAACGCTTGTTTCATCCATAGTGCTTGTTGGAATGCTTCACGGCGGAGACGATTCGGCTTCGGTTGTTGATATTGCTAATGCCGTTTGTTTCTTTGAAAACCAAGATGTTAAACAACATCCCATAAAAGTACATACCCACTTGTACTTTTTAGGTTAACATAATCACCGCATGGTCGAATCTGCATATACAATTGTTTCTACTCCCGTGCCTTTAGGATACCATAATCCTAATTGTGTTGTACCTTAATGTATCTAAATATCCTTTTACGGCTTCTAGGTGTGATGTTTTAGGGTCTTCTTGAAACCTAGCACATGAGCGGACACTAAACATGATATCCAAACCTACTAGTCAGTGAGGTAGAAGACTACCAATCATGCCACGATATTTTGTATTATTAACGGATTCGTCGTCTTCATCTTTTGTTAGTTTGGTGTCGGATGGCATTGGTGTCCTAATTGGTTTTGACTCTTCTAAACCGAATTTCTTTAACATCTCTTTTATGTATTTAGATTGATTAAAGAAGATACCATCTTCTACTTGTTTGATTTGTAGACCAAGAAAGAAACTAAGTTCTCCCATCATACTCATCTCGAACTCGTCATGCATGATTTTAGAGAAATCATCACACATGTCTTGACAAGTAGATCCGAATATAATATCATCTACATATATTTGAACGATGATTATTTGTGACTCTCTTTTCTTAGTAAAAATGTGTTGTCAACTAACCCCATGGTGTAGCTGTGTTTGATTAAGAATGACTTGAGTCTATCATACCAAGCTTTTGGATCTCGTTTAAGACCGTAAAGGGCTTTCTTACATATACTTCTTCATTAATAAAACCATTTAAAAAAGAACTTTTGACATCCATTTGATAAAGCTTAAGATCATTAGCACAAGCATAAGCAAGAAGTATTCTTATAGACTCTAATCTAGCCACGGGGCATAGGTCTCATCAAAGTCTATTCCTTCTTGTTGGTTATACCTTGGGCATGAGTCTAGCCTTGTTTCTAGACACTACTCCGTTTGCATCTAACTTGTTTTTGATGAGTGTGTAAATACTCATCATTTTGAGTCAATCTGAGCAAAACGTTTAAAAATGCTCGAAATGCATCAAAACACCGAAAATATTCCAAAATTACATTTTATATGTTTCGGATGCAAAATGTTCAAAAGCGATGAAAAATGAGCAAAGTTTGCATAATTGGCGCTTCAGTCCCTAAGTTTCTAAAATTGTCAAAAATAGTCCCTGAGTCAAAATTTCAAAAGAAAAATCACCAAAGGTCCTTTTAATATCATAACTTGTCAAAATTAGTCCCTTGGTGAAAAAATATAAAAAGTTTGAGAAAATTACAAGTTTGGTCCTCCAACTTTGAAATTTGGCAGAAATGGCCCCTGGAAAATTGCAAAATGGCAAGTTTGGTCCTTATACTTTTTGAGAGTGTCACTTTTAGTCCTTGGAGCAGCTTTGATGAAATGGCAGTAATAGTCCCTCAATTTTCAGAATTTACACAAAGACCCCTTGGATTATTAAACCCTTTATCTCCTTTTTGGACCTTGAACCCCAAGTGACCCCTGTCAAATTGCCATTTTGAACCCCTTTTTAATAATACTTC
The DNA here is from genome assembly GCA_022545495.1 of Chrysanthemum lavandulifolium. Classification (NCBI taxonomy): domain Eukaryota; kingdom Viridiplantae; phylum Streptophyta; class Magnoliopsida; order Asterales; family Asteraceae; genus Chrysanthemum; species Chrysanthemum lavandulifolium. The sequence goes on from CM040243.1 coordinate 52,462,129, forward strand.
CTAGTCAAATATGGTTTGACTAAACCCCTACGCGCCAAAAGCTGTTGTCTTCCCCATCTAGCCCTGCAAAACCAACCAACCCATCCCCCCTCCTCACCTTTCCTCTCCCCTTGTTCCCCCCTCCTCAACAACCTGCCAAGTGCATTTAATGCTTCCCCCCCTCCCACACTCAACAAAAACTGCCAAATATCCATTTTTCCCGCCAAAACAAAATAAAGGGCCAAGATGTCTTGAAGTTATCCAATGGCCAAAAACACATCTGGGATTTGAGGAGAGAGGTGTGAGAGAGCACTGGGAGCTATAAAAAGGGAGAAAGAAGCAGTGGATGGAGTTGGCGAGTTTTACAATTTTCTTTAATGTCGTTTTTAATTAAATGTCTTATTTTAGTTCAAAATAGTGTAATTTCGGTTCTTTGTATCACAATTTAGTTAAATCATCTTTGTAATGTGTTTTGATCATCAATCCAAGACTTTTATCTAAGTTCCATGTTTAAGGCTTCTTGTTGCGTTTTTAGTTTCAAATTTTATGAGCAAATTCTTAGAAGTTTATTTGTAAGCTTAATCAAGTTTTTATAAGCTATTCATAGCTGTGAGAAAGCTAATAACTCATTTTCAAACAATATTGGATAACGGTCAATAAAAGTCAACTGGAAACTCAATGGGGTTTGGTAATGGCTAATGGGAGATGCAGTGGTGATGATTGGTTGAAATAGGTTAGGGTAATGTAGGGTTGGGTTTGGTTCTATCCTGCAACCAGCTGGACACATTTGAGTAAGATTACTCATTTTCAAGTTTCAAGTCAGTTATTGCATTTTATGGTTATAGGTGTATTTGTGATCAATGATAGTTCTAACCTGTTAATATAATTATATTATGGTCATTTAAACTCAGTTTAATCATTGGTATTAGCTAAATCAGTTGTTTGTCTCATTAAACTTCCATATCAGTTATAGCTAGGGTGTTTGGATAGGCTGCATATTATGCATTAGAGGTCTGCTCAGTGGTAGACTATTGTTGTTCTATGTTTGTATAGCCCTAGTATATTCATATCTGTCTTGAATTTGTGACTGCAAACCCCAAAGGTCAAAATCACAAACCATCTGTCTTATTTAGCTATCTGTTAAAGTTTTTGCATATCCAATTCTTGTTTTGTGTTCCAAATTCCTAGATTTAGCTTGCATTAAGTTTATTTCATCACATTAGATCATAATCAGTCCTAGGATTAGCTTTAAATTTCATTTTGGTCAACTTTTCTCAATTGCTTAAAAAGTCAAATGGCATAAATGTCAGTTTTGGCCAACATAGGTTGATTTTTCATGAGCTCATTCTTGAGTCAAATTCAATGAAAATTGTTGTTTCAAAAACTTCTCTTGGTCTATTTCTTTGTTCCCAATTTCTGATTTTGTGAATTTTCTTAAGCCTTAAAGCGGCTTGTTAATCGGGCTTAAGTGCCACATGATGGTAATCGTTAATAGCATTGAGGGATTATGCGGTGTTTGTAGCTCTTGCACAGAGCTTGTTAGAGCTCACCTAGGTCTAATTTTGGTTTTAAGGTTCTTGGCCAGGTCTTGTTCAAGTTCCAGTTGTTGGTCTGTAGTTTCTAGCTTATTCAAGTACTTATTTTCTTGCTTAAAGTAACCCCCCTCTCAACTGTTTTAGCTTATACTCAAAATCCTCAAATCTGTGTTAGCTTGCATTCCAGAGGTTAAGAGCAGTTGTCTTTTGTTGCATTTTAGTTCCTTTAGCTTATTATAGCTTGTCTATCAGTTTGGTAGCCTTTGGATTCCATTTGCTTAATCAAGTGCTTATTTCAATAAGCACTTCCACATCAGTTCCATTTTTCTACACATAAGCTCATGTTTTTCCATTTTTCCTTGCTTCCTCATATTATTTTAAGCTTTTCCTGAAATTTTCAGATTTTTCCAAGCTTGTTTGCTATTTTCTTAATTTAAAATAGTTTTAAGCATTTTAATTAGTATTTAATACAAATAATTAAGAAAAGCTTCAAAAAATAATTTTCATTTTCTTAAGTTTAGATAAATATAAAAGTCAAAAAATAATTTTCCATATTTTCTTAGTTAAATTTGTATTTTTAAATAATTTAATTAGTTTTTAATAGTATTTAATTCCTAGAAAATAGAAAAATAATCAGAAAAATACAAAAATAGTTTTGAAAATTCTATTTTGATATTTTAGATTTTTCTAAGTCTTAATTTTATTTTTCTAGCTTTATTTCCTATTTTCTTTCATTTTAGGTTATTATTTAATAGTTAAAAATAGTTTTTAATTAATAATAATTAGATAATTAGTCATAAAAATAATTTTCTTTTCTAAATATCTTCTTTTATCATTAGGTTTGTAAAAATATCATTTTCATATTTTTAGGATCATTATTGTGTAAGTTTCACTTTTTAATTTATACGTCGCGTAGATTTTAATTTCGGTTTGTAAAACATAAAACAAAAACATCATTTTAAATATAGTGATAGCGTTTATTTAATAGATTTTATCTTTTAATTTCCTTTAATTTGCATTTAAGCCGTTGTAATTTGTTGGCTTCTCCGTAGTTATAATCTATTCAAATCCTTTTCCGTTCAAATCTCGCGATCACTATATCGTTTGATAATCCATTGCATAGCTCATTGGGACATAACGACCGGAAACACTATACTCTCGGATCTTCATTGAGTTCGTTCTGAGCCGTTTTAAGCTTGTTACGGTGCGCCATTCACAAGTGGCGAGCTTGAGTGATAAAGCTTGAGTGTCGGGGCGCATCAAATTTTGGCGCGCGGAGTGAGTTGTCTTGATTATCTCTCGTCTAGCAGTTAGTGATTTGGATATTCACTCCTTGTTTATACCATCGTATGTGTTTATATTCTCTTTTAAAATCAAAACCCAAAAGATTTTCATTCTTTGTTTTACATCATGTTTTCAAAATACCAAAATACTCTTCTCATTCCTCTTATCCGTATGATTCTATTTCTCTTACCCCTCGCACTGTTTGATTCTACTCTTCTTTAACCTCAAAACCGTTTAATTCTATTTCTTTAACCCTCTACATGTTTAATTCTCATGGAGACGATCGATTATCCTCGTTGTTTCCCCTTTGCAAAGCGTATGGAAGAGGATCAACTCTCTTGTCGAATCCGGATTGTTTATGCAAGCAATGTGGAAGGATGGGTGCAAGCAAATATTGTTATTGGTGCGAATTGTCGATAACTCTCTCGATGATTCTCCAAGTTTTCCGACCATCCGCCACAACTCGATGAACCTGTTCAAGCAGGAGACCATAACGAAAGTGGTGGAAATTGCTAGCTCTCGAGCACACCACTTGTCCCACCTCCGATTTTTCCGAATGTTCTTGAGACTTGATAGTCATTCGGATTACCATGTTGGTTTTGTTGATTCTTTGAATAAACCGATTCCTCTTCATAACTCTCAAATGAAATCGTTTATTCCTTGTGTCGGTTGTGGTGAGCCTCTCTTTGGTTCACCACATCGTTGGTGTACTTGTGTACAATGTGGTAATGATATCCATAACGGAGTTGTTTGTTTTGTGATTCGAAATTCATTTGATTATGATCCTAATCCGAACTCATTTAACGACCCTCAAACTTTTCCAATTACCCACCACACCCGACTTATCATCATATAACCAACATATCTCATTGTGAATTTTGTGGAGGTCCTCACCAAGGATTTGAGTGTCAATCCGAAACACGTTTGTCTATGTAAGTTTTCGGTGATGCTCGAACTTTGGTTATAACCAAAATCCATATGATTCACTGTCCGGACTCAGCAGTTTCTTGTTGTGAGTCTGTGGAGGTCCCATTTCAACTCGATTGTCAAATAGGAACCCGGTTCCTTGTAACAATCATGACTCTTACATGTTTGACAATTTCCAACCTCCATGACACCATACGGTTCGGGCTCCACGAGCCGTTGTCTCAAAAATCTCCCAAGATTTTGAAACCGCAATGAAAACACTTGATGATATGATTAGTAACTTTAAGAATCAAGTGAGTGGTGAAAAGACCATGGGAGAATTGTTAGCCAAGAAGAGAAGCCCGCCAATCTAGGGAAGAATTATTAGTCCTAGAGCATGCGGCTCTAAGGCGTTCCCAATTTCAAGGCAACTCTTTATGACGATAGCGAGGAGAGTATTTCTTTTAAAGATATTATTTCTCAACTCCTCGTCGGTTGATATCCCGCAGTTGAAATTCCATCTCAAACAACGCTATCACACGAAGCTCCCACTCGCTCTCACGAACATGGGGATGAGCATCTTGACCTTGTTCACGAAAAGGAATCGGACGAATTCATAAAGTCTAGTGTTGAGAACCTTGTCCCGATCCGAGAGAGTCACAGGGAACTTTGATCTTAGGTGTGATTCTCCTTCCCTCTTGAGTGTTCAAAAGATCATTTTGAAACTTTCTCCGATTTTAGCGAAGATCGTGCTTCCTATGGAAACATCGAGTACGTTGAGGCATCACTTCCACAATCGATCGACCCTCTTCTTGAGGAGTTCTCAGATGAACTCACTCACATCAATCCACTCTTTGATTTGAAGCCGATCTAGGGAGGCGAAAGTCTCATTGATAATGATCGTTCACTCACTTCTTATCCCGACAATCCAATAGAGAATGTTGATCACTTTGTTCCCGAAACATTCAAAGCTACTTTCACTAATCCTCTATTTGAATTCGAATCTGAATTCACTTTAATTTCTGAGAATCCACTCTTTGACACTCAGATTGAGGATTGTGATGAGCCCACAATGGAACAAGAGTTCACAATTTCACTCCATGTGAATGATTCTCTTCATAAAGAGTTCTCCGGTGAACTCTCTCATGACATATCTCCTCCGGAACATGATCATTTCTATTTTGATCTTGAGGATGATATTAGCTTGGAGGAAGGTGTACTCTATCATACGAGTTTGCCTATTAATGATACTACCTTCACCCTTCCTCCCGATATGTCTGCATTTGAGGATGAGGAATGGATCTTGATTGTTATCAAAATCTTTCTTCCTTTCCTCAAATATCTTGTGATTTCTCTTCATCTTCACTCCTTGGGAATGAAGATACTATCTTTGACCCGGCATTTTCATTTATCATTTGTGAGCGGTTCTATGTATATCTCATCGGTGTGGAACTTTCACGTGCTTCAAATGTTTGTCCAAACATCTTGAATGAAAGTCCGATGGAGATTGTTTCTTCCACTTTGCTTCCCCATGAACCAATTAATTCGGGTCGAGTCAAGCTAGCGACTCGGTAATCAAAAACAAGAGCCAAACATGGGTTTTCACCCGTGTGTACCACCCTAGTGTGGGGAGTTGCCCCATGCTATATATATAAGTTTTCAAAAAAAAAAAAAAAAAAAAAAAAATCTTCTTTCTAAATAATGGCCGTAGTATTTCCCTTTCACGTTCTTTGTTTCAAAGATAACCATGCGGTACTTTGAATATTGAGGGCAATATTCATTTCTAAGTGTGGGGAATTCTCACGAATTTTATCATATAATTATACCGATTCCCGTTTTGGCCAAATTTTTTTTGGAGTAAGTGTTTTACACCGACTCATCTTATGGTTATCGATCCGCCATGTCTAATAAACTAAAGGATTGGCTAATCCAGAGCAAGCGGCTCTTGGTAAAGATTTCTCAAATCCGTTTATATGGCTTGCAATTTGCCCAAAATTGTATGGTTCTCAACTCACCATATCCTAAAAAGTGAAGAGTTGGCTAGCCCGCAAGATTATGGCTTGTGGTAAAGGCGATGGAAAAACCATAATTGGTAATCAGCTCACCAAAGATAATATTGATAATTTATCTAAGAGTTGGCTAGTCCGAGCAAGCGGCTTCGGTAAAGACAAAATCAAATCCGTTGAAAGGCGGTGGTTTGCTCAAAATCACATGGTTATCGGTGTACCATAGTTCTTACTTGAACTAAAACATTTGGCTACTCCGAAGTAATGGCTTTTGGTAAAGAGATTCAAATCCATTAAGTTTTCTCAAAAGATTGCTAGGGACTAGCAATAGTTTAGTGTGGGGATTGATGAGTGTGTAAATACTCATCATTTTGGGTCAATCTGAGCGCAAAACGTTTAAAATGCTCGAAATGCATCAAAACACCGAAAATATTCCAAAATTATATTTTATATGTTTCGGATGCAAAATGTTCAAAACCGATGAAAAATGAGCAAAGTTTGCATAATTGGCGGTTCGATCCCCAAGTTTCTAAAATTGTCAAAAATAGTCCACGAGTCAAAATTTCAAAGAAAAATCACCAAAGGTCCTTTTAATATCATAACTTGTCAAAATTAGTCCCTTGGTGAAAAATATAAAAGTTTGAGAAAATTACAAGTTTGGTCCTCCAACTTTGAAATTTAGCGAAATAGCCCTGGAAAATTTCAAAATGGCAAGTTTGGTCCTTATACTTTTTGAGAGTGTCACTTTTAGTCCTTGGAGCAGCTTTGATGAAATGGCGATAATAGTCCCTCAATTTTCGAATTTACACAAAGACCCCTTGGATTATTAAACCCTTTATCTCCTTTTGGACCTTGAACCCCAGTGACCCTGTCAAATTGCCATTTTGAACCCCTTTTAATATCGCCTAGTCAAATATGGTTTGACTAAACCCCTACAGCGCCAAAAGTGTTGTCTTCCCATCTAGCCTCGCAAAACCAACCAACCCATCCCCTCCTCACCTTTCCTCTCCCTTGTTCCCCTCCTCAACAACACCTTAAGTGCATTTAATGCTTCCCCCTCCCACACTCAACAAAAGCGCCAAATATCCATTTTCCCGCTAAAACAAAATAAAGGGCCAAGATGTCTTGAAGTTATCCAATGGCCAAAAACACATCTGGGATTTGAGGAGAGAGGTGTGAGAAAGCACTGGGAGCTATAAAAAGGGAGAAAGAAGCAGTGGATGGAGTTAGCGAGTTTTTACAATTTTCTTTAATGTCGTTTTTTAATTAAATGTCTTATTTTAGTTCAAAATAGTGTAATTTCAGTTTCTTTGTATCACAATTTAGTTAAATCATCTTTGTAATGTGTTTTGATCATCAATCCAAGACTTTTATCTAAGTTCCATGTTTAAGGCTTACTGTTGCAGTTTTTAGTTTCAAATTTTTATGAGCAAATTCTTAGAAGTTTATTTGTAAGCTTAATCAAGTTTTTATAAGCTATTCATAGCTGTGAGAAAGCTAATAACTCATTTTCAAACAATATTGGATAACGGTCAATAAAAGTCAACTGGAAACTCAATGGGGTTTGGTAATGGCTAATGGAGATGCGATGGTGATGATTGGTTGAAATAGGTTAGGGTAATGTAGGGTTGGGTTTGGTTCTATCCTGCAACCAGCTGGACACATTTGAGTAAGATTACTCATTTTCAAGTTTCAAGTCAGTTATTGCATTTTATGGTTATAGGTGTATCTGTGATCAATGATAGTTCTAACTTTGTTAATATAATTATATTATGGTCATTTAAACTCGGTTTAATCATTGGTATTAGCTAAATCGGTTGTTTGTCTCATTAAACTTCCATATCGATTATAGCTAGGGTGTTTGGATAGGTGCATATTATGCATTAGAGTGCCTTTCGTTGGTAGACTATTGTTGTTCTATGTTTGTATAGCCCTAGTATATTCATATCATCTTGAATTTGTATTGCAAACCCCAAAGGTCAAAATCACAAACCATCTGTCTTATTTAGCTATCTCATTAAAGTTTTGCATATCCAATTCTTGTTTTGTGTTCCAAATTCCTAGATTTAGCTTGCATTAAGTTTATTTCATCACATTAGATCATAATCGGTCCTAGGATTAGCTTTAAATTTCATTTTGGTCAACTTTTCTCAATTGCTTAAAAAGTCAAATGGCATAAATGTCGGTTTGGCCAACATAGGTTGATTTTCATGAGCTCATTCTTGAGTCAAATTCAATGAAAATTGTTGTTTCAAAAACTTCTCTTGGTCTATTTCTTTGTTCCCAATTTCTGATTTTTGTGAATTTTTCTTAAGCCTTAAAGCGGCTTGTTAATCGTGGCTTAAGTGCCACATGATGGTAATCGTTAATAGCATTGAGGATTATGCGGTGTTTGTAGCTCTTGCACAGAGCTTGTTAGAGCTCACCTAGGTCTAATTTTTGGTTTTAAGGTTCTTGGCCAGGTCTTGTTCAAGTTCCGGTTGTTGGTGCGTAGTTTCTAGCTTATTCAGTACTTATTTTCTTGCTTAAAGTAACCCCCCTCTCAACTGTTTTAGCTTATACTCAAAATCCTCAAATCTGTGTTAGCTTGCATTCCAGAGGTTAAGAGCAGTTTTCTTTTGTTGCATTTTAGTTCCTTTAGCTTATTATAGCTTGTGTATCAGTTTGGTAGCCTTTGGATTCCATTTGCTTAATCAAGTGTTTATTTCAATAAGCACTTCCACATCAGTTCCATTTTTCTACACATAAGCTCATGTTTTTCCATTTTTCCTTGCTTCCTCATATTATTTTAAGCTTTTCCTGAAATTTTCAGATTTTTCCAAGCTTGTTTGCTATTTTTCTTAATTTAAAATAGTTTTTAAGCATTTTTAATTAGTATTTAATACAAATAATTAAGAAAAGCTTCAAAAAAATAATTTTTCATTTTTCTTAAGTTTAGATAAATATAAAAAGTCAAAAAAATAATTTTCCATATTTTTCTTAGTTAAATTTGTATTTTTAAATAATTTAATTAGTTTTTAATAGTATTTAATTCCTAGAAAATAGAAAAATAATCAGAAAAATACAAAAATAGTTTCGAAAATTCTATTTTGATATTTTAGATTTTTCTAAGTCTTAATTTTATTTTTCTAGCTTTATTTCCTATTTTCTTTCATTTTAGGTTATTATTTAATAGTTAAAAATAGTTTTTAATTAATAATAATTAGATAATTAGTCATAAAAATAATTTTATTTTTCTAAATATCTTCTTTTATCATTAGGTTTGTAAAAATATCATTTTCATATTTTTAGGATCATTATTGTGTAAGTTTCACTTTTTAATTTATGACGTCACGTAGATTTTAATTTCGGTTTGTAAAACATAAAAACAAAACATCATTTTAAATATAGTGATAGCGTTTATTTAATAGATTTTATCTTTTAATTTCCTTTAATTTGCATTTAAGCCGTTGTAATTTGTTGGCTTCTCACCGTAGTTATAATCTATTCAAATCCTTTTCCGTTCAAATCTCGCGATCACTATATCGTTTGATAATCCATTGCATAGCTCATTGGGACATAACGACCCGGGAAACACTATACTCTCAGATCTTCATTGAGTTCGTTCCTTAGCCGTTTTAAACATTACGATCCGCCATTCACAAGTGGCGAGGCTTGAGTGATAAAGCTTGGTATTGGGGCGCATCATTTTATAAACCCATTTAGTTCCTATTATGGTTTGATTACTAGGTGGAGGGACAAGTGTCCAAACATCATTAGAAACAAATTGAATTAATTCTTCTTGCATAGCTATTACCCAACTTTCATCTTTTATGGCTTCTTGTGTATTCTTAGGTTCTATGGTTGAAACAAAACAAAATAAGCTACTTTGGTTTTGAACTTGAGACCTTAAGGTTCTTCCGTTTAACTTTCCTATAACTTTATCTACGAGGTGATCTTTGGACTCTTTAATACTTATGAGTTCATTATTTGAAGATTCTTTTCTTCATTTATCTTTTTCTTTATTACAATTGTCACAATTCTCAACTTCCGGTCATTTTTCAAATTTATATTTTCATTAAACGTTTATTTTCCTATTAAATAAACGCTATCACGTAAACATTTATTTTGTACAATTGATCCGACACCTCCAAAAATAATTCTAATATATTTTTATATTCATTTTAAGACTATAAACATTATATTATTAGTTTACCCGATGTTTTTAATTTATTTTATATATAAATTGTTATATTTATATAATTACGACGGTTTTCTTAAATTCTACACGATCATTATCGTTTCACTCAAATTTTACAAGAAATGTATTTTTATAATTTTTATGACATCAATATATTTTATTTTGACCCGTTAAAATATATTTTTAGTTAACGCTACCCTACAAGCTCAAATAATTACACAAGTTACCACTTATTCCTAATTAACTACATATTTACTCAACAATTAAAACACTTGATTACTAGTTAATGCATCTAGTCCCTTTTCTTTTATATATCGACAAGGGGGGTGACTCACTTTTATTTCCTAAATATCCTAACTTAATATCTACTTTTACAAACACATTCATTTCATAATCCAAAGCAAAGATCAAAATCATTTCTCTCTCTCTTCTCTCTTGCAAACCGCCACACCATGGAGACCAAGAAAGGATCATCAAAATTTTCAAGACAAGGTTTTTATCACTCTAGCATCACTTGTTATTAAGGTTTTGCAATAAAACCTTGGGTGATTAGGAAAAACCCTTTGTTCTAATAACCTCATCAAGTTACTTGTAAGCTTTTATTTTCATCATCATATTTCATATTCATTCTCATATTCATTTCATCATTATTGAGAAAACATGCAAGTCTTATGATGTTTGTACCACTTTTACATTGATTTTAAGAGTTATATATATATTTATGTCATCCTATAATTACTCCTTGTTATATATTATTTTTGGTGATGTCTAGGAACCCATGACACCCTAAGAAGGTGTATGGTAGGATTAGAATAGCTTGAGTTGTTTTGAATGGGTTAGAATAGGTTTGGCGTGAGAAAAACTCATTTCGACAAGTTTTAAATAGGGTCATCCATATTTTTAATTCAGGAAAATCCAAGCAGTGGCTATAATATTTTGGGCTAGATATTTAGAAAATACACTTTAAAAGCGAAAGCGTGGCGTTTGAGCGGATTAAAAGCGGAGCTATAACGAAGAAGATATGAATTTTTCAAGTTTGTGATGAAAACTATTAATTTCGAAATTTCGGCATGAAAATGTCACTCTTTGAGTCAAAAATGAGTCTTAAGCTTTATAAATTGTGTCGACTTATCAAAAATATATTAGTATACTTTGACACGAATCTAAGGATGTAGAAAACGAGAAAGCGGACTTGTAACGATTAAATTACGCGATAAACCAAGTTGCCGTAACTTTATTCTATTAGCAAAATTAATATATTCTCTATTAAAAACATACTACGGCAACTAAAGGACCATGTTGGCGGACGTTTTTAACAATGATGTAGAACTTTTTATAACGTAATGTCTTCTAGTAAAAGTAAGTTCGCCTAGCATATTTTCCAAAATGTCTAACCGTTTGTTGAGCGGAGTTGTAACGAATGAAATATAATCATTTAAACATTGCCGAAAACCACCCTTAAACTATATTTTTGGACTAAAGTACCATACTTAACCTATATTTTTCTTTGTGATCGAGACATCTAGGATGTAAACTTAACTACTAAAACTTTGAGATAACGATACAAGCTTCCCAAAACCGTTGAGTTTGTTTCCTAACACTCGATGTGCACCATTTTACGACTAGCTTTCCGAGGCCATATAGTCACTTTCATAACTTGTCAAATTATATTATTTTGCGACGAAAAGTTATAGATTCATAATAAATCACTAAATGATTATCGTAGGATATCATTTCAACGTAAATACTTGTAAAGTATTTGGTAACTTGACAATATGTCATAAACATATATTTCGACGATAAACTTTATTTTCCAAATTGTACAAGTGGTATGGATATCATATGAGTTTGCATGCACGACATTGTTTCATGACTTATATTCGACTTATATTAGAGCATATCATTCATAATAGGTCGCGGTTAGAGAGTTGCGTCTCATTTATGTGCATCCACTTTGTCATCATAACTATTGCAACAGGTGAGTTCGTAGCCCCACTTTTACTCGTTTAATTGTTTTATAAACTCTTCGGGGGAGATACATGCTCAACTACTTGCTTTTACTTTACATCTATATGAACTTAAATATCTTTTGTTTCACCCTATGTGCGCGTAAGTAGATTATGCCCGAACTAAATTGATCACTATGTTACGAACGCTATTATTTGAATCACTTTCCTTGATTTTGAACCCTTCGACATGTATAATTGAGCTATTTTAAATTGATTCGGACCCTTTAACATATAAGTGAACACTTTGGACTTGATTTGAACCTTTTTGATATATTTTAAACTTGTTTGACGTGATTTTGGAACGCTTCGACTATCTTGAACCTTTTGATATTATTCGAACTCTTTGGTATTACGAACTTTTGAACTCGACTTAAATCTTTGAACTTAATTACGAACTTTTGAGCGGAACTCTTGAACTTAAATACAAACTTATGACTTGTTTGAACTTATTGAACCATACGTGTTATGACCTTGACCTAAAGTCTCCCATGATCGAGACATCACTATAAAGTCTCCTTTGTTCGAGCATCCTATAAAGTCTCCCATGTTCGAACATCACTATAAAGTCTCCTTTGTTGGAGCAATCTTAAAGCCTCCCGGTCGGGAGCGAATGTCTCACTATGTTACGGAGCGTTCTCAATCTAAAGTCTCCCATGTTCGGAGCAAGGCAAATTCTCCCATGTTGGAGTGTTCTTAATTGTATATAATAGTTGTATGATGTACCGTTCATACATTCGCATTGTTAGTCTCCTATTAGTAGGTAGTATGGATAAGCGCTATTAGAGGTCGGCCAACCTCGTCCACTATGTTACGGGACGCATATTATTTATTCTAGGGCTTTGCACGGCATACATTATTATATACGTGGTACTATATTGTGAACTATTATGACCATTTATACTTGACTACTTGATATGCTATATTTTGGCGGTGGGTTGTGAACACACAGTTGCAAGTTTTGTATGGCGGAACTTGGGCCGAGTGGATTTACAATGCCTTTGCTTTGAGAACTCATTTGACCTTGTGTGCTTGAACATAAACTAGACATATTTTGGCGTTGGGTTGTGAACACACAAGTTGCAAGTTTTGTATGGTGGAACTTGGAACCGAGTGGATTTACAATGCCTTTGCTTTGGGACTATTCTAAATGACCAAAAACTTTGCCTTTGTTGCATGAACGCTCTTTAAAAGCTTTACTTGTTAACCAAACTCTATGAACTCACTCAACCATTGTGTTGACACTTTTAGCATGTTTTATCTCAGGTATCTAAGGCATTTACTTCATGGCATGCATGTGGACTTATCATAGAGTCGCGGTGTCGACGCGTCTCACCTACATTTTTGCACTTAACTATCGTTTGGTTGTACAAACTTATTTTGGTATCTTGGAAATCTATTGGGACCTATGTTTTGTAAACTCTGATTATTTTACTAAATCAAACGATATTTTCAAAACGACACTTTAGGTCGTTCGATATAATGTAACTTTGATGCTATGATCGTCATCCCCGTGAATTCTATTCATTGCAAAAGCAGGTAATTTGGGGTGTGACAGATTGGTATCGAGCATCGGTTATAGAGAACTAGGTTGCATCATTGACCCTAGACTATAACTACATCATCATAGCATCTCATCATTTCATCACAAGTGCATAGTCACTATACATGCGGTTTCATACGCACATTTTGCGAGTTATTTACTTTCATTTCAAAGCGATTGTCACATAGGTGCCTTCAAATACCCATCCCAACATACTCACATCACTTTGACATGGAGAATGCCCCGTCATTTCCTATCACAATTTTAACATCGATTGACTTAACACCAAACATCCTATGAGACGATTAGTCCAAGCATTGCATAGTTATCCTAAATTATACATAGCCCGATCACCTATGTATAATTCGGGAAGAATCATGCAATGAAGGAGTAATAATCTCATATGTGTAAGCAATTCGTGTCGAGCCAAATTTTCAAAAGATTTTCTTCAAACTACTTGTTTCGGTTTGATCCAGAGTGATTCTTGTTTGATGAGTTGCAAAGATCGAGCTAGAAACAAGTTTTTACCTAAACCGATTTAGCCTAATCGTATGACAGTTCTTGTTTGATGAGTTGTGGGATTAAGTAAAATCGGTTACCTAAAAGTCTTTTGAAAATTTTGCTCGAGAATGGGAAAGCTTGCCTCATCGAGCCTAATCATAAGGGAGCATGTCTTTAGAATGGGATATAGTCACGATATATGCATGAGCATTGACATAATCATTTAGACCATACATGAGCATAAACTTTTAGAACCCTTGTCGAGGTTGGGACCATAGTATCATTAATCGAATCACGAGGACGTGATTCCACCGACAGGAAGAATGTCACAATTCTCAACTTCCGGTCATTTTCAAATTTATATTTTCATTAAGCGTTTATTTTCCTATTAAATAAACGCTATCGTATAAATATTTATTTTGTACAATTGATCCGACACCTCCAAAATAATTCTAATATATTTTATATTCATTTAAGACTATAAAAATTATATTATTAGTTTACCCGATGTTTTTAATTTATTTTATATATAAATTGTTATATTTATATAATTACGACGGTTTTCTTAAATTCTACACGATCATTATCGTTTCACTCAAATTTTACAAGAAATGTATTTTTATAATTTTTATGACATCAATATATTTTATTTTGACCCGTTAAAATATATTTTTAGTTAACGCTACCCTACAAGCTCAAATAATTACACAAGTTACCACTTATTCCTAATTAACTACATATTTACTCAACAATTAAAACACTTGATTACTAGTTAATGCATCTAGTCCCTTTTCTTTTATATATGTCGACAGGGGGGGTGACTCACTTTTATTTCCTAAATATCCTAACTTAATATCTACTTTTACAAACACATTCATTTCATAATCCAAAGCAAAGATCAAAAATCATTTCTCTTCTCTTCTCTCTTGCAAACCGCCACACCATGGAGACCAAGAAAGGATCATCAAAAATTTTCAAGACAAGGTTTTTATCACTCTAGCATCACTTGTTATTAAGGTTTTGCAATAAAAACCTTGGGTGATTAGGAAAAACCCTTTGTTCTAATAACCTCATCAAGTTACTTGTAAGCTTTTTATTTTCATCATCATATTTCATATTCATTCTCATATTCATTTCATCATTATTGAGAAAACATGCAAGTCTTATGATGTTTGTACCACTTTTACATTGATTTTAAGAGTTATATATATATTTATGTCATCCTATAATTACTCCTTGTTATATATTATTTTTGGTGATGTCTAGGAACCCATGACACCCTAAGAAGGTGTATGGTAGGATTAGAATAGCCGAGTTGTTTTGAATGGGTTAGAATAGGTTTGCGCGAGAAAAACTCATTTCGACAAGTTTTAAATAGGGTCATCCATATTTTTAATTCAGGAAAATCCGACAGTGGCTATAATATTTTGGGCTAGATATTTAGAAAATACACTTTAAAAGCAACGTGGCCGTTTGAGCGGATTAAAGCGGAGCTATAATTGAAGAAGATATGAATTTTTCAAGTTTGACGATGAAACTATTAATTTCGAAATTTCAAGATGAAAATGTCACTCTTTCTGAGTCAAAATGAGTCTTAAGCTTTATAAATTGTGTCGACTTATCAAAATATATTAGTATACTTTGACACGAATCTAAGGATGTGAAAAGCGTGAAACGGACATAACGATTAAATTACACGCGATAAACCAAGTTGCAGTAACTTTATTCTATTAGCAAAATTAATATATTCTCGAGTGAATTACATAATTGGTCCTTGTGGTTTGTTGAAAATTGCAGAAAATGTCCCTGTTTTTTTTGGCGCGTTTCGTCCACGTGGTTTACAAATCTTACGGATTTTGTCCCTCGTCCAAAAATGTCCGTTAAGTGTCTTGCGTTGTTAGTCCTTCGTTAGTGCGATTCGTTAAGTGTTTTGCAGTTAGTCCTTCGTTAATAAATTTTGCACCGTTAGTCCTTATTTTTAAAATATAGTTTTCCCAACTAGTCCTCCGTTAATAATAGTTTTCGCCCGTTTTGTCCGTTTTATCCGTTTCGTTCGCTTTTTATCCGTTTCCCCGTTTGTTTACGTTTTGTCCGTTTTATCCGTTTCGTTCTTTTTATCCGTTTACCCCGCTTTTTCGTTTTCGTCCGTTTTCTTTTGTTTTATATCCATTTTAAATCATTTTTACGCTTTTGTCCGTTTTTCTGTTTTTTATCCGTTTCGACCATTTTTACATTTTATTCGTTTTTCGGTTTTTTAAAGTTTTGTCCGTTTTTAAAAAAAATATCAAATTTAAAAAAAATTGAATAAAAATTTCAAAAAATTTTGAACAAAAATACATTTTTTCAAATATTTAAAAAAGCAGACATTGAAAAAATTTCAAAAAATATTTTTTTCAAATATTATTTTTAAAAATCTTAAAACTTTAGAAAAATATTGAAAAAACGAATATTTTTAAAAAAATATATTTTTGAAAAATATTTTTTATTCAAATTTTTTTTTTGAAATTTTTATTCAAATTTTTTTAAGCGGACAAAAGCGTAAGAAAACCGATAAAACGCGTCTAAAAACGGACACAACGTAAGAAAAGCGGACAAAAGCGGATGAAACCGATAAAACGTAAGAAAGATGGACAAAACTATATAAAGCGAAAGAAAACGGAAAACGAAAAAGCGGGGAGCGGTTAAAAAGCGAGCAACGGATAAAAGCGGGTGAAAACTATTATTAACGGAGGGACTAATTGGGAAAACTATATTTTAAAAATAAGGACTAACGGTGCAAAATTTATTAACGAAGGACTAACGATGCAAAACACTTAACGGACTGCACTAACGAAGGACTAACAACGCAAGACACTTAACGGACATTTTGGACGAGGACAAAATCCGTAAGATTTGTAAACCATGGGACGAAGCGTCAAAAAAAAAACACGGGACATTTTCGCAATTTTCAACAAACCACAAGGACCAATTATGTAATTCACTCTATATTCTCTATTAAAAACATACTACGGCAACTAAAGGACCATGTTGGCGGACGTTTTAACAATGATGTAGAACTTTTATAACGTGATGTCTTCTAGTAAAAGTAAGTTCGCTTAGCATATTTTCCAAAATGTCCAACCGTTTGTTGAGCGGGTTATAACGAATGAAATATAGTCATTTAAACATTGCGAAAACCACCCTTAAACTATATTTTGGACTAAAGTCCCATACTTAACCTATATTTTCTTTGTGATCGAGACATCTAGGATGTAAACTTAACTACTAAAACTTTGAGATAACGATACAAGCTTCCCAAAACCGTTGAGTTTGTTTCTAACTTTCGATGTGCACCATTTTACGACTAGCTTTCGAGGCCATATAGTCACTTTCATAACTTGTCAAATTATATTATTTTGCGGCGAAAAGTTATAGATTCATAATAAATCACTAAATGATTATCGTGGGATATCATTTCAACGTAAATACTTGTAAAGTATTTGGTAACTTGACAATATGTCATAAACATATATTTCGACGATAAACTTTATTTTCCAAATTGTACAAGTGGTATGGATATCATATGAGTTTGCATGCGACATTGTTTCATGACTTATATTCGACTTATATTAGAGCATATCATTCATAATAGGTCGCGGTTAGAGAGTTGCGTCTCATTTCGTGCATCCACTTTGTCATCATAACTATTACCTTGGTGAGTTCGTAGCCCACTTTTACTCGTTTAATTGTTTTATAAACTCTTTGGGAGATACATGCTCAACTACTTGCTTTTACTTTACATCTATATGAACTTAAATATCTTTTGTTTCACCCTATAATGCGTAAGTAGATTATGCGAACTAAATTGATCACTATGTTATGAGCGCTATTATTTGAATCACTTTCCTTGATTTTGAACCCTTGACATGTATAATTGAGCTATTTTAAATTGATTCGGACCCTTTAACATATAAGTGAATACTTTGGACTTGATTTGAACCTTTTGATATATTTTAAACTTGTTTGACGTGATTTTGGAGCAACCGACTATCTTGAACCTTTTGATATTATTCGAACTCTTTGGTATTACGAACTTTTGAACTCGACTTAAATCTTTGAACTTAATTACGAACTTTTGAATGGAACTCTTGAACTTAAATACAAACTTATGACTTGTTTGAACTTATTGAACCATCGTGTTATGACCTTGACCTAAAGTCTCCCATGATCGGAGCATCACTATAAAGTCTCCTTTGTTCGAGCATCCTATAAAGTCTCCCATGTTGGAACATCACTATAAAGTCTCCTTTGTTCGGAGCAATCTTAAAGCCTCCCGGTCCGGGCGGAATGTCTCACTATGTTACGGAGCGTTCTCAATCTAAAGTCTCCCATGTTCGGAGTAGTGCAAATTCTCCCATGTTCGGAGTGTTCTTAATTGTATATAATAGTTGTATGATGTACCGTTCATACATTCGCATTGTTAGTCTCCTATTAGTAGGTAGTATGGATAGCGCTATTGAGGTCGGCCAACCTCTCGTCCACTATGTTCTGGACGCATATTATTTATTCTAGGGCTTTTCCTGGCATACATTATTATATACGTGGTACTATATTGTGAACTATTATGACCATTTATACTTGACTAATTGATATGCTATATTTTGGTAGTGGGTTGTGAACACACAGGTTGCAAGTTTTGTATGGGCGGAACTTGGAACTGAGTAGATTTACAATGCCTTTGCTTTGAGAACTCATTTGACCTTGTGTGCTTGAACATAAACTAGACATATTTTGGCAGTGGGTTGTGAACACACAGGTTGCAAGTTTTGTATGGGCGGAACTTGGGCGGGTGGATTTACAATGCCTTTGCTTTGGGACTATTCTAAATGACCAAAAACTTTGCCTTTGTTGCATGAGCGCTCTTTAAAAGCTTTACTTGTTAACCAAACTCTATGAACTCACTCAACCATTGTGTTGACACTTTTAGCATGTTTTATCTCGGTATCTAAGGCATTTACTTCATGGCATGCATGTGGACTTATCATAGAGTCGCGGTGTCGGCGCGTCTCACCTACATTTTGCATAACTATCGTTTGGTTGTACAAACTTATTTTGGTATCTTGGAAATCTATTGGGACCTATGTTTTGTAAACTCGATTATTTTACTAAATCAAAGCGATATTTTCAAAGCGACACTTTAGGTCGTTCGATATAATCAGTAACTTTGATGCTATGATCGTCATCCCCCAGGAATTCCATTCAGCTGCAAAACAGTTAATTTGGGGGTGTGACAACAATAGCTTCACTTTCAACAATCTCGTCATCGACAAGAGGTGGAGAGGGTTTGGGTGGACTTTCATCAAATTTTACATTTAATGACTCTTCTACCTTTATTGTTTCTTTATTTAATATGACGTAAGCTTTGCTATTTGGAGAGTAACCTAGAAAGATACCTTCGGTTGATTTAGGATCAAATTTTGTAAGGTAATCCTTAGTGTTAAGAAGAAAACATTTGCTACCAAAGACTCTAAAGTGATCTAACGTAGGCTTTTTGCCTCGAAGTAACTCATATGGAGTTTTACCTAAAATTGGTCTAATTAAGACTCGATTAGGTATGTACGTAGAAGTATCAACGTCATTGCACCAAAACTTTTGAGGTATGGATTGCTCATTTAGCATGGTGCGACTCATTTCTTGTAGGGTTCTATTCTTCCTTTCAACTACCCCATTCGATTATGGAGTGCGAGGAGCCGAGAAGTTGTGAGTAATACCATTAGTGTCACAAAAATCTCCAAATTGCACTTCATTATCGAATTCCCTACCATGATCCGTTATAATAGACACTATAGGACTTCCTAGTTGTCTTTGAATTTTCTTGCTTAATATTTCAAAATAATTAAACATTTCCGTTTTGTTCTTTAAGAATTTAGTCCATGTGTACCTAGAGTAATCATCCACTATGACCAAAGTGTAGTAGTTGCCTCAATAACTTTGGATAGCGGATGGACCAAATAAATCCATGTGTAGTAATTCTAGACACTTAGTTGTAGACACCATGTTTTTAGCTTTGTGACTAGAATGGACTTGTTTTCCTATGTTACAAGCATCACAAAAGTGATGTTCATATTTTAACTTAGGTAGATCTCTTACTAGATCTTTGGATGATAGCGATTGAAGAAGACGCATATTGGCATGACCCAATCTTCGATGCCATAAGGTCGAAGTATCATCCATAGAGGTAAGACAAAGTTTGTCTTTAGGTTCATTACCAATTTTAATGACATAGACTCCATGTTTCCTAATTACTCTTCCTATGGTTATGCCATTTTTTAATATCTTACTACCGGTTTTGGTAAAAAGTACATTGCACTTTTATCGCATATTTGTCCTATACTTAAGAGGTTAAAGTTTAGGTTTTCTCGTGACACACATCGTTAATGGTTAGAGATTTGTTAGAAATCGTACCTTACCGATGATTTTACTTGCTATTTCCAAACACCACATTTCCTCCATTGAAGGATTCATATGTGGAGAATAGTTCTTTATTGCCGGTCATGTGCCTTGTGCACATGCTATCCTTGACCCATTCATCCAGATCTAGGTCGACCTTTAAGCACACCTAAGAAAATAATTAACTCAAAAGTTTGGTCCCCATTTGTTCATGGTTCCATTAGTGTTAAACATTCCATTCATGTTAGACATGTATGGATAAGGTGAATATGCATTCTATGGTGCAAAGTTTTGAAAAGGAAAACCATTTTGCATATTTGGGTTCCATCCCATTTGATGGTTACTTCTTGGGTAAACATTATTAGGTCTCCTAGATGAGTTAGGTTTCAAAAAAGATGGAGCTTTGTTTCTTGAAAAAATAGGATTATATTTTGGAAGTGGTTGTCTAGTGGTAAAATGAGTTGGTTTCTTCTTATTAATAATAACAAAATCAGTTCGATAGGAAGAAGCTATGTTATTACCCTGTTTGCTTCAAAGAGACCACGGATCTCTGGTCAGACACTAGCGGTTCCCTTTTGTGGGATCCGTGGGATCCGCCACAATGATGATGCTGTTTTCTATTGCTTTTCGAATTGTGTTTCTTTGTTTTCACTAGTTGACGTATCAAGTTCTTTGAATGCCTAAACCTTTTGGTTGTTTCGGTTTAACACTATCTAGTATCATATCTAAAGTATTAGTACTCATTCTAGCAATTTTAGAATCTAGTTGATCAACTAGTGTTTGAAGTTGAGCATAAAGTTCACATTCACCACTTGCTATTTACCCTTTTCTAGACATTTCAATTTTGCTTTTAATTCTATGACTTCCTTATCTAAACGTTGGTTTTGATTTTCAAAAACTTGTTTTGTTAATTAATTTTAAGCTAATATTGCAAAGTTTGTCATATTCATTATGCAATGAGTCATCATCTAGTGATGAACTACTATAGTATTCGTGACATACCTCGTCATTTGCCATGAGACAAATTTCTTACGTCCTCCTCGTCGCTCATTCCCCACGTCTGTTGGCGAATGCCTTTTGATCACCCCGTTTGGAACACTTACTAATAAAGTGGTTTGGGTCCCACATTTAAAGCAAGCACGATCATCCCTTGGCTTCTCGTCCTCTTTGCTTTTCCGAATCCTTTCTTGTCGTCATACGGTTGTTTGGCGTATCTTCCTTCCTTCTAAAGAACTTTTTAAAGTCCCTTACCGCCATAGCATACTCCTCGTCGTCACTATCCGAGAGGAGTTCTATTCATCGCTTGAGGCATTTTTGGCTTTAAGGGCAAGAGATTTGTGTTTCTCTTTCACCTTTGAGGCTTCAGAATCTTTAGCAAGGACAAGCTCGTAGACTTTTAAGTTGCCTATGAGTTCATCAAGGGTGAGGATTATCAAATCTTTTGACTCTTCGATTGCCGTCACCTTGGATCTCCACTTGGATGGAAGTGCCCTTAGATCTCTCCTAACATGGTTACGGCTAGAAAAAGATTCATCAAGTGCTTGTAAAAATGTAATAATAGTAATAAAATTAGCAAATGAATGATCTATAGTTTCCTCATCCGATATTGAAATTTAACTTGTTGATTACCTTGATGAGTTACAACTAAAGAATTCCAAATTTCTTTAGAGGTTTTAAGCATAGAAATTCTTTCGAATTCCTTTTTGGGTAAAGCATTATATAAAACCAATTTAGCTTCACTATTTTTAGAAAGCTTTTTCTTCATTTCATCGTTTAGTTTATCATGAGGTATGTTAACTAAATTTCCTTTATCATCTTTTGAGGTAGCCTCAAAATCGCCTTCAACAATAATGTACCAAAGATCAATATCTTTAGACTTCACATATGTTTCGAATCTATTTTTCCAATATATAAAACCATTAGTTTAAAGTAGTGGTGGTCGTTGCATAGATTGCCCTTCCTTGTAATTTTCAGAACCCATAGTGATCGAAAAGTTTTTAAAATACGGTTTACTTTAAAACTTTTATAAACTTAGCTCTTGATGCCAATTGTGGAAAATTAGAAAGGGGGGGGGGGGGTTGAATAGTTTTGCCGATTTTAAGTTAGTTTCAAAAACTTTAGATTCGTTATTATGTGAAATCGTATGGATGTAGAGAAAGTATAGATCTAATGATAAAGCAAGTAAATAAAGTAAAGCAAGTAATAGAAATGACACAACCGATTTATAGTGGTTCGGCTACAAGGACACCTTCCTCGCCTACTCCACTCCCGAGTCACCTACTAGAGTTCAAGCACTATGTCAACAAACTCCTTCAACTTGGCGGAGAAGCCTTCACAACGTTGCTTACACCTTTTTCCGACAAAGCTAAATACCGAGTCCGTAACACGGTGGACCAAACCAACACGACTATTACACAACAACTATGTGAAATATCAAATACAAGATTTTGCTACAAAAATCTTGTGGAGGAACTAAATCAATCAAGGACCCCTTGCTTAGATGACTTGTAGAATGCTCGTGATCTCGCCTTAGAAGGACCTATATGAGAATCACTAAAGAAAGAAGAAAAACAACTCTCTAGATCAAGTGATCTTTTGTTAGAAGAGAATGAGAGTATATGAGAGAATTAGTAAGAAGAGGGGTGAGTTATAATGAAGAAATGGCTCTCTATTTATAGGCAAAACTTGCCATTGTTCCCCGGATCCCACGGATCCCTCCCTTAAGGGACCCGTCTAGTGTAAACCTAGGGATCCGTGGGACGCTCCTCTTTGCCCATGGGTTTTTTTGGTTATGGGTCATGGGTTATGGGTTCGTCCATGGGTATTTCTTTAGACACAATGTATCTAATGAGTACAATGTATCTAGTCAAGTGGGTATGGGTTAGTACCATGGGTTATGGATATGATCAATGGGTTGTGATTTTTACCCATCCTAATAAACTATTACAACAAAAGATTTATTACAACAATTTGTATTAAGTGACTATATGTAAATGCTTTACAAAAATAACATGTATCCTTATAATTTTACTTATGATAACATTATATTTGTTATCAACAAAACACAAAGAGATCGCAAAATATTAATAAACGTTTTTACGGTTTATTTGTATTAACAAAAAGTAAGTGATTAAGTATCGATTCTTATAACAAAGCATGATAAATGAGCAATATATATGGGATAAATGATGCATAACTATAATACGTATTTCATGTTATCAAATGCCCTTCCTCCTGTCAGCAAGCATGAAATGCTTTAATTGTTTCGAACAATTCCTGATCAGCTTGCTGTTGGAACATAGTTTTCAGTTCCGCGAGCATGTTAAATGCATTGAAGTCCTCCAAGTTCTTTTAAAGGTCTGGAGTCATGCTAGCAATTATAAGACATGCAACTTCTAGTTGTGTGCTATACAAAGCATCATATGCATCACGCACAACCACAACAACATCATCAGCAGGAGCCTCAAGCAAAGGTTGTTCCAAATGATCCAGATTACGTTCAGCCTTAAGGAGAATCCGTAAGTTACAATACGAGTCCAGAAAGTTTGGTGTAGAAAGTTTCTCTTTGAGAATCGACTTGATAGTCGAATTTTTCATAGTAATGCCATCTACAAAATAAATAAAGTTCAAATATTTAATATCTTCGATAATTAATCATTTTAAAAATTAACTACCCAAATATTAAGTAAAAACAATTAAGCCATTAAATATCCACATACTTTCTCGAATTTACTCATATATGACGTGCACTCAATTTATTGTTTGTATCAAAGCTACACTTTTTTTTTTTTTTTTGTGTTAATATGGACACTTTCTAATAAACTGACTAAATTACCCTTATTTTCTTCACATAGACTTGCATCGTTAATCCTTTATACTAATGACCGTTAGTAAATAACTTAAAATTTGGTTTTCTTACATTTTCGTCCGTTTTTGCACGTTTTCGCACATTTTTGCACGTTTTCGTCCGTTTTTACATGTTTTCATCTGTTTTTGCATGTTTTCGTCTATTTTTTCACGTTTTCGTTCATTTTTACATGTTTTACACGTTTTTGTCCGTTTTTGCACGTTTTCATCTACTTTTACACGTTTTCATCCGTTTTTGCGCGTTTTAGTTCATTTTTGCATGCTTTCATCTGTTTTTACATGTTTTTGTTAGTTTTTGCACGTTTTCGTTTGTTATTACTAGTTTTTATCCATTTTACGCACGTATTCATCCTTTTATATATGTTTACATATGTTTTTACTCGTTTTTGCACGTTTTCCTTCATTTTTATAAGTTTTCATCCGTTTTTATATGTGTTCATATGGACAAAAACGTGTAAAATGGACGAAAATGTGTAAAAACGAATGAAATGTTGTATAAACGGATGAAAACATGTAAAATGGATGAAAACGTGCAAAACAGACGAAAATATGCAAAAACATATGAAAACGTGCAAAAACAAATGAAAACGTGTAAAAACATATGAAAACATGAAAAACTTGATGAACCCGTGTAAAAACGGACGAAAACGTGTAAAAATGGATGATAACGTGCAAAAACGGCCAAAAACGTGTAAAAACACATGAACACGTGTAAAATGGACGAAAAACGTGCCAAAACGGATGAAAACGTGTAAAAGTGAACGAAAACGTGAAAAAGTGAACGAAAACGTGTAAAAATGGACGATAACATACAAAAACGGATGAAAACGTGTAAAAACACATGAACACGTGTAAAAACAGATGAACACGGATGAAAACGTGTAAAAACAGACGAGAATGTGCAAAAAGAAAACGTGCAAAATCGGATGAAAACGTGTAAAAGGACGAAAACGTGTAAAAAAGGACGAAATATGTAAAAAAAGACGAAAACGGATGAAAACATGTGAAAACGGATGAAAACGTGCAAAGACGTGCGAAAACATGCAAAACGGAGGAAAACGTGCAAAAAACGGACGAAAACGTGCAAAAACAAACGAAAACATAAGAAAACAAAATTTTATGTTATTTACTAACAATTGTTATTATAAAGGACCAACGATGCAAGTTTATATGAAGAACATAAGGGTATTTTAGTCAGTTTACTAGAAAGTGGCCATATTGACACGAAATAAAAAAGTGTAGGTATGATATAAACAATAAATTCAGTACACGTGCCATATGAGTAAATTTAAGAAAGTATGTGGCTATTTAATGGTTTAAACTTTAAACCTTTAATAAATGGCAAAGATCCTGCTTAAGCTTCCACCATCATATCAGTTGTCCTGCTAGTAATGGTGGATTCAATAGGTAACCGACGAGCGATAATTGCATTACAATTACAACTCTTAGAACCTTATGGGGCTCATGGCACTAGAGAACGAGCAACTAGTGTCATGTGGCATGTTTTGTCCCATCGTTGCCTCATGTTAAGGATCTCACCTTCTTAACTCGATTAAGTCGTCCAATTTGAGAACGTGTGAAAATGACTTTAGGTCTCACGCGTAGAGGATAATCATCTTAGATTACAATCCATCTACGTCTCACATAGAGTAAAAGTCAATTTCAAGTGTCCAAATTGGATGACAAGACTTAAATTTTAATGGTATATTTAATTTTTGATAAACAAATGTGAATCAAAATTTACGAAGAAGCATGCATTCATTCTTTGTAGCACAAGTTAAAAACATTTTCTTAACTTAAGTCTACTTTGTTTTAATTATTTATGTGTCACGATGTCCAATTTATTCTAATATGCAACCTAAGAGGGTATAAAATAAAATAAGGACAATACACAAATAATACGTATTACTATTGACCTTTTAAGCGTTTACTAAACAAAGTAGATGCACATTTTATCACGAAAAAAATTAAAGGATAAATCCAAACCCTAGATCGATACCCTCAAAGGTTGTTAAACCCAAGTCCTTCTATCATTGATAACATAAGTACAAAAAAATTATTTAGTTATCAAAGTTTTATAAACCAATGTAATTGCATGTTTTTTCAAGGGAGAAAATTATTGTATAGACCAAACCCTTGATCAAACATGTAACACATTAATTTAATAAGTTTATAACTGATTTAACTTATTTCATTTTATTTCCAAAATCATTTGCAATTTACACAAGTCACAACAATATATAAAAAGAAAAAATAAATGAAATACAACACATTCGACATGCAAAATCTCAACCGATGAAATCCTATGCTCGGGTTCATGAGCCTAATGAAGCCCGATAGGTGAATCCAAAGGACAATCCAAAAACTAAATATCGGGCTCCCACTTGCTTTTAGACCTATTCCAAAGCAAGTAAAACCCATTTAAGCCCATATTCCAGCATGTTGTTTGAACAAATCCATCGACTTGTAGGCCCCTTCCCAGTCGAAGGTCTAAACTACAAAGTTGTAGCCCTCTTAGTTGTGTACCTATCATATAATTTCTGCTTATAACTCCTATCCAAACTCCAGAAGTTAAGTTTTTACTACAAGTACCTCCAACAGTTCCAGTTTTGCAATTCCACCTTTAATCTTGACACCATTCCATATCGAGCGACGGTTATGTTTGTCCAAATATATGTCAATGATGCTAACAAGCTGAGTAAACACTAATCAATAAGAAAGTAATTTAACTTTTCAAACGTGTAAAACTTTATTGATTACAAATCAAAGAATTACAAAGTGTTATGGATCACACTAGTTGAATGACAATGTAATAAATACTCTAAGAATGAGTAGAATTGATGAATATAAAGTTTACAAGCAAGCTTATGTAGACTCGTTGACTCAGTCAGCTGTGCTACCGTAAATGCTCTTGCTACAATAGATGAAACAAAGAGAACAAAAGCAAGCAACATTTACATTGAACAAACATTCTCTTATATAGTAGTACGGGTTGTCTTGATCTTGGGGTAGTTGAAACGTGTCAAGTATCTAGTGGAGAAGTAAAATAGCATTTAATGTTCTTCTATACTTGGCACAAGTCAACTCACCTTTTGTGAACAATTTTGTCAGCTGTTCACTGTTCTTTTCACCAAGTCTCGTCTTAAGACATGCTTTAATTTGAAAGATCTTTTGTCCCGCATCTTTACTTTATCAAATTAATCCCGCCTAAACTTCTCAGAGATTTGGAGTTGTACTCAATTGGTTGCATCAAAGAGTATTCAAGTGTATCAGAGTATTGTCATCCTCTGATCCATGTTATACCCTCAACAAGTTCCTTCTACATCTCCCCTGATATCCATCTAAGCTAATGAGTATGTCTTTAAGTGGTCTTCGACTTCCTTGACAATGTCTATGACTTGAACTTCTTCTGAGGGTGCTCACTAAGGCTATGCCTTAATGATACTTCTTTGACAAGTGAGATATGATCAGTTGTTATTCATTACTTAGTCTAATTTGTGTTCAAATCTAGTCAGTGATCATTAGGCACTGAATTGGCCCAACAGGTTACAAATTGATATTAAACTAGGACTAACATGAGACTTGACAACCTACTGTAAAGTGCCCAAACATTGGCTACAAGAGGGCATGTTGTGTGGAGAAATAGGACGCGTTAGTTTGTGTTTGCCGATTGGTTATATGAGGAGAAAGAGGAGAGGATATTTTGTCTTAGTTTCCAAGTTATGAGGATTAAGAATAATTAAAGCATAATATAACTCTAACTAAACTTGATGAACAACCCCAATGGGCTTCCCATTGTTGTTTTCGGTTAAGTCCATTAACATGTCCATTACATGTTAGTAAGAAGCCTTTAGTTAGTTAATGCGTTTAGTGGATTAATTAACGACGTTAAGCGATTCATGAAATATTAACTAACATAATTAATATACTTACTATAAATATATTAAGGGCATGCTTGGTAGGGGGTTTAAGGGGTAAGGAATGAGAAAAATAATGAAAAAGGTGCTTAGTAGAGTATAATGCAATGACCAATTATCCAATAGTGAGTAATGGGCTACTACCCAATAAATTGGGGAGAATGCTTTTCTTTCCTTTTCCCTTTCCACTCCATTATCATTGCCTTTCCTAGGGATGAGCATTTGAACCGAATCCGGAACCGTCTGCCGTCCGTGTCGATTCTTGAAATACGATGCAGTGCAGGGACTCTGAAATAAGGTGAAAAAATTCGGGACCACTAATTGATGCGGGACCGGTACCAAATCGAGAAATTCCATAAAAGCGGGAAAAACCCGATTTCCGATGCTGCGTGCCGATATCCGAATCCGTTGATGCGGTACCAGTACCACTAATTTATGCTCGGGAAAAATCGGTACCACTATTCGATGCGGGATCGATGACGGGACCGATGCAGTGCTCATCCCTAGCCTTTCCCTTTTCCTTTCCTGAGTTTGAACCAAGCACAACCTTAAATACATTATAATTGGTAATACCTCAGTGTATACGTGTGTGACCTATAGGCTCACGTATTTTCAGCCATATAATTATTTTATATTATATGAGCACTTTCTAATACGTTAGTGAATAGTTAATTAAACTATTCACTTTTTGACAACCACTCGTATACTTGTTTGACTTCCGTTTTACTTTTTGCTTTTATGAAGTTCACACTCATATTTCAAGTCTGTCTTCAGAGGTAGAATATTCAGAATCAGGGATGCTTTGTCGGATCTCAGTGACTACGATGTTGTTTGTAGCTCAGGTTTTACTCACTGACACCACATCAATGAAGTAAAGTGTTTCTTCAGTTGGTCTTCGACGTCTATAAAACTTGTTGTTGATTGAGCTTTATACAACACTCACATTTCTTTATCGGTGAGTTACATACTTACTATTTGTTCAGTGAGTGAATTAGGTTATTTTATGTTCAAATACTTGTCAGGGACAATTGGGTCAAATTTTGACCCAACAAGAATTGCTTGTTTGAGCGGGTTAGTTGTTCAGTATGACCCTTCGACACATTTCAACTGTGTAAATGGGTTATGTGAGTCAATCTAAGCAGTAGGACCTCTTTGAGGCGGGGAGGTCCCTTCCCAAAATTCTGACAACAGTAGTAAATATTAAGTTTTAGGAATAATTTAGTTATAGTTCAAACAATCTTGATTCGCCTCCCTCCCCCACCCCCCGAATAAATAGTTAAGTTCCGCCACGAAATCTAAATAGGGCCAAAAAGTGTATTCCTATATCAAACATTATCCCATTTTTGTTTCAATTCAGGGTTGTGTCACGTTAGAAATTAGCACCTCTAAATATTATAAGATAACATGTTTTTTTGTGATACCAAATGTTATGCAATGAAAAATAAAAAGAGTCAAAATTTATGAAAAAGGACGTTTTGCTATGTTGCAAATCTGATTATTGTAACGTCACAATAATGGGGAGTGTTTTAAGTGATCATGGTATTTTTAAAACTTATTTAACAAAGTATGTATTGTTGAAAGTATTTAATTAAACATTTAGTTTTTCTTTCTTCTTTCAAACAGTAAAAAGTTAAAAACTCATTGGAACATACGTAGTTTCTTAGCTGCTAATCAACCATCGTTCCATGATCGTCAACATGTCATGGAATTAAATCTAAAATGAAAAATTAGCAATATAAAACTAAAATCAGCCATCGTCGTCATCTTCCACGTCCTAGTCATTTTCGACCCCGTATTTTACATGATGATGAGGATGCACAACATGATCTCAGCGTCAATACTCAGAGGTACCTATAACGAGCAAAAATCATAATAATCCAATTAGGTAAATATGGTCGTTCATTCATTCAATATCGGTTCAGTTGACTTCCCTCAAGGCAGATTCGATGCATTTGAGCGAATCAATACGAACGTAGGATACTTGCTAATGAAGTTTGCAATTATTATGTGTTCATGTTGTGCGTCCTTTAGTCTGTGATCATATTTGTTGTGATGATACTAGCCAGTAGCCACCATCCCGCCTGTCATTTGTTTTTTAAGTCAATCTTGGCCGGGCGGTGAAATCGGGATGAACTTGGAATCATCAAGTGAACACATAAAAAATAAAGTGATGATGACGGAATGTAGATAGGACATGACTATGGGTTTACAACTTTGCTAGGTAATAATAAAAAGGAAAACAATTAAATATTATGCTAATTACTTTTAAAAGTACCATATTTCGTTAAATATCTTTTTAAAGTGCCATGGTCATATAAAAAACTCCAATAATGGGATGCGGTGAATGTGATTATCAAAACAAAATATACACATTATTATCATCACATCACGTTTTTAATTGCAAATCTGATTATTGATAGTGTACATTAACTATAGTTCATTCGCAAAAGGAACAATATATCATTCCATAAAGGTTTATCTAAAAATTAATAACGCCAACAAACATTGTGAGCATTGAAAATGTGAAGTTTATATCAAAGTTTTAACATGTTAGGAAAAGAACAACCATGCATTCATATTACTTGTATTTAGATATTTTCATGAGTATAATATAAAATTTGATTAATCATTCACTTAGCAATAACTTTATGTTGTGTACTTTGTATGTGACAATCGAATAAACGATTGGCAATATGTGGTTGCTGATAAAGGCAAAACAAAATTTGTTACTATTATTGTAGATGTTATTTATCACTTTTTAAAAGAAATTGGTATGAAAGTCAAATACGATGGCTAATAATAGAAAGCAACAATTCAAGAAAGATAGAATATGTTGTTTATTGGATGACAATAAAACGAAGTTGTTGGGTCCTTTCTCTTTCCCGATTTGTTAGAGCATAAGAGTCACAGTATCGTGCGTCACGAATAAGCGTTATTGGTATCTTGGCATCGCCACATCATCTCCTCCCATAAATACAGCAATAAGCTAAAACAGCCTCCGCCATGTACACACCGATAACGTATTATTGGGTCACAAAATATCAAACATTCACTCAAAAAAAAAAAAAAAAAAAAAAAGAATGGCACCAGCCATTTGAATGGCTATGGTGCAATTGGCGAGCAAATAACATGTTCGGTGGTGAGGCATTTGGCGCCGTTAATGGTATCTAAAGAACCAATGGCGTGTTCTTTGAGTTCCTTACCGTGCCCTCTAAGGTACCACTCGTGCTGTCGGGTTGGTGTAACGAGAAAAGTGGAGTCACATTAGCACATTTTGTTATAACATCAAAATTCACCGCAACACAAAAAAACACCTCCTTCCTATAACACATTGACGTCGTGCACCTCTTGACCCCACAATTGGAAAAAGAAAAAGAAAACTTTAATTACGGAAGACGCGAGCCATGGTGTGGACCTCGTGCCGTCCGGTCGCGTTTTGCCTGAAAACACCGGGTACCGAGAGCTTTTATACTTTTCTCAAAGATAGAACTTGCCTGCTTTTCTCTTCGGTACATGATCGAGATGTTAGAATGACAAATTTATGAAAGCATATAGTCATGTGTGAATCATTGAAAAGAAAACTTTACAAAATAAGTTTTAAATAACTAGATTACATAGTCGTTCAACGTTTTAGTAAACTTTTGAACAAGTATAGCATATCGTGTTATGGTTGTTCACATATATGCTTCTTTAACTTCTCATCGATACTTTGAGCTATATGCAGTTGCGTTCAAATCCTAAGTTTTAGTAGGAAACTGTGAGCACTCGGTATTGAAACATAACTAAAATTATGAAATATGATGAAGTATGAGAATGTTGCGAGTACATGTGAAGATAAATATAAATGTAAGATACATTTTTACGTTCAAATATCCACTAATCAACTGAGACTGGCTGCATTTCTTGAGCCTCTTTCCTCAACTTCTCAAACAAGACGGATGATAAGTACCTTTCTCCAAAACTCGCATGAATAGTCTAGAAAAATAAAAATAACATTTATTAGTTTGTATTCTTTGAAATTGCGTTAGATGCTAAATTGGCGGGTCAAACATGTTGTGTAGCTTTCAAAACGGGTAAATTTCGATGTGAGTTGAAATTGGTTGGGTTAGGTTCATATCCACCATCAGATTTTTGTCACTTTTTAGTTTTATGAAAAGATAGTTCAAATTTGTTTCTACAACTGTATATATAACGGGTATTTACAGAAACAAAATTACTCCATTTTTTGTGGTAAATAGAGAGGTTATAAGGTTTTAAACAGGCTACTTACCACAATAAGTTTTCCTTTGTTTTCTGGCCTTTGCGCAAGTCTTAACGCTGCAACAGTATTTGCTCCAGATGATATTCCAACCTACAAGAGGACATTCCCAAAAATGAGCAAATTAATGATATGAAAATGCGGTAAACAATATAATAATTTGAGTTGTTTACTTGAATACAATTATATCATTTGTCATTTTCGATCTTACCATAAGTCCTTCTTTCAAGGCCAATTCTCTGGCCATGTTTACAGCATCTTCACTAGATACCTGTAATGATTTGATTCATTACGCTTACATAGGTTAACTGATATTGCTAGAAGTTAACTACATGGATACTAAGAAATAATTGTTGCAAAATTTACCATAAGAACCTCCTCCATTATGTCCATGTCCAAGATATCGGGTTTGAATCCGACCCCATTTCCTGTTATTTGATGAGGTCCTGTGCGAAAGTGGATAATAGTAAGTACATATGATAAAGGGTATAAAGGAGAAACTTATACTGTTATGAGAACAAAGAAAATCGATATGAAAGTTACCTGGTTTGCCACCATTTAGCACATTGCTTTCTTCAGGCTCGAGTCCATAAATCTTCAAAGAAAAACATAATGACTTCATCAGATTAGATAGCAAACACATAAATTGTGTAACGTGGGGTCTTAGAAGACCAATTCAGATACTACTAACATTATGATTGATAACTGATAAATACTCATAAAATGAGTAAATTGACAGTGTTATGAACTTATATCTCTATCATGTGTCAATGACTCACCTTAACGTCAGGGTTTTTAGATTTAAGATATTGTCCAACACCAGATACAGTGCCTCCGCTACCAATCCCCATCACAAAGATGTCAACTTTACCCATTGTGTCGTCCCAGATCTCTGGACCGGTGGTCTCAAAATGCACCTATTTTCATCATCATATAATGTCAAAACTATTTAGCACGTTAACTTTCTCCACCATGATCCACATTATATGTGCTTCTGTTTACACACTTATCATTATTCTTTCAAAATTGCATAAGAATATTACTTAAAAGAGCAATTTTGGATTAAAACTTTTTAAAGTAAAATGATTCTTTTTTGTATGCTAACTTTTCATTTAACAGATTTAATCGTTCATTATTGCAAGTTAAAACAAATTTGAATTGTTTACAAAATCAATAAGTATGTTGCAATAAAAAGTACTACAGTATATGGATACGAGACATCTTGTTACAGTTACCTTAGTGTTTGCGGGGTTAGAGAATTGTTGAAGCATAAAAGCATCGGGTGTATTTTCCAAAAGATCATACGCTTTCTTAACGGTACCTCCCATCCCTTTAGTTGGGTCAGTGAGGATCAAATCGGCTCCAAAGGATAGCATTGTCACCCTCCTTTCTAAGCTTGTGTATGAAGGCATTGTCAACACCATCTTGTACCCTTTCAAAGCGGCCATGAATGCCATACTGATCCCCATGTTCCCTGACGTGGGCTCAATCAACACCGTCTAGTACAACCATAAAATTTATAATTTAAGTACACATGTTTATCAAACGGTGATAGTATGTATTCTCACAAATCTCAATTCACAAAGTACCTTTCCGGGCGTGATCAGCCCTTTCTCTTCGGCGTCGTTCATCATGGAAAGCGCGGGCCTAAAGACAAAATGTGGGAAACACTCAAATTTTGTCTTTGAAGATTTAAAATTACTGCTTCAAATTCGACAGTTAACTATCAAAATGGCTCTTAACAGTTAGAGAAATATACTGTTTCTTTATTTTTTTTACAAAGTTGAAGTTAAAAATAGTAAAATACTTGACTTACAAAAATCAAATGTTTGACTTTTGTAAGTAGTAAAGTCAAATAGAGTGAGGGTTGACCTGTCTTTGATACTAGAAGTTGGTTGAAACATTTCTTGCTTGACTGCCACATAAGCACCACAACCTTCTGTCACTTTGTTGAGATATACAAGGGGTGTCTTTCCAATAATCTGATATTGAAAGGGTTAGATTTGAAAATAGTAAAATTATATATACTGACCCCAAACTTTTTAAAAAGAAACACTTTTAACCAATACTTTTGTAAGCTACAAAGTCAAATAATTACAGTAATAATTAATAAATGCCATGTGCTCTATAACTTTAGTATATTTTTTCCAAGTGGTTAAATGTACATAAGGATCTGAGCCTTTTGGGTGGTAGAACCCATACACCATTAACCATTTTTTATGTGATGGTCCATTTTTACACATTTATGCACCTCAACTCCAAGGAACTAGTAACAACTTGTGATGTGGACTCTAGCTAAATTGTCAAAGATAGTCATATGCATACTTCTTGAGCTCCTTTTTATAGCAGCCTTTAGGTAGTTTTGGGTAGGTTTGGTAATATTGTTTTCCTATATTGGTGTATGTTTAAAAACTATATAAACTAGACAAAATCAATACACTATTTAGGCATGTCACTCGATGATGTTTGAGCAACGTAATATTAAGGGTTAAATCTTTCCGATAATAGCGAGTTTGGATATTTTTGGAAAGATTTAAAAGTTTCCGGCAAGTTTGACCATAGTTGATAGTCGTCGACCACTGTTGACCGATTTACACAAAATAGAACGGTTGGTGGCTCAGCAGCATCTAGACGATGATTAATCGGTCTTAAATTTTTTTATTTATTTATTTTTTTTTTTTTGGTTTTTTGGTTTTTTGTTTCGTTTCTCGCAACATATGATCTTAGCTTAAAGGAACTTACATAGTTACGTGTATGATGCGTCATAGACAAATAGTTATAGATATTTTAATGTTCGAATAATCACTCTAGAAGGAAGTGTATCTTAGTCTAAATTATACTTTTGAAATTAAGTGTAATAGGTGCATGCTTTTTCTAACCACGTGACTTCAAATCAAATTAAGCATATCCAAGCCGTTCAAAAAAAAAAAATAATAAAAAAAAATAAAAAAAATATTAAGCATATCCAAGTCTACAACCACTTAACCAATAAGGTAAATTTAAAGAAACTTTTAATTAAGAACTAACCAAAACTTCAACATCTTCCGATTGTGATATTTGACAAACAGGAATCTAGCTAATGACTCAATTTATATACTCAATATGTCACTTATGGAAATCGACAAATAAGCCAACTTATATCTATTACACACCACAAAAAAAATCCAGCTTAACATCCAAAAGCTGAAAATGTTGCCAATATTAAGCAGCCAATACCACTCACACAATTAAACATGAATTTAAATTACTAAAACACGTGAAATTTTCTCAATTCATTCAGCAACAATCATATATCATTTTCAATAAAAAAGATCAAGTTTCGTCACTCGCTCATGTATGAATTATTTAAATTTGGTAAAACTTATAATCTCACTCGTTTCGGTTTAGCTTAAATGAACTTAATGCATCATGGATGATTACTTTATTTATGTCCATTTCATGGACAAATAGTTATAGATATTTTAATGTTCGAATAATCATCATTATAGAACGAAGTGTATCTTAGTCTAAATTATGCTTTTCAAATTTAGTGTATACTTTTCAAATAGTTCTAAATTATACATTTCATGGACAAATAGTTATAAATATTTTAATGTTCGAATAATCATCATTATAGAACGAAGTGTATCTTAGTCTAAATTATGTTTTTCAAATTTAGTGTATACTTTTCAAATAGTATAAATTATACATTTCATGGATAAATAGTTATAGACATTTTAATGTTCGTATAATCATCATTATAGAACAAAGTGTATCTTAGTCTAATCTATGTTTTTCAAATTTAGTGTATACTTTTCAAATAGTTCTAAATTATACATTTCATGGACAAATAGTAATAGATATTTTAATGTTTGAATAATCATCGCTCTAGAACGAAGTGTATTTTAGTCTAAATTATGTTTTTCAAATTTAGTGTGTACTTTTCAAATAGTTCTAAATTAACATTTCATGGACAAATAGTTATAGATATTTTAATGTTCGAATAATCATCACTCTAGAACCAAGTGTATCTTAGTCTAAATTATGCTTTTCAAATTTAGTGTATACTTTTCAAATAGTTCTAAATTATACATTTCATGGACAAATAGTTATAGATATTTTAATGTTTGAATAATCATCATTATAGAACGAAGTATATCTTAGTCTAAATTATGTTTTTCAAATTTAGTCTATACTTTTCAAATAGTTCTAAATCATACATTTCATGGACAAATAGTTATAGATATTTTAATGTTCGAATAATCATCACTCTAGAACAAAGTGTATCTTAGTCTAAATTATACTTTTCAAATTTAGTGTATATACTTTTCAATTAGTTCTAAAGAGTTAGATCAACAAACAACAATTTTCTTTTCAAAAAATAGATGAATTTAGTCATTCATTTTTTTTATATATAAAAAAACTCATTTTTTTCACATTTTTTTTAAATAACATATCTTGCAATCAATAAATCTTCAAGCTACTAAAAATATATAATCGCGACGGGAATTAAATTATTTTTCTATAGATATGCACTCCTATATACTTTTGACAAACTTTTTTTTCAAATTTTCCGAGTAGGAAAAATGACTTGTGATTTGTTATTTTTCTTATTTGTAAATTTTCGACCAAAAATCACTTGTGATTTGTTATTTTTAATCACTTGTGATTTGTTATTTTCATAAGTCACATGTGATTTTTAAAGTAATAAATCACATGTGATTTTCGAATCACATATGATTTTTTCGGACGAAAATTTTGAAAAAAAAAAGTTTGTCAAAAGTATATAAAGTCATATCTATGAAAGATAATTTAATTATCGTCACGATGATATAATTAATTTCGCTTAACGATTAACGATTTGCGAGATATTTAAAAATGATGAAAGTTTTTTTTTTTTTTTTTTTTTGATGAAAGAAATAGATGGTGAAATTGCGTGATTTGTTATTTAGATAAAACTATTACGTATAGAAACTTTTGTCTATATCTAAATTATACGGAGTACTTTTCATGAACAAGGAGTTATAGATATTTTAATGCTTGAATAATCATCACTGTAAAACGAAGTTTCAGTTGTTCATTTGAAAATGAGAGTAATGTTATGTTTTTATGATTATACATTTGAATTAAAATATCATAAATGTCTTGAAATAATGATGATGTCTGATTATAACAAACACAACATTCTTCTTATATTTAAATGAACATGAGCGAATCCTTATTGTAGTCTAAATTATACTTTTCAAATCTAGTGTAATATTACTTTTATAAGTTGGTGCATGCTTTTTATAACTAAGTAACCAACTTCAAATCAAATTAAAGCATATCCAAGTCTACAACCACTTAACCAATAAGGTCAAGTTAAAGAAACGTTTAAGAACTAACCAAAACTTCCACATCTTCCGATTGTGACAATTGACAAATAGGAATCTAGCTAATAACTCAATTTTATATACTCAATATATCACTTATGGAAATCGACAAATAAGCCAACTTATATTTATGAGTTATGTGGTTTACACACAACCAACTACTCCTCCCACCCTTTTATTATACTTTATTGATAGAACAAAAATGTTTTCAATATTTTTCATTTTGGATATTTTGTCTTAAACTATTTTAACTTTATTATTTATGTTTAGCATTTTTCCGACATTTTACTCATTTTATTAACAAAATAAAGCGGTTTTATGGTATTATCTTGGGGTGTCCATGAGTCTTTGGGCAGTCGAGCAGGAGCCGGGCAAGAAAGAGCCGAGAACCGAAAATATAGAAAAGTGGAACCAAGAACCGTCCAAGTTCTTGGTTCGGTTCCGTCTGGGATTTTTGGTAATTCCACAAGAACCTAAGTGTTTAAATAATTTATTTTTTCGTAATCGATCGTTTATAAAAGACATCTTAATAATCTTATATAATCAAACACATACAAAGTGTCTCCAACAATGCAAATCATTCCAAATTTCTAATAGTTCCAAACTTCCAATTGTTCAAAATAACATAAACATAAACACAAAATGTCAAAATTCAAAATATAAGTTTATGATTATTCAAAGTATCAAGAACACGTTTGTGTTTAAACTACCAAAAATCTTAATGTTGATCACTTGTTTAGCTTTATAACTTCGTCACAACTTCTTCCATCTCTTTAACAATCGTTAAATCATTCAAAGATCTTGATTTCATCCACATTTATTTCAATTCTTTGAATGGATTAAAAGTTAGAGTTTTAATTTTATTATGTGTTTTTGAGTTTTAGATTTTTATGTTCTGATTTAATAATGAGTAGGGTTTTTTTATTTTCTTAAAGGCTATACACATTCTGTGATGTCTCAAAAAACCTATAAAGTTTCATATTTTCAAAGTAGCAGGTTCTTTCGGAAAGTACAGGAACCGAGACGATTCAGGCCGAACCGTCCGAGAACCGAAAGTTTGAATTTTAGGAACCACGAACCGTACCATGGTTCTAATATCTGATTCGGTTACGATCACGGTGACGAGTCTGATTCGCCGGATTCTTTTAGTTCGCCGGTTTTTGGACACCCTATATTATGCTACGTATTTTTGTAATTTAATACTTTTAACTTATCAAAATTTATAATTTTTGTTCCGGTTTTTCTATTTCGCAGTTTTATAATATAAACAAAATTATAAAAATACAATAAAATTAAATTTTTTTGGGTGGTGTGCGAATCCTCAAAAGACCATATTTATTACACACCACAAAAAAAAATACAAAAAAGAATCTAGCTTAACATCCAAAAGCTGAAAATGTTGCCGATATTAAGCAGCAAATACCTCTCACACAATTAAACACAAATATATATTACTAAAACAAGTTAAATTTCTTAATTCATTCAACAACAAACATATATTTCACAAAACAATTAAAAATAAATAAAAAATATCAAGTTTCGTCACTCGCGCGTGTACGAATTATTTTGGTAAAACTTATAATCTCACTCTTTTCGGCTTTGAGCTTACGGTTTTCTCAAGCATGTAAGCTCAAAGCCCGAAACAAGTGAAATTAGTAACTTTTCCAAATTATAATTAACAACAAAGACACGCATCACGCATGTACACTTTTTTTAATACATCTTTTGTACATGAACTTGTTCCACTAATACTATAATGGCAAAAGCCCATTACCAATGACCATATATATAATTCCTTAACTTTGCAAACACAATACAATTTGCTCCAATAAAAATGATAAAGTTTGTCATGACATAAATAGAAACACAATATATAAAACATTAAAAAGAGCTAGAATAATGAACCTGGGATGCATCTCTTCTAATGTTGGTACCAGGAAGATCTTTAGGCAGATCTCTAAGTCTCTTTACAAATGATTCTGGCAATGGTTGAGAAGTATAGTTTTTAGCTCCAAGTAAATTGTGACCAGAAATGAATAAGTTTCTTCTTTTGGCTAGAAGCTTAGCTAATGTAGCCATTAATGGATGATGTAGATTTCAGAAAGAGAGATTGTATATTGTGAGGTGGTGGTGTGTGTATATTGAAGATGAAAATGAAGTGTTTTTATAGAGTGTGTATGTTACATTTATGGTACTTGATGTTTGGTTTTTATTGTATTAATGGAACACATGTGATATGTTGTCAGTTGAGTTTGGTCATGTTTTGATTCATTTTTGACCGCTTGACCCCTCGTGTGGTAAAAGGTTAAAAAAAACGTGACAAAATTGTCTTCGGTAACTTTAATAGTATAAATATTTGAAAATGTATTATATATTTGTCAATTTTTGCTATTGTGTGTACTATTTTTTTTCTTCTTGTTGTGTGTATTGAAATTTTAAATTTTGATTATTGTGTATATTTTATGAATATTCGATCGTATAAAATATTATTTCTTTTTAAATTGAAAAATAAGGATAAATTTGCTATTGTGTGTACTGATTTTTTTCTTCTTGTTGTGTGTATGAAATTTTAAATTTTGATTATTGTGTATATTTTATGAATATTCAATCATGTAAAATGACTATTTTACTTTTCGAAATTTGAAAAAATAAGGATAAATTTGCTATTGTGTGTACTGATTTTTTTTCTTCTTGTTGTGTGTATGAAATTTTAAATTTTGATTATTGTGTATATTTTATGAATATTCAATCATGTAAAATGACTATTTTACCTTTCGAAATTTGAAAAAATAAGGATAAAATAGTCATAAAATAT
The DNA here is from genome assembly GCA_022545495.1 of Chrysanthemum lavandulifolium. Classification (NCBI taxonomy): domain Eukaryota; kingdom Viridiplantae; phylum Streptophyta; class Magnoliopsida; order Asterales; family Asteraceae; genus Chrysanthemum; species Chrysanthemum lavandulifolium. The sequence continues at coordinate 52,502,706 of CM040243.1, forward strand.
CTGTGATAATCGAAAATTGAAAGTTAATTCTGTATGATAAAAAAAAAATCGATACACAATAAGGAAAAAAAAAGTTCGGTACACACAATAACAAAAAATGATTAGTGTGATATATTTTCAAGCAATTAACCCTAATGATATTGAATTGAGATGTATTTTTTGGTGTTTCAATTCTAATTTCAGTAATCTTTATAATTTTTTCATAATTACACATTGTCTTTTGTACATTATACATTTATCATTTGTATAGTATAAATTTTATTAAAAACACAATGTTACATAATATTACATTTAGTAAGTTGTAAGAAACAAGTTATAATATTTTTTCACTTAATTTTGAATTGTTTGTTTCAGTTTACCTACGACCTGTAATTGTTTGTTTTAGTTTATCTACGATCTATATGTATGTAGTTTATCGTTTTCTATACTTGATTAATCATAGATTTTGTATTTCGATGTGCTATATACTCGGCCAATACACCAAACTCAACTTATCTAATTTTTTTCATTTGTATATCATATATATCATGTTGTGATGTTTATACTCGCCGCATTATTTCGATGTACTATATACTAGGGCAGTACACTAAACTCAACCTATCTTTGAATGATAGAGAAAAAAGTTATGTCAAATGTTAATAAGTTAATAAAGTTAAGTATTGAAGAACATTTTGAACATGGTAACGATGGTTTAAACCAAGTTCAAAGTGTTCATTAATACTTAATTACTTGATTAACTTATTAACCCGTCATGGTACTCAAAACATAGCTTTCAAACGACTTAAGGCCAATGTTAATCTTCTTGTACTTGAGTCTTGAAACAAAAGGAATCATTTCTTTATTCAATGTTGAGGTAGCTCGATGCATGTCTTTTAGATTTGTGCAAATCCTAACTACCAAAAATCCAAAATAGATCATTATTTAAACCGCCGGCTCATGGGATCAAGGTGGGCCTAAAGTCAAAAAAACAACAATAAAAGACACAAAACGGGTCAAAATTCACCAACAGTGTAAAATGTAAATACTTATGTCTAAATTTGATGTCTGTGTAAATATGTGATGTTTGTTTGTATTGTGTTTTGTTTAGTATGCTAAAATGTAAATACTATGTCTAAGTGGTTTCTCTTTTCGTGGGTTTAAGTAGTCGGGGTTTTATAATGGGAAATGCTGTTTTGAAAGCCACTCCGTACAAAGTAGAAACAGAGACAGACGTCGTTAATCAACGTGTTTTATTCGTTTCGTGTTTAATCTTTTGGTTTCTTTTGCGTGAGACGATGAAGTTTCTCAGCAGAGTTAAATGTGTTATGCATACTAATGTTATGACACCTAAATTCATAAATGTTGTTTTTAAAAGAATAGTTTTGTAATCTAAAAAGGTAGCGATGCGAACATTCTTCGTTCTTCCAACTTTATATAAACCCAAATTAATTAAAGTGGTAGAAATATGTAAATATCAATGACTTGATATAAAGAGCAACAATGTGTTTTTATATTAAGTCTTGATTTTTAAATTTGTAACAAACAAATTCTTGAAGATCTACTCTATTTAGGAACTTTAAAAAGTATGATAGTTAGGGCTTGTTGGTTAAAATTTTATATTAGACATATTCAGTTTTATTATTTAATATTTTCATTTATTTTCCTCTATTAAGTCACAAACAAAAAAGTTTTAATATAACTTAATAAATTCAATTTTTTTTCATATCAAATCAATTAAGTCGAATTCAAACACCACATAAGTTAAACAACACGTACATGTACGCATGTTACTTCCGTAAAGAGCTTATAAAAACGAGAAGTTAATCTAATTAAGGGTGTGTTTGTTTCATTAAGATGTTTTAGGTTTGAATCTGATTACCACATCTTACCGGTAGAGGTGGTGAAACATCTAATCTGAGCGAAATAATGTTGTTTGTTTTGTATAATTATCGAATGATTTTAAGTCTTCGTTTTTGCAATTTATTTATTAAATCGATGCGATACGATAATAAATAGCTTATATAAATATGAAACGAAACTTTTATCATAAATATAACATAGTTAATAAACAATCGAATATATTATTTTAACACAAGTCTTGATATCTTATCGAGTAAAGCTGTGTTGTATTATAAGCGATTCTTAAAGATGTTATATGTCGGCCGGGTCATTCAAAAGAAAAAAACAACAACCGTAATGTGCTTGCTCTAGCTCGATAAGAGTTAAATTTAATAAACGTTTTTAACAATACACTCTGCTCTTAAAAGACCTGGTCGTAACTTACAAGTACACAACCTTGTTAACCAATAGATATGCAACCTTTTAAAAAAGTATTATGAAAAGGATATTTTTAGTTGGGCAACAAATAGCATTACTTTGTTTCGACAGTTTGAATATAAAAGTAAATCAGCCGATCTAGCTAACGGAAAGTTCTGAGAATATTTGATTCCCAAAGACAAATAAAACACATCTTTGTGAAGCCTCCACCTTCACATGCAATGTATCTTATTTATTTATTAGTCTCCATCATTTTTATTATTTATAAAAAATAAAATAGCATAAACGTTAGTCACGATAGTTTTTTGCCATCTTTTATGTGTTTTCATAGTGACATAGTCACGTCTCACAATCTTGACTTCTTTATCATTTGATTTAGTTTACCATTGCTTAAGTGCTTAGGCGGGATGTAACTTGACTGATCAACTTCATCTCAACATCTCAACGTCATATCATTTTTTAGTTGATTATTTAACCACTCACTTAACAGTCGTGAACTAGCCGTAGTGGTTACTAGCTAACTAATTATTAAAATATATATAAATATCCTATTTAAAACAAACATAACTCACAAAAAGAAAAAGAAAAAGATGAGCTTCATTAGATGATTTGTGCTACCAAACCAATCCAAAAAGCGAACCACCAAGTGTGGTGGTGCCCCCACCATAACAGGGACCATGCGCAGTTGGCGGCCTCCACAGGTGATGAATTGCTCCATAACTCCCGATCTTAACTTAATCCATCCGTCTTAAAATAATAGTCCATATTTCATTTTCAGAATGATTCAAAATAATTGCACACTTTATTTTTTAAGTAAAAAACTTGAGAATTTAGTGAAAGAATATTAATTTTATTAAACTACGTGAATTTTGTAACAGATGAAGTATCTTTCTAAGTTCTAAACTTCTTTATTAAAACCCATGGTAAACATTATTTTTTGAAACATTAGCTTTTTGGATTAAATTTTATAACTATTGCAATAGAATTAAATAAACAAGTGTTAGTATGCTTATTATAATTAGAGTTAATTGCATTTTTGGTCCCATGGTTTGGTAAATTGCAGATTGGTCACAAAGCTTTAAAAGTCTTGCAGGAGGTTCCGTTTCAAGTTTTCGTTCTTGCGTTGGTCCTTCAAAGTTAAATGACTAAAATCCTTATCTTCTTCCCTTTAATTTTCTAATTACTTTGTCTTTTATTTCTTCATCCAATACAGAACAAGAACCAGGATGCAAAGAACCCAAATCGATACCATCTTGCACTTAACAACACTATCAAAATCATGCCACTGTGGTGGAAACCACAATGAATTTCGACTCAAAATCAATCACCATCATTACAACTTGTAAAACCAAATCAAAACGTCAAATTAAATAACAAGCGGATCTCAAAATTTTACAAGAAAGGAAAAGTTTGGAGACCTTATCAATGGTGGGAGTGATGTCGATTGATTTTTAATAGGTTAAAAGAATAACCGATTACAAACTTATCCGATCCAACCAAGCGAGCTCCATAGCAAGCCATACCACAACCATAGAAGACTCTTCTTGTGACAAACTTGTAAGTGTGGGTGGGCTGTGACTCCTATGGATTCGGCGGGTTTGAAAGGAGGATGAAAAGGAAGGTTTGACCTTCCTTTCATAATGTTGTTCTTGTGATAGAGATGAAACTAAAGGTCTCTATCACGCTTGGGGTATCTCGTGATCACTGCCTGGGAGAGAAGCAACATAGAACCTTGACAAAGACCCATCTATCTTTGACCATGGGAGATGTGATGGAGCAGAGAAAAAAATATAGTAGGATAGGGATGGTAGATATTGGAAGCTGCTATTGATGGTGAGAGGTGTAGTTTGTCTGACATTTGTTTTGGGAAGGAGATATGACTCAAAAAATTAAAGAATGAAAGGAGTGCGACGGTGGGTGGGATAGGGTAAAGAAACTAAATAAAAGAAAAAGTAATTAGAAAATTAAGGGGAAGAAGATAAGGTATTTTAGTCGTTTAACTATGGCAGGGGACCAAACGCGTCTGTGAAACTTGAAAATGGGGACCTCAGTGCACTTTCAAAGTTTGGGGACCAAATCTGCAATTGGCCAAACCACAGGGACCAAAAATGCAATTAACTCTTATAATTAAGTGGCGGCAATGAGAAAAAGATGGTAAAAACATCATTAAAATGATATTTTTTTGATGTGTTAGTGGGTACTATTATTGGTAGCCTTCCTGGCCTATTAAAAAAAATACAAAAAATTATTATTATTTTTTTTTCCTATAGTGTATCTGTTTTATGAGTTTTTGTCCTGTATTTTTTTGTCAATTAAAATTTTTTTGCGTGTTAAGCTTTATATTTTATGTTCAGTACTTTCAGTATTGTAGTTTTATAATAAAAAGAAAATTATAGAAATAATAAATAAATAAATAAAATGAATACACAAAGGGGAAGGGGGAATAAATTTTATTTTAATGTGATATTTATATCCTATGCTTATGTTATTGGTATCACTGGCTCACTATAAGTACAAATGTTTTATACTTTCTACCTTTTTAGCATTTATTTATAGTATAATCGTTTTTATCGGTTTTGTTTCGTCTTTTGTCAGTTTAATACGTTTGACTTGTTAGACTTTATATTTTTTATTTCGCACTTTTTCTTTCACAGTTTTATGATATATATAAAATTATAAAAAAAATAAAAAATAAACATGGGGGTGTAACTTGTAAATGTATGTTATTCCCTTTCTTTTTTCATTTTAGTTAGTTTTATCTTTTTATGTTTGGTTTGTTCTTTTTGTAAATTATATTGTTCCTTCCAGGTGTAGTGTTAACTATTTTAGTTTCCAAAATACTTTATTTTCGATCCAAATTGATGGGAATGGTTTTAGGATCTTTAGTCTTGAACTCTTAATGTATCTATTGAAAATTTATATTCTACAACCAAAATATGTTATGGGTAAATGAAAAATTATCTATGATCGAGTTATTTGTAAAAGTCAAGCCACATCGACTTTTTTTTATATGGCTTAACAGGTATTTTCGTGACTGTTTTCAGATTTCTCGTTGTTATCTCAAAATTTTCACCCAACAAAGAGTTAAACATAGTTTCTTATAGGAATTTAAGAACACCATACCAGTGAGGGCCGTCCGTTTATTAGGCGATTAGATTATGTTCGAAGGGTTTGTGTGTAATCTAATAAATCTATCTAGATGATTGGGTGGCTCAATGCGAAACTACAAACGAGGCCCGATAAATCACGAAAAACTTAGCTATTATAAAAATTCAAAACATAATATCACCAGACATGTATAAATCTTAATGGACATATCTTAAAGGGTTATCTTCTGAAAAAGTTCTTAAAATTTCTAAAATTTGTCCTAAGTTCTTATAGTTTCGTTTTGTTCGGCAGGTTCTTGAACTTTTAGAAGCATAAACTTGATAAATTCGATGTTAGTCAGAGTAACTTTGAATGCATATTTTTATAAGTTCGATGCTTGCGAATGAACAAAGTTTCAGTTTAGTAACACGAGCAGCATATTTTTATAAGTTCGGTGTCGAGTTAACAAAGTTTCAAAGTTTAGTATCCCGAGTGAACAGAATGAAACTATAGTAACTTAGGACAAATTTTTGAAAAACTTTAGTAACTTTTTTGTACCATAATCCTATACTAAATCCGAGAACTCCTCACATAATATTTAGAAATGGCTATAAAAATTAAAGTTAGACATGCATAAATATACTTAGACATGTATAAATACTGATAGACATATATTAAACCGAAAATCCTTCACCAATTAAGGTCCTATGCGACTGCCCCACTTACACATGCTAATCAATGTCACTGCATAACAGTAGGCCATCATGGTGAGAATGGTTATGTAAATATGGTTACCAAACATGTCATACACGTTTAAAACTTGTCTTTTAGTTATAAACTACTAGCTAAATGTTGTACTACCTCCGTCCTCAAATTATAGTCCCCGTTTAACTTTTTCGGTCATTTTTTTTTTATTTATTTTTATTTTTTTATTTTGACTTTAAATATCTTTATTTGTGATATACAATATTTGATGAAAACTATACCAAATGAAAATACATTTAAAACCCAATCCATTCATATATTTTGCATCAAAATTATATAGCACAAACAAAAGTATTTAAGGTCGAAGTTGTAAAAGAAAGACCGAAAAAATGAAACTGGGACTATAATTTTGGGACGGAGGGAGTAATACATAAGTTGCAAAAAATAATGTGTAGAATATTTCCCTTTACAAATTTATTTGAGGATAATATGTTAATGACTTTACAACACGTCATAAACTTTATATTTGGTAATAAAGTTACTTAAGGCATTTAAAAGGGGAAAAAAAGTTACTTAAATATGGTAAAATTTCACTTACAACTGTTATTTCCTTAATTATCTGCCTTAAAGGCCCATTTATAACTTTTTACAACTTAACGTTACAATATATATTCACATTAACAACCTAACAACATTTACGTAACACAAACTCAGTGCATGATCAATGGCTATTCACATCAGACCAATCTTCTTCCTGATCCTATTTATCGCCTTCGTTACAATCACCGTGACCGCAACAAAGAAACGAGTACATATACCAGACGATCTTCACGACGTAAAGGACAACGAGGAGGATGAAGCGTGGATAGAATGGGGACAGAAGAAGAGAATGACGGTCGAAGAGTTTGATCCGCCTCCGGAGAATTTTTCTGATCTTGATTTTACACAAATGCAGGAGGAGGTTATGAAACGACAGGTTGGACAGTCTTATGGGTTTGTTAAGCTGAGGTTAACTGATGATCCACGTACTCCGGTAACTATATGCACTCTTCAGATTTACATTATGAGGTTGGACAGTCGTATGTTGTAGGCTTGTAGCTAATAAATATGAGGTTGGGGTCTATGTTGTGGTCTTGGTCTTACTGATCGTATCTAAATGGGGTATCTAAGCTTAGTGGTGATGCATTTAAGATGCAATAGTCAATATTAGCATGTTATGTGTCTGTTTTAACAAAGTGAATTAGGTTTGGATCGATGTTGTCATTGTCCCACATTTCGCTAATCTGAATCATATAATAGCAGAGAGTAGCCAAACGCGAGTGAAGACCATTCATACCTAACAAGTTTCACAATAGCAATGAACATATTTCTACGTATATCAAAACTTTTTGTCTGTAAGGGCATACTTTGTGATCATGGCACAGGAACCCAAAATCTAAAGAGCGGTCAGAGTGTGGTTTTGGTTTGTCTAAAGCGAAAAAAAGACCTGGAACAAGAACTTTTCAATATTCTCATCTGTTCACCGAACTAAACAAAATCTGATACAATTGTTTCATGTTTATATTTGCAGAAAATGGTATCGGAAATTGCTGAGAAATGGACAAATCTTGCAAAAACTGGAGCTATTGGTGTCATTTTCATGGGTTTTGATCTTACTACTGTGATGTTCACATTACAAAATGCCCAAGACACTTTGGAGGTTAGTTCCATTCCTAGTAACTACTTACATTATACTCTCATTTTGATTGCTCGCAGTCTATTCAAACTTTATGAAAATGTAGTAAAAACTTTATCAATGCCACCCGATACAATGACCATGAACATTTTCTAACCCACATACTCTGGTTAACGCTAATTTATATTTGTTCCCGTTCAGTTTAAAGACTTTGTGCTGGATCAGCCAGAATCATACGAAATTAAGATGGGAGATCAATTATTCCGAAGACCAGGAGATCCTCCATTTGAGGATCTTCTAAAAGAACTCTACGAAGGCAAGAAAAAGCATGCTATTTCCTCAGACGATGCTGATAGAAAAACTGAGTTATAATTCAAAGTCGAGTAAGATTTTCTTTAGGCTTGCATTTCATTTTTTGGAATTATTGCCATGTATCTTTGGTAAATTTTGCAGTTTGTTTGGTTGTCTAACTCGAGCAACTGTTTTTTAGCTTTATCTCTTCTATGGTTTTCATGTACACTCAAGAAACGATTGAGTAGTTTATTCAAAAGAAAAGAAATCATTACTTGGAGTTTAATACGCAATTTTTTTAGATCGAATTACCCTTCAACTCATACCTATGAATTATGATCAGTTTCTTCTAGTTAGTTATTCTATTTTAACTATTTTATTCTGTAACGGAGCAAAATGACAACGTTTTCCATGCTTTATAATATAATTATATAATGACTAATGATCACTTCAAAACGTATGTCCAAACATACTCCAGAATTACAAACGCTATGTACACTGATAGTTTGTCCATCTCAGTTTGATACAAACTCTAAAGAGCCTTTCCAGCACCAATGGGCGGTTCTGCCTTTATTTTGCCAAAAAATTTTAGTGTATAAAACTGAATTTTACCAATAGAACAATTTCGACTAATGTTGTAGTTCTACTTTATCTCTTAACGGTCGAACTTAAAGAATTCTGCTAAAAATGAAACATGTAAAAGGTCCTTCAACATGTATCATAATTCACAAATTATTCATGAAAACTGAAATACATTGTGTATAAAATGTACCATTGATATAAATTAAACTTCAAAGATAACATATTGGTTCCCATTTGCATCAAAGTGAAGAAGAATTGAAAGCTAGTTAAGAATGTTGTAGTTGGGAAGAGACCTTCATTTTAACTTCTTGCTGAAATCAGAGAGCTGAAGCAGGTGAATTCTGGAATAAGTTGCAGCCTCCTCCCTCTCTTTCTGAGTGTTGTATCCCCAGTCACCTACGTAAAACAAACCAAATCCACTAGTGAATACCGAATGTAAGTTTTAGGACTGATAAATAAGCGCAATAGTATTTGCGTGAGACCCAAAAGAGAGCATAAACAACTGTTGATATGTAAGCCATTTACCTACAACCATAGGCGTTCCCATGACTATTCTATATTTTTGTGAAATTTTAGTATATCTACAGAAATTAGAAGCAATATGCCCCTTTTATCATAACGATTCAACCTAACAATTAAACTGATATATAACAAGTACCACAAAAGAAATGAAAATCATTGGCAGTGTAAGAAAAGTAGGAAATTACTGCGCGTTACCTAGATACAAGTTCCATCCATCTAGCTCAGGTTCTTTGATGACGTTTTTCAGTGTTGCTAATCGATCTTCCACGAAGCTGGTAAAAATGAAAAGAGTAAAAAGTTAAAAAGAAAACTGATATGGCTATCATAAGTTTATTCGTTTGTACCATCGTCCATCGGTAACTGATGCAGATAATACCAGTGAGACGTTAATTGGATGACTTACTGTAGGGTGAGGCCTTGGTGTTCAGGTTGCTTTTGAAGCTTCTTCAGCACTTCCACTTTCGGACTAATTTTGATAGTTAAAGATGGAAGAAATAGAACTTGGTTAAAGATATGAAAATGTGGATCTTTACAACTATAGTTTTGTAAAGACCACTTACCCAGTCCCAAGACCATAGATTCTTTCGGGTGGTATGGTAATTCCCGCAAGTTCTCGCAGTAATGCATCAGCGAACCGACCCTGGGAAAGAGAAACCAGGATAAGAGAGGCGCAAATTATTCGTCAAATCATGTATGAAATAAAAGGGCGGAATAGAAATTTTAGGTGTAAGTATGGACAGCTAGAGTTAACTGCTATGAGTCAATAAACCATCCCAATAACTATGTTCAGCTTTTTAAAAGTTGTGCATGCCACCATGCAACATTGTGTCACATAGGGAGTCTTTATAAGTAGGGCACTGTTAGCAGAACTTAATAGCACGTTGTATTTGACAATCTGAAATTACTAAAATATCTTTTAAGACTGTAATATCATAAGAACTTTGTAATAACGCAACAGCCAACACGCAAATACATCATCTTAGCTTATGATTTAGCTAAGAATGGAACAACGCAATATTGAAAACTTGCATTAGATATGGGACATCCCCAAAAGGAAAATGCAATAATTTCAAGGGATAAAAGGATTACTTGTTTAGTGGTAACTATATAGAGTTGCGAACTGGCAAACTTCAGCGCATCAGGAACACCTGGATAAAACCTGATAAGAAATTAGAAAAGCACGATTCAGTAATGAGTTCAGTTGTAAGAAGAGGATGCAATTTCGGCACATCTGCTTATGAATGGGTCAATCAGTAAGTGTTGTCTCCAATGGGTCAAACGGGTAATAAATTTCAGGTCAAGCGGGTCGAAGGTCGTCAAAGTGTACCTTTAATGCATAAAACCACCTACTTCATTTTCTTAAAGAAAAAGTTCAGATGTGAAGTGAATAACACAATTTCTGTACTCATTTTGCAACACTAACTATATAAAAGAAATTTCAAAGTTTGTTGACAAAAGGTGTTCCAGGTCGACCAGTAAAAAGAGTACTAGTTTTGACATCTTACGGACTTACACAACCCGTCCGCCCCACCAAATTTCTAGTTATTAATCACCTGTTTGCTCCAACCCAGGTAGCTAAGTCCTTCTCCATCCATTCATCTCGAACCTTTCCAAAAAGATCTACAAGCTCATCTCTGTTTTCACTCCATGCTTCCATTATCACTGGTTTTATATTGAACCAGTTGTCTAATATTCCTTCAATTGTGAGTCCTTCAGCCACCTTGCACATTACATGAAAACAAATATCTATAAACTATTTCATACATTAGATAATACAAGTAAAAGTTTGTTATGTATATACACACTGATGACTTGCGCAATGAAGGGATTCTCATCTCCAGAAGCAATCTCACGAGTAACAAGTTCTCGTATCCAGTTTCCACAACAGGCCGTACCTGCCACCATTTAGGAATTCCGTTCGGTAAGGCATAATATATGCAAATTAAGAATTCAACAATATATTTATGTCACAGGAAAGGAAAAAGATTGTATGAGATGTAACTGAAGGTCATATCAGTAACATGCATGATGGTTGTCAGCACGCATAAAGTAGTATATATTAGTAGCATGACTCGAATGAAGTTTAATGACTGCTTAATTCCCATCATTTACTTCACACAGGTTAGAGTACTGACCATTTGATCTTATCTTATATTCATCACAGTTTGTATAACTATGTAGTGTGACAAAGCCACAGCCACGTATACCAAGTTTCAACTATGAGGTACATGACTAATCGAGCACAAATTAGAACAAGCCTCTTTGATGCAAACAAATGGACGTTACTTTTGCTAGTGCTACCCCTCAGTACTTAAGCAAGTTTCGGCATCCAGGTTCCATCCACATGATTGTTAGCTATGCTTTTTAACTAAAGAATTTATAGAAGATCCTAAGACTCATACAACTTTATATGAAGCAAAATCAATACCAAGTGCAGAAAGAATTCCCCAATCCAATATAATTATGGGGGCTGGGGTCAAAAACATAAAATAAGGCCACTCAGCTTATCATATACAGCCATACAGGTATAAAGCAATCTATAAAAGAGTAGGATCGGATTCACTGTTATGGGTCCTCAATTAGCAAACACTTCTAAGAAAAATGAAGTTTAAATAAACTGTACCAAAAGACAAGAGGAATCACATTCTTAGAAATATATCGTATATTTAAAACTAAGGAGAAGATAACGTATTGGGGTGTTTGGGATTACTTTTAAAACAGCTTATCAGCTTGTCGTGTTTTCAAAAGCTAACAAGCAAATTCGAGCATTTGGATGAAGAAAAGTGCTTCTGCTCCTATCTGCATATTTCAAAATGAAAACGTTGTTTTACACTAAGCAGTTTGAAATCGCTTATTGAGTTATTTCAAACTGAAAAGGTCTTACACTTACAGTGAATCCACTAAGGGGTGTTTGTTTCGACTTATATAGCCTGCTTATGGCTTATTTGGTTATAGGCTTATGTTTCATAAGCTCACTTTTTGTGGCTTATTTTGGAACTTTTCAGCTTATATAAATTTATTATCTCTTAGTGAACTTATATAAGCGGAAAGTTTCAAATAAGCAAAAAGTGAGCTAATGAAACATAAGCCCAAACTGAATAAGCCATAAGCCACTATATAAGTCAAACAACACCCCTAACAATCAATATATCTTTATTTCTCTTCGGTTTCGGCTAAAACTAATCGACAACTACCTATACCACCATATAAGATTAAAAAAAAAAAAAAAAAAAAAAAAAGCCTTACAATGTGCATTTGATCAACAATCCAATCCTCCAAAGAAGCATCAACAGTAACAAACAACTCAGGCCATCTCACTTTAGCTGCCTATATTAAACAATCCAATCAATCCATCTTTAACAAAACATAAATAAACTAGTGTGTCATTCACAAATTTGAACCGAAACGAAAGTCTAATACCTTAACAGCAGAGACGGAACTCTCCCCACAACTATCACATAAAACTCCATCAAAATCCAAAGCATATAAGTCTCCCATTTTTTTTTTTTTATCTAGTTCCAATTGGTTGTGATGAAAATGTGCAGTCTTATTTTGTGTTTGTGGTAGTCAAAGTTAGTTAAATATCAGCCTCCCAATTTTGTCTTTTGTCCTCATTTTATACTCTGTTTAAATAAACTGACAAATTTCGGACAAATTTGTGAAAGAGGTGTGTTTTGGCACAGCTTTTGTTGTTGCGGGTCTAATCCGTAACTTTTTGTTTTGGTGTGGTTTTATGTCATTTTTAGTAAAAGTTTCCATGGCTAAGGGCGGTCGGAAAACCCGACGAGACCAATAAAAACTGGACCAGATTGGAAAACTGGTTTGGCTCAAAATATCGGACCAAAAATGTTCGGTCTAGGTTTCGAGTCAGTCCGGTTCTTCGATTTGATCCGATCCAACAGACCAAATATGAGAAAAATTGTGAACCGAATACCATGCCAAAATATAAAAAACCTTTTATTTTTTATTTAGTTGTAAAGACTTGAAATAAAGTCAAGTTCGATCATAACATGTTGCAACGTTGGGCCATCCCAAAGAACACAGCATCTAGTAGAGAACGTAAGCAGGTGAGCGTTCGGTGAACATTTCGTGAAGCGGTTCGGTAAAGTTCGTTTATGTTCGTTTATTTATTAAATGAGCGAGCGTGAACAATATTTTACGATCGTTTAGTTAAATGAGCGAACAGAACAAAGTCACGTCCGTTTATTTATGTTCGTGAGCGTCCAGATTATGCGTTCGTTAACGTTCGTTTATGTTCATTTATTTCTTTATGTTCATATATCAAATCTTTTAATTTTATAATTTTAAATTAGTTTGTTTAAGCAAAGCGATACTTATAAAACAATATTAGATCATAATTTAATAAAGTTTATGATTGTTTATACATGTTCGTTTATGTTCGATCGTTTATCTTTCGTTTAGTGTCTTAATGAGCTAACATAAGCGAATGAACAACTCGTTTTCTTAATAAACGAACGTGAGCAAGAAATTTCGTTCGTTTAAATGTTCGTGTTCGTTTATTTGTCGGTTAAAATTAAATGAGCGAACGTGAGCGCCACGTTCGTGTTCGTCAGGTTCGTTCAACCCTACATACAAGGTTGACATTTAGAGCACAAGTTATTACGGTGTCGTTTCGGTGTCACTTGATGATACTTAATGTCATCTCATACCGTACCTCAATGTCATAGTCGGCATTATTAGCAAGATCATTTCGACGGCCTTTGCTTTTCTGTGTATGTTTGAGCGCGTGCATGTACGTGTTTTAGGTGTATTTTAATGGGATCAATCCTCAGTATAATAAATAAAGATAAATTGTAGTTTCGTGTTATTCTCGGTCAATTTTCAAAACCATATATTCCATCTCCTATATAATAAAGTCTTGGGTATCGTTGTAACATTTAACACGTTATTGGTATGTCATTCGGTTATATCATCCTCCCTAATAACATCAATCACTCAAACACCATATCTCATAACACACCACTAACGTGTTATTGGTCCTATAAAATATCACTAAAATACCACTCAATCACGATCGTTAAAAATAATAATAAAAATAAAATAAATGATCACTTTTTCCCTTTTGCGTGAGCCATTCAACCTGGCTAAGAATCAATTTGGCTTGACTTTGGCATTTGTGGTGGTATTGTTTTGGCGTGCCATTCGTCCCAAAATATTGCATTTGGCGTGTTAATTCATACGATACCGACTGCTCTAAGAGAACTCCACAAAGTGAAAAAGAAGTTATAAAATTGCAATTTGACCAATGAGAGTGCACTATTTTGTTTTCGTGGCAAAATTGAACATTTTGTTGGCCAATAAAAGTTAAAATTGAAACTTAAGTTGGTCAAACTCTTTAAGTGTCATTTAATTTATAAAATGTGCTTAAAAACATTTGTGACAATATATTTTATTTTTATTTTAAAAAAAGCACTTAAAAAGAGGAGGGGGTAAAAAAATACAACAATATGTTGTTATTTATAAATATTATTATCAACATATATTAAATTAATGTATTTGCAAGAAATTATAAATATAAAAGGAAAAATGATTGTGTATGGTATGTAAAGCAATGATTGATATAAGTTTATGATGTGGGATTAGGCAACTCGCATATTGAGTTTTCCTTGCGTGGTAAGAATCCCAAGATAAAAGTGTTTATTTAAAGGCGGGTAATACTCATATACAATTAGGGTTTAGTGTGTGTAAGTGATGAGTGTCTAATCTCATCGTTTTGTCTCGTTTAGAATCAAAACATCCGAAACACTCGAAATGTATCAAAATGATAAAAATATCACAAATAAGTGTTTTATGTGTTTTAAATGTAAATATATCAAAATCGGATGAAAACATATCAAGTTTGCATAATTGGCGGTTTAGTCCCTAAGTTTCAAAAGTTGTCAAAAGCAGGTCCTAGTAAATCAAAATAAAGAAAAATATCATTTAAAGTCCCTAAGGATTCTTGAGTTGTCAAAATTGGTCCTTGAAATTCAAAATTGCAAAATTACAACTTAGGTCCCTAAACTTTGAAAATTGTCATAAATGGTCCTTGGATTTATTAAAAATGGAATTTTATGCATAATGGTACTTGTACTATTCATATTTGGCAGGAATGGTCCTTGTGAGAACTTTGGATTGTTGACAAGTTTGGTCCCTCAAAAACAGAAAATTACAACTTTGGTCCTTGTATTATTAAACAAACCATTAGGACCCCTTTTGTATTTAGAACCCCAGCCAATTCAAAAAGACCCCTGCCATATAGCCCTGTGACCCCCCCAATTATGAACCCCCAGCCTTTAATATCAAAAAGTCAAAACTAGTCAAACGCGCCAAACCAGTGACACTGTTCACTCTCTTCTACCTTGCCTGCATTCCAAAACCAGAGCAGTTTTCCACCAATTTTCCACCTTTCCACCTGTTTTTCCACTTGTATACATCTCCCCTCCACCTCCACAATCCCCCAAACTTCTTTAATTGCTTAAACCTGCTCTTGACTATTTTGGCGCCAAAAACTCCACATGGACGATTCTGATGACTTTGACCAATCAAATGGTTGGAATGAGGTGGGAAATGCTCAGAGATGTCGACAATGTGGAAGCTATCTAGAATAATTGTAATTTAGCTTATGTCGTTTTAGCTTAAAATTAAATTCCATTGTATGCTTCAGCTTTCAAGCTTTGTATTTCAAGTTTTCAGTGTATTATAAACCTTTTTTAATTATCAATTTCAAGTTTCAAGTTACATTTTCGGTTTATGCATTTTCAAGTTCAAAATCTCAAAATGTTCTAATGTTGTTGTTAGTTGTTATTAAGGGTGAGTAGACCGCATAAGCTCCTAGATAGCTTATATAAGCTATTAGAAATCCATTAAAATCGGTTTAGAAGCAAAAGCAATAATTCATAAAAATCAAGAAAAATCAAGAAAATTCAAAATCCATGGAGATGGTGCAAGTAAAAGTGAAGCGATGCGGTTATTGGATGGGAATGGGTTAGTGAACACATGGAGGTTCTATTGGAAGTATCAATTGGTCCTTGTTCTTGGTTATCGGTGATTTTCACTTGTAAGCCCTTTTAAGCTATTTTGGCATTTCACTTTTAAAGTCATTTGTTAACCTAAATCTTTGTATTTTATATTTCTTAGTCAGTAGTTAAGTAAAATTATCCAATAAAATAGTTAGTTTGTTATTTAAAATTGGTAGTTGATATAAATTTTATTTTAACGATCTTATTAGAATAATTGTCAATTCGAGTTTTATGTTGATATTCTTGTTGTTTTATGTTTATATAGTCTTAATATATGATATAATAAGATCTTTAATCAATGGAATGGTATTAATCTTTGTTAAGCTTTGAAAATTTCAAAACAGTTTCATAAAGGTTGTTTGGTTTAATTTGTTTAAGCGTGTTGAAGGTTGTTTAAGCCCTTGTCCTTGGTTGTTATCTGTCACACTTGGTTCTAATAACCCACAAAGAACAAAGAAAACTAGTGGTCATTTGTTAAAAAAGTCAAAACATCCTTTGATCTCACCTTGATCATTAATCGTTGAATTTTCATGATTCATGATCTTGTTTTCTTGCTTATAAGTTGATAATATTGATCAAATTAGTCTTAATATAACTTAATACAACTTAATCAGTCCATAGAATTGATTCAAACTTCATCAAAGTCAACTTAGTTCAATTTCTTAAAAGTCAAAAACATGCCCTGTGCACAGTTGAGCCTATCACTTTCACAAGCTCACACAGAGCTCATCAGTTAGCTTTAGCTTTGATTCTTGGCTTTTTGTGAAGCTAACCTAGCCATCTTTGAGTCCCAAGCTTAATTTTCCACTTTGTAGTTTATTTGATTAGGCTGCTCATAGCTTTTTGTTTGTCCAAAAAAAACTCAGCATACACTGAGTCATCCTCAGTGGTTTTCCATTTATTTATAAGCTCCTCATAAGCTCAACAATGAATCCCACTGTGAAAGCTTTAGCTTTTTGGATAGCTTATCTGGTTATCTTGTTAAGTCCAGTCTTTATTTTCAATTCTAAGCTCATTTAAGTGCTTAAATATTAGCTTAAAGGTGCCTAGTAAAAACAAAAAGTGTCCTGTTCAAACAGATAAGCTAGTGCTTATTTGGAGATTATTCAGTGCTTATTTCTAAGATTTTTAGCTTATTCAGTTGTTATATTAACTTATTAACAGTTGTCTAGCTTATTTTTAATTATCCTTTGCTTATTTTTAGCTTATTAGCCATTTTGGCTTAAACTAGTGCTTATTCATTTTTTTTGTCAGCTGTTGAGATAAATAAGCTTAAACTGAGCTTATTGGTAGTTTTTATAAATAGTTGTAGTTTTATAATTTGCTTATTTCAGTTAGCTTAATAAGTTTGTAAAGAAAAAATCAAAAAATAAAAGTTTGCAAAAAAGCCATTCTTTGGGATTGAACACTGCCACCCACTCACACACACACACACCATACCAACCGCCTTGGGTCTTTGGTGGTAATACTTTGCACACTTTAATATATAACCTCTTTGTCTCTTTTAGCTTATCTGAGCTTTTCGACTTATTTCTAGCTTATTCAAATAAGTTGTCACATGTTTTGTATTTTTCTTAGCTTTGTATTAGTATAAAGTATTTTATAAAAAGTTTGATTTTTCTAAATAGTTTTAGTATTTTTAATCATTTAATTAGTGTAAAATAGTATTTAATTCATAATAAAAAATATAAAAGTCAAAAAAATATAAATCTTTTTTCTAAAATTTTCTTTTGTCATATATTAAGTAAGAAAATTGTTTTTACACTCGTGAGGACTTTTATTTCATAAATTTTACGCTTTTACTTGTAATCGCGTAATTTTTATACATAACGACGTTTTCATTTTAAGTCACGCTTTTAGATAATTTAAGTTTACGTTTTAATTAAAATAGTTTATTTAAGTTATTTTATTTTATAAATCACAAAACATCATTGTAAAAATAGTGATAGCGTTTATTTAATATATTAACTTTTAATTTTCTTTAATTTGCATTTAAGCCCCTGTAATTTACAAAACTTTTTCTTTAGGTATAAATATTCCAAAATCCTTACTGATCACTATCCTTAGTGATTATTCGACATCCGAATTTGTTCAAACACCATTCATCCTCCGTGGGACTTAACGACCAGTGAATCCACTATATTCCTCTCGATCTTAATTGTATTGCTTTACGAAATGTTTTAAGTTTATTACGGTTGACCATTCACAAGTGGTTAGCTTGTGTGATTAAACCCGACCGTCGGAGATCAATCAAATTTTGGCGCCGCCACCGGGAGGTCAGTAAGCGTGTTTTAAGCATTTTTCGATCCGTACTTGCACATATACCACCTTTTTGTAAAGAGTTTTTTGTAAAGTTATCATTAATCAAAAAGTTCATTAACACTTTTCCTAAAGTGTTAGCAACACAAAAAAAAATAATATAAAATAACAAAACAATCGTAACGTTTTCTAGCTTGTGTTTCCTTTAAGGTGATTCTTAAAGAGATACGATTTGGTTAAGCGAGACGATACCAAAAATATTGTCCAAAAGTTTTAAACCCTTAGCACAAATCCATACCTCGTCTTTTCAAGTGGTACTTAATTAATACATAAAAATCAACCACCGAAATCAAGGCAAGACACCTACCAACCTGGGGTGTGAACATTAATAAGTTCCCGAACAATGATTTAAAACTTGCCTTTGTGTCCTTGTGATTTGGTGTACCTTTTCAAAAAGCCAATTCATTTGTGATTATTGGTTTAAGTTCACTTGTCGCTTTGCCTCGCATTTGTTTTGAAAACCGATTTTATACTTAGTGCATGCGCACTCGTTCTTCCGTTCTACAAGTCCACTTTCGAGCTTGCAAATATTCCTCGTAGACGAGGGACGTTCGCTCCTTGATCATGGTGAGAACGTCTACCACCACCACCCCCGTCGTAATGGCGGAAGATAAGCCTATGAATGAGCTTCTCCAAGCACCCATCGAGGGTTACGGAGATGCCATTATTGTCCCGACCATCGTGGTCGATACCTTTGAGCTTAAACCGGGTTGCTTAATCTTGTAACCCAAAGCCAATTTTATGGTTTTGAATGGGATGATCCTCATGCATATATTCGATGGTTTAACAAGATTGCATCTACCATCAAATACAAGAATGTCCCACATGAAGCAATTAAGCTTCTTCTGTTCCCATTTTCTCAGAGGACAAGCCGGAATTGGCTTGAAACAACCCCTCGTTCCATTGAGACATGGGAAGATCTAGTCACCAAGTTTGTTAACGAATTCTATCCTCCATCCCGAACTACAAGTCTTAAGAATGAGATAATGAAATTTTCTCAAAGATTTGATGAATCATTCGGGAGGCATGGGATCGTTATAAAGAGTTGCTCCATGATGTCCGCATCATGGTTTTACCGAGTTAATGCAAATGGATACTTTCTACAATGGTGCGAGACAAGTCGACCAAGATTCTTTAAATGCCTCCGCTGGAGGTAATTTCTTGAGCAAGACCACAAAAGAAGCCTTGCAAATCATAGAAAACAAGTCCCAGTCCGCCTCTTTCCGCACAAAGACATATCGGACTCGGTCTAATCTTTGGACCTTCTACTTCATATCCGTGAGTACATCTAGCACCGATGCTAAGATTGACAAACTCACGGATATTGTTCGAGCTTTGGTTCTTGCTAACTAAAGAAAGTCACTTTCACACGACACCATCACATGGTGAAGTGAAGAAAGTTGAAGTTTGTGTTACTTGTGGTGGTCCTCATGCATACTACAACTGCATCTTGCCACCGATGGTAGTCCGTTTGAAGCCAATGCTATAGCCGGTACTTCACATCGGGAGGTAATCAATACCGTCCTCAAAATGAACCAAACTACCGAGCTAACACTTATCGAGGCACCACCCGGTTTTAACGAGAATCCTAACATACAAAACCGAATCGAACTAACCTAGAATGAACCAAGGTTATCAAAACCAAGGTAATTTCTATCCGGACCCAATCAAGGTTTCCAACATCAAGGAACCTTAATCAAAACAATTTCAATCGGGGAATCAATTTTGGAAATGTGAATCCTAACCAAGGAATTTTCAACACCAAGGTCATAATCAAAACATACGACCTCGAATTTCCTCCACATCCTCCAAGTACCATCATCCGATGAGTTATTGAAGCAATTCATGAAATCCCAAGATGAAATGAACAGGTTGTTAGTCGGTCGGATCGTGATCTAAAGAAGTCTTTAAATGATCAACCCTCGGGCTCGGGAAAACTTCCTAGCAACACGATCGCTAACCCGAGGGAAGATGCAAAAGCGATCACAACCGAAGTGGTGTTTCATACAATGGACCCGCTATTCACCGCTACCTTCTTCTTCTCTCCGAAGGTAGTGGAAAGTGAACCCGAGGCTACAAAGGACAAGGAACTTCCGCTAATAACGGAGGGACCAACGATGTCCATCCTCAAGTTGTCCGAAACCCAAATCCAATCCAGAGTTGTTTTGAACCTCAAGTAGCTCCGTTGAAAATACCAACCAAATCTTCATTCCTTACCCATCACGTTTGAATGAGCAAAGCTCCGCGAAAAAGCGGTCATCAAATGGACAAATTTTTCAAATTTTCCAAGAACTACATTTTGACATAAGCTGCGGATGCTATCATCTTGATGCCCAAGTTTGCATCAACTCTCAAACACATGTTAAGCAACAATGAAAAGTGTTTGAAATGGCTAAAACTCCTCTCGAGCGAGAGCGCTCAAGAAGTTATCTTGAAGAAGCTTCGAGAAAAGCTTGAAGATCCCGGAAAATTTCTCTTACCTTGTGTATTTCGGGAATGGTTGAATGCTTTGCCTTAGCCGATCTTGGTGCAAGCATCAATCGATGCCTTATTCGATATGGAAGAAACTTTCTCTTAGGAACTTACTCCTACATGCATGACTCTCGAGCTTGCGATCGTACAATATCCCGTCCTCTTGGCATTGCCGAGGGCGTATTTGCGAAAGTAGGAAAGTTCCATTTCCGGTGACTTTGTGGTTGTTGATTTCGATGCCGATCATCGGGTTCCTCTCATTGTTGGGCGAGGATTCACGAGAGCGGGCGTGCTCTCATTGATGTATTTGAGCAAGAAATCACATTACGTGTTGGTAATGAAGCATGTCACCTTTAACCTTGATCAAACTTGAGGTACTCCGCAAACTATGATTCCGAGTCGGTTAACCGAATAGATATCATTGATGTTGCTACAAGAGTACTCTCGAAGTTCTTGGTTATGATCATAATTCTTCGAGTGATAATCTCATTCATTCTTCTCAACCTATCATAGCCAATTTACTCCTTCTCTCACTCCGTTTGAGGCGACTTCATCTTGGAAGAGATTGAAGCATACTTGGCTAGTGATTACATTCCATGGGAAATTGATCACGCCCAATTGACATCGAGGGGACATACTTCTCATTGAGAAGTTGCTTTACGATGATCCATCATCAACCCTCACACTAGTGATTCAATTCCGGATGAGGTTAATAACAATGAGATTAACCCGAGGAGATATTCTTCTTCTTGAGAAGTTGTTAAATCGGGACACTTCTCCTCCACTCCTCCCGTCGAGCTTCATAACAAGGAAGTCAAGTTAGTTGAGAAAGCGAAGAATTTTCAAGTCGAACTTAGGACTTACCACCTCATCTCGAGTATGCATTTCTTGAAGGTAATGATAAATTACAGGTCATTATTGCTCGAGATTTGAGTAAAGATGAAAAGACTGCTCTCATAAAGGTCTTGAAGTCACACAAGCAAGCAATTGCTTGAAACTCTCCGACATTAAGGTATCAACCCCGAATTTTGTACTCACAAAATTTTGATGGAGGATGACTTCAAACCAATAGATTCAACATCGAGAAGGGTAAATCCAAAATCCATGATGTTATCAAACAGAGGTTATCAAACTTCTTGATGCAGGATTAATTTACCCGATCTCGAGATAGTCCTTAGGTTAGCCCAATTCACCGTGTTCCTAAAAGGGTGGCATAACTGTTGTCACAAATGAAGATAACGAGTTAATTCCAACTCGATTGGTTACGGATGGCGTGTTTGCATTGACTATCGTAAGTTGAATGACGCCACTCGTAAAGACCATTTTCCTCACCCTTCATGGACCAAATGCTTGAGAGATTAGCGAGGAGCGAATACTATTGTTTTCTTGATGGTTTCTCGGGTTATTTTCAGATCCCCATTGATCCAAAGGATCAAGAAAAGACCACATTCACCGCCCATACGGAACTTTTGCCTACGCACGTATGCCTTTTGGCTTATGTAATGCTCCCGCACGTTCCAACGATGTATGATGGCCATATTCCACGACATGATCGGAAACAATGGAGGTGTTTATGGATGACTTCTCGGTCATTGGGGATTCGTTTCAAACATGTCTCCCATCTAGATAAAATGCTCAAAGCGGTGTGAAGACACCAATCTTTGTCTAAATTGGGAGAAGAGCCACTTTATGGTCAAAGAAGGCATAGTCCTTGGCCATAAGATTTCCAAAAATGGGATTGAGGTCGATAGAGCAAAAGTTGATGTTATTGCTAAAGCGCCTCATCCTACTACCGTCAAAGGTATTAGGAGTTTTTAGGTCATGCCGGTTTCTATCGAGATTCATACAAGATTTTTCTAAAATCGCTTGACTATGACTCATCTTCTTGAAAAGATGCTCCTTTTATCTTCTCACCGAGTGCATGAAGCTTTTGAAACATTAAAGAAAAAGCTATCAAGCACCCATTCTCATTGCTCCGACCGGGACTTGCCTTTTGAGCTCATGTGCGATGCAAGTGATTTTGCTATCGGTGCGGTCTTAGGGCAGCGAGATCTAAGCATTTTCACCTATCCACTACGCATGAGTAAGACTATGATCAAGCTCGAACCCATTACACCACCACGAAAAAGAGCTATTAGCCGTGGTGTATGCTTTTGAGAAGTTTCGCCATACTTAATCTTGACCAAATGTGTAGTGTATACGGATCATTAGGCTCTCAAATATCTTTTGCAAAACAAGATGCAAAGCCGAGATTGCTCCGTTGGGTTCTCCTCCTCCAGAATTTGATATCATTATACGTGATAAAAAGAAGCCGAGAACACGGCGGTGATCATCTGTCCGATCTAGAAAACCCCACCAAGATGTTTTCGAGAAAAGGAAATAAATGAAACATTTCCTCTCGAGACACTCAATGCGGTTTCTTTTCGTGGAAATTCTTCTACCCCATGGTTTGTCGACTTCGCAAATTACCGTGCGGGTAACTTCATAGTGAAAGGGATGTCGACCCAACGGAAGAACAAATTCTTCAAGGATGTTAAACATTACTTGGGACGACCCATACTTATTCAAAATCATGCGGATCAAGTCATCCGACGGTGTGTTTATGGACGAAGCTATGGACATTCTCAAGCTTGCCATCTTTGGACCCACGGGGCCATCATAGTCCAAATTACACCGCCAAAAGGTGTTTGATTCCGGTTTTATTGGCTCACAATTTACAAGGATGCCGAATTTGTCAAAGCTGTGGACGCTTGTCAACGCCACGGAAATATCTTTCAAAGAAATGAAATGCCGCAAAATGCCATTCAAGTTTGTGAGATCTTTGACATATGGGGCATTGACTTTATGGGGTAATTTCCATCATCTCGAGGAAACAAATACATACTTGTGGCTGTTGACTATTTGTCAAAATGGGTTGAAGCGAAAGCTTTACCTACCAATGATGCCCGAGTTGTTGTGAAATTTTTAAAATCTCTTTTTGCTAGGTTTGGAACTCCAAGAGCTATAATCAGTGATCGTGGTACACATTTTTGCAATGATCAATTTGATCGTGTCATGCAAAAATATGGTGTAACTCACCGTCTATCTACTGTGTACCACCCTCAAACAAGTGGGCAAGTGGAAGTCTCCAACCGTGGTATTAAAGAATTCTTGAAAGGACGAGTGGCGAAACCGTGCATCCCGGTCGGATAAACTGGATGGACGACTCGGGCCTTCCGTGCGACTTATAAAACACCAATCGGTGTACTCCATACAAGCTAGTGTACGGAAGGCATGTCATCTTCGATTGAGCTTGAGCACAAAGCATCTTGGGCCTTAAAACATGCAAACTTCGATATTGAGACAAACCGGTGATCACGAAAAGTTCAAATGAATGAATTAAATGAACTACGTGATCAAGCATACGAGAACTCTTTGATCTACAAACAAAAGACAAAGAAGATTCATGACTCTAAAATCAAGAACCGCGTTTTCAACGTTGGTGATCGAGTCCTTCTTTTCAATTCAAGATTGAAGATATTCTCGGGAAAGCTCAAGTCCCGTTGGTCTGGTCCATTTACCATTGCTAAGGTTTATCCTTATGGTACCATTGAGTTATCTCAACCTGATGGTCCAAATTTTAAAGTGAATGGTCATCGATTAAAGCATTATTTTGGAGAGGACATTCCACCCGTGATTGTCCCGGATCTACAAACATTCCCCATGAACCAATGAATGCGGGGATCATTCCACCCGTGATTGTCCCGGATCTACAAACATTCCCCATGAACCAATGAATGCGGGGATCGAGTCAAGCTAGCGACTCGGGAATCAAAAATGATGAGACACCACATGGGTTTTCACCGTGAGTATCACCCTAGTGTGGGGAGTTGCCCATTGTTGTATATAAACCTCTATATAAAAAAAATGTATATATCAAAAATAAAATAATGGCCGTAGTATTTCCTTTTACATTCTATGTTTCGCATAACCGCGGTACTTTGAATATTGAGGGCAATATTCATTTCTAAGTGTGGGGGAATTTCACGAATTTTATCATGTAATTATTCCACCCAATTCCCCGTTTTGGCAAAAAATTTTTTTGGAGTAAGTGTTTTCACTTACTTAGCAAATGGTAATCAGTCCTCCATGTCTAACACACATAAGGATTGGCTAATCCAGAGCAAACGGCTCTTGGTAAAGATATCTCAAATCCGTTTATGGCTTGCAATTTGCCCAAAATTGTATGGTGTTCATTCACCATATCTTTAACTAGTGAAAAGTTGGCTAGCCCATAAGGTTATGGCTTGTGGTAAAGGCGATTGAAAAACCATAATTGGTAATCGACTCA
This sequence comes from Chrysanthemum lavandulifolium, assembly GCA_022545495.1. Taxonomy (NCBI): domain Eukaryota; kingdom Viridiplantae; phylum Streptophyta; class Magnoliopsida; order Asterales; family Asteraceae; genus Chrysanthemum; species Chrysanthemum lavandulifolium. Next base: position 52,527,967 of record CM040243.1, read on the forward strand.
CCAAAGATAATATTGATAATTTATCTAAGAGTTGGCTAGTCCGAGCAAACGGCTTCACGTAAAGACAAATCAAATCCGTTCTGTTGGTGATTTGCTCAAAATCATTTGGTTATCATTGTACCAAGGTTCTTACTTGAACTAAAACAATTGGCTACCCGAAGTAATGGCTTTTGGTAAAGAGATGAAATCCATTAATTTTTCTCAAAACATTGCTGGGACTAGCAATAGCTTAATGTGGGGATTGATGAGTGTCTAAATACTCATCGTTTTGTCTGGTTAGAATGCCAAAAACATCTGAAAACACTCAGAAATGTATCAAAATGATAAAAATATCACAAATAAGTGTTTTATGTGTTTTAAATGTAAATATATCAAAATCAGATGAAAAACATATCAAGTTTGCATAATTGGCAGTTTTAGTCCCCTAAGTTTCAAAAGTTGTCAAAAACAGTCCCTAGTAAATCAAAATAAAGAAAAATATCATTTAAAGTCCCTAGGGATTCTTGAGTTGTCAAAATTGGTCCTTGAAATTCAAAATTGCAAAATTACAACTTAGGTCCCTAAACTTTGAAAATTGTCATAAATGGTCCTTGGATTTATTAAAAATGGAATTTTATGCATAATGGTACTTGTACTATTCATATTTGGCAGGAATGGTCCTTGTGAGAACTTTGGATTGTTGACAAGTTTGGTCCTCAAGCAGTAAAATTACAACTTTGGTCCTTGTATTATTAAACAAACCATTAGGACCCCTTTTGTATTTAGAACCCCAGCCAATTCAAAAAGACCCCTGCCATATAGCCCTGTGACCCCCTTAATTATGAACCCCCAGCCTTTAATATCAAAAAGTCAAAACCAGTCAAACGCGCCAAACCAGTGACACTGTTCACTCTCTTCTACCTTGCCTGCATTCCAAAACCAGAGCAGTTTTCCACCAATTTTCCACCTTTCCACCTGTTTTTCCACTTGTATACATCTCCTCCACCTCCACAATCCCCCAAACTTCTTTAATTGCTTAAACACGCTCTTGACTATTTTGGCGCCAAAACTCCACATGGACGATTCGATGACTTTGACCAATCCAATGGTTGGAATGAGGTGGAAAATGCTCGAGATGTCGACAAAGTCGAATAAGATCATTATAAAGAAGAAGAGGCAATGTGGAAGCTATCTAGAATAATTGTAATTTAGCTTATGTCGTTTTAGCTTAAAAATAAATTCGATGTATGCTTTAGCTTTCAAGCTTTGTATTTCAAGTTTTCGATGTATTATAAACCTTTTTAATTATCAATTTCAAGTTTCAAGTTCTGTTTTCAGTTTATGCATTTTCAAGTTCAAAATCTCAAAATGTTCTAATGTTGTTGTTAGTTGTTATTAAGGACTGAGTAGACCACATAAGCTCCTAGATAGCTTATATAAGCTATTAGAAATCCATTAAAATCAGTTTAGAAGCAAAAAGCAATAATTCATAAAAATCAAGAAAAATCAGTAAAAATTCAAAAATCCATGGAGATGGTGCAAGTAAGCTGAAGCAGTCTGGTTATTGGATGGGAATGGGTTAGTGAACCTGTGGAGGTTCTATAGGAAGTATCATTTGGTCCTTGTTCTTGGTTATCAGCTGATTTTCACTTGTAAGCCCTTTTAAGCTATTTTGGCATTTCACTTTTAAAGTCATTTGTTAACCTAAATCTTTGTATTTTTATATTTCTTAGCTGTAGTTAAGTAAAATTATCCAATAAAATAGTTAGTTTGTTATTTAAAATTGGTAGTTGATATAAATTTTATTTTAACAGTCTTATTAGAATAATTGTCAATTCTGAGTTTTATGTTGATATTACTGTTGTTTTATGTTTATATAGTCTTAATATATGATGTAATAAGATCTTTAATCAATGGAATGGTATTAATCTTTGTTAAGCTTTGAAAATTTTCAAAAACAGTTTCATAAAGGTTGTTTGGTTTAATTTGTTTAACTGTGTTGAAGGTTGTTTAAGCCCTTGTCCTTGGTTGTTATCTGTCACACTTGGTTCTAATAACCCACAACAACAAAGAAAACTAGTGGTCATTTGTTAAAAAAAAGTCAAAACATCCTTTGATCTCACCTTGATCATTAACTGTTGAATTTTCATGATTCATGATCTTGTTTTCTTGCTTATAAGTTGATAATATTGATCAAATTAGTCTTAATATAACTTAATACAACTTAATCAGTCCATAGAATTGATTCAAACTTCATCAAAGTCAACTTAGTTCAATTTCTTAAAAGTCAAAAACATGCCACGTGTACGCTTGAGCCTATCACTTTCACAAGCTCACACAGAGCTCATCTCATTAGCTTTAGCTTGTGATTCTTGGCTTTTGTGAAGCTAACCTAGCCATCTTTGAGTCCCAAGCTTAATTTTCCACTTTGTAGTTTATTTGATTAGTTTTCATAGCTTTTGTTTGTCCAAAAAACTCAAAGATACTGCTGAGTCATCCTCAGTGGTTTTCCATTTATTTATAAGCTCCTCATAAGCTCAACAGTGAATCCCACTGTGAAAGCTTTAGCTTTTTGGATAGCTTATCTGGTTATCTTGTTAAGTCCAGTCTTTATTTTCAATTCTAAGCTCATTTAAGTGCTTAAATATTAGCTTAAAGGTGCCTAGTAAAAACAAAAAGTGTCCTGTTCAAACAGATAAGCTAGTGCTTATTTGGAGATTATTCAGTGCTTATTTCTAAGATTTTTAGCTTATTCAGTTGTTATATTAACTTATTAACAGTTGTCTAGCTTATTTTTAATTATCCTTTGCTTATTTTTAGCTTATTAGCCATTTTGGCTTAAACTAGTGCTTATTCATTTTTTTTGTCAACTGTTGAGATAAATAAGCTTAAACTGAGCTTATTGGTAGTTTTTATAAATAGTTGTAGTTTTATAATTTGCTTATTTCAGTTAGCTTAATAAGTTTGTAAAGAAAAAATCAAAAAAATAAAAAGTTTGCAAAAAAGCCATTGCTGGGATTCGAACACTGGCCACCCAGCTCACCACACACACACACCATACCAACTGCCCTTGGGTCTTTGACTGGTAATACTTTGCACACTTTAATATATAACCCTCTTTGTCTCTTTTAGCTTATACGAGCTTTTCAGCTTATTTCTAGCTTATTCAAATAAGTTGTCACATGTTTTGTATTTTTCTTAGCTTTGTATTAGTATAAAGTATTTTATAAAAAAGTTTCAGATTTTTCTAAATAGTTTTAGTATTTTTAATCATTTAATTAGTGTAAAATAATATTTAATTCATAATAAAAAATATAAAAGTCAAAAAAAATATAAATCTTTTTTCTAAAATTTTCTTTTGTCATATATTAAGTAAGAAAATTGTTTTACACTGAGGACTTTTATTTCATAAATTTTACGTTTTTACTTGTGATCGCGTAATTTTTATACATAACGACGTTTTCATTTTAAGTCACGCTTTTAGATAATTTAAGTTTACGTTTTAATTAAAATAGTTTATTTAAGTTATTTTATTTTATAAATCACAAAAACATCATTGTAAAAATAGTGCTAGCGTTTATTTAATATATTTTAACTTTTTAATTTTCTTTAATTTGCATTTAAGCCCCTGTAATTTACAAAACTTTTTCTTTAGGTATAAATATTCCAAAATCCTTACTGATCACTATCCTTAGTGATTATTCGACATCTGAATTTGTTCAAACACCATTCATCCTCCGTGGGACTTAACGACCCAGGAATCCACTATATTCCTCTGATCTTAATTGTATTGCTTTCTTAGCTGTTTTAAGTTTATTACGGTTGACCATTCATAAGTGGTTAGCTTGTGTGATTAAACCTGACTGTCTGGAGATCAATCAGTAAGTATGGAGAATTTGAACTTTGCTCTTCTTATGAAATGCATGTGTATTTATAGGGATGCATTTAGGGTTGTGTGTGATATGTGGATATGCTTTAACGTCTCTAGATGACCCGCGTAGTGGTCACTCAGTGAAGGATACAAGAATGACACGTGGCTTGGTATCATTGGATTTTGACGTTATGGGAGTATTTGTACAAGGCATGATCTGCATGTCATAGCGAAATGCTCACGACACTACATCTGCTCCAATGAGGTGTCTACAAATGGCAATAGTACAATAACGATATTGAAGGACAAACTAACATGCTAGTTGTTGCCAAGAGATTGGTTCTCCAAGTGAGGCTCATTGTGACTTTGGCTAGTAGTCACCTAGAGATTGATTCTCTAGGCTAAGTGTATTGGGCATTTAACCTTTTGGGCTTGCTATGGTTGTATGAGCTTTAACCATTGGGCTAAAACTCTCATACGCTATCATGTCCTCCAAATCCATTATTATATTAAATATATATGATATGATGCTGGACTTGAGATACTTGTGTTGTTACAGGTACGGGACATTTTCGAGGCGTCATTAAATGTTGCTTGGCTTGAGAAACTTAATTTGTCCATGACCAGTTGTCGTTATTAGCGTAATATTCCTCGTTCATTAGAGATATTAAATGCTGACAAGTCCTTGTCTTTCCAGGCCCGATAGCCTTTTAATTCTTCTTTTAAACTGGACTTTTGACTTGATTGTTTTGAAACCATCAATCTTCTCTCCCCTTATTGGTTATAATGATAATCATTTCAATGTTTGAAAGGGTCGTATGCTTTGCACACCATTTGAATAATTTCACTTTTATCAACATATTTTGTCGGGCACTTTTATAGTGTTGTCACATTCTACCATCCTAAGCTTCTGTATAAACATTCACCTTTACATATTCTTTTTCCAATTTCAATCAACAATACCAAAACATAGCAAAACATACAAAACTTGTACAATCTTTACATAAACTTTACAAAATCTTTACACAATCTTAGAATAAACTTACAAAATAATTTACACAACAAAATACATAATAAACTTCAAAACCAAATTCACCAACAAATTTAAAACCACGGATCTGAAAAACCACTGAATTCACCGGCGACATTAGTAGGTTTCGATTCCGTATTAATGGCGGCGGATCTGAAACCACCGATATAGGGTTGGTGATGGGTCGGTTGTGGTGGCGGGTTGGTTGGTGGCGGTCGGTGTGGTGATGGGTCATTTGTGGTGGCGGGTCATTTGTGATGGTGATGGTGGGTTTCATGGTGAGAGTCGGTTGTGGTAGTGTGTGTTTATGGGAAAGAAAGAGAAGTGGATGAGAATATTTGTGTGTGTTAGATCTAGGGTTGAATGTGTGTTTGTGGAGAGAGAAGATGAAAGTTGTAAAATGATCAAGAGCACACAACAATCAACTATTACACCCACCAACCACCCCACGGTGTGTTTTATTATATGAATATCAAGAAGATAAGTCCCCATTGGGTGCTTATCAATACAAATACAAAGAAACAATAAGCGATCTCTACTAGGTAGACACCGGTGATCTCACCACAAAGTTCACTCAACACTCGGACTTAACAAGATCAAACAAGATTGATCTTGATACAAAGAATCAACCAAATACCCGGATCGATATCAAGATCGATAACACAAGAGAAAGACAAACAACGTGTGAAAGTTTGAGAGAGATAGACTAAACAGAATGAAAAGTTATGAAACCCTAAACAGATAAAACATTATATACTCGCCATGTTTCACTTTAGCCCCGAACTTCTCTTTTCTTCACTTTCAAAGACAAACTTCATTTAGACTTTGAAACTTGACACTCATGGTCCTTCACATTATTTAACACCCTCCACAAGTTGATAAATCGCATCATGTAAGCGCTTCCATCTTTTTCCGCATCGCTATTCTTTTCACAATTGTTAACACCTGCAAACAGATCAAACATACCAAGACTTTTGTAAAACAAAGAATGTTGTCTTTGCCCAAGACATTTAGTAAAAATAGCTGCTACTTGCATATCTGTATGAATCTTAACAGTTTTAATCACTCCAGCAGAAACCTTCTCTCTGACCAAATGCACATCCAACTCAAAGTGTTTAGTTTTTTCATGAAACACAGGATTAGCTGCAATCTGAATTGCAGCACTATTATCACAGAATATGTTAATAGGTAACAACTCTTTAAGACCAAGACTGTGTAACATGTTACTCAACCAAATCACTTCACATGTAGTTGAAGCCATGCTTCTATACTAAGCTTCTGCAGAACTTCTAGACAAAGTAGCTTGTTTTTTACTTTTCCAAGAAATAAGAGAATTACCCAAGAATACACAAAAACCAGTTACAGATTTCCTAGTTAGATGACATTTAGCCCAATCGAATCTGCATAAGCTTTTAGCTTGAGATCAAACTCTTTATTAAGCTGAGACCTAAACCAGAGACTTTTGGATATTTTAAAACCCTTAGAGCAGCCTTAAGATGAGATTGTAAAGGTTTATGCATGTGTTGACTTAAACAGTGAACAACATAACTAATATCAGGGTCGGTATTAGTTAAGTAAATCAATTTACCAACCAATTTTTGATAGTTATTTATATTGCTCAACACTTTATCTTTACTAGCTTCAACACAACTCAAAACAGAATTTTCAGGCAAGGGTGTATCAGCAGGCTTAGCTGCTAGCAGACCATACTCATATAATAATTCCAAACAATATTTTCTTTGGGTCATACAAACACCATAATCATTTTTCAATATTTCAATTCCAAAAAAATATTTTAACTCTCCCAAATCTTTGATCATAAATTTAGAACTCAAAAACTTTTTAAAGTTATTGATTTCTTCTTCATCATTACCAGTGATAACAATATCATCAACATACACAAGCAGAGCAACAAACACATAACCTTTTTGTTTAACATACAAAGAATAATCCGGTTTACTTTGTTCAAAACCATGTTCAACTAAAGCATTAGAGCATTCCATAGATGGATTTTTAGCTTACATACTTTAGATCACCAAGAAGTGGGATATTCATCAAGTCACCATATAAAAATCATTATTAACATCTGAATATTAGATTATCAAGATCAAAGCTAACATTTTCAACAGGACCATCATAATCAAAACCTTCCTTGATTAAAAGGTAGCAACTAAGGGTATATCTATCAAAGACTTTACAAACTATAGCATGTGACCTCAAACCATAACACAAAGTAGCATATAGATGGTTTTAGGATCGAGTGGGATATTCTAGTAAGAGAAACTTGTTGGTACCAAAGAACATCCAACCTTCCTCAAACTAAACGTGTTGGACAGTGGGTAAACCTTCCTACGGTGTTTTAAACTATTTTAAGCTACTAACTAACTAATTAACTACATAAAAGCGTAACAAATGACAAGTCTACGATCTAACTTGTGCTAGATAATACTTGGGGTGACCGACTCTTCAATCTTGGAATTATCTAATTCTAACAATCTCCCCAAAGGAGGTCACCCCATGTTTTACATTCTGAGAACCTAACATTCTATTCATGACTTGGTTCTTGAGCTCGTAGACTTTCATACATCAACATCGTAAACTTTGTGCATAAGTAGTGCAACTTCAAAGTGCATAGATTTGTACTTTAAATTGGAGGTCCATTTCGATCTACGTGATAGTAAATATGAACCGACTTTTGAGATCATCACTATCAAGAATCTCGGACACATCCTTTGTGGTGTTGGTATTATGTGAATTTGTGACATTCGGATCGACATGCTCACATTACGGATCATGATATCTTCTCATCGAGTAGCGGAAGCATTTGTTGAATCATGATATTGGCATCGGTAGCGAAGCATGGAGTGAAAATATCGAGTCATTGATGCGCTAATCATGATTTCTTTGAGTTGAATGTGTTAAGTGAGCATGCGGCTATGGATTGACCGCTTCATTACGATCATTTGCAAGCGTCGGGTGTACTGCATACAACGATTAGCAATAAATCGCACAAAAGTGTCTTTGATCACTTCGTTGAATTGAGGTACACGCCCACGGTTCCCGTTGATCGATACATGTCTTTTGTGATCGGTATAATTCGAAGAATTTCCTTGTGGGGTTTCGCGGTTGCTCTATTTGTTCTCAAACCGGAACATCTCAAAGAAGACAACACGGAGTGAGTGAACCGGTAATTTTAAGTCCACCGATTGATGAAAAGAGATTTGAAAAACAATCGTGTATTGCTCGATAGAAAATTGTTTTGCAATACAACGAAGGTTTTATTGAAAATCAATTATCAATCATAAAATACCTTTGGTTTGAAAAATGAGTACACGGTCGATGTGCTAAAGAAAAAGTTGTTAAGCACAAAGACCGGTTTTCAAAGGTATCCGTCAATCCCTAACTCGAACCGAGATTGATTCAAGAGATTGAATCGCCCATTGTTTCATTCGGTTGTCACATGGTTGATCCATATAATAGATCTCACATGCCACCTACCGGGAGCTTGTTTGATGTTGGCTCGAAGGCTTTCCATCTTCATTGTGAATATGTAAACGCATCACTCGGATGTTACGGCAATACCACAAGGATAATCGTGGGACTCAAGATATAATTTCTCTTTCCACATTGTGTGAAACAGAGAGTCTTCATTGAAAGTGTCCTAATGAGATTTATTGATGATCTCGTGGCTCTAGACTCAATTGTGCATATTTGGATCTGTCTTGGGAGACTAGGGAGAGGTCTCCTTCTTCAATATCAACAATCTCTAAGAGAAAGTCGATAGATAATGTCGGTTCCCGTGAGAATGAAACAAGCCCTTTTAAGAGGAACTTGAGTGGTTTGGAAAGTTGAAGTGCGGTGCGTCCTTTGGGTCCATGACGTCTTGTCTTCAATACCGATGTTACCATCGGTAGCATATGAGTTGAACCCGGTTTCTACCCTAAGGTTGAATAAATGGAGGGCTATTTGTTTTCACCCTATTCTCATTCAATTCTTTTAATTCTTCAACCCTTGATTGCTTACGAGACTTCATAACTAGAACCTTGTTGGGTTTATTCGATACTAGCTCGGTCTTAGTCCGCACTCTTCCCATATCTCATTTTCTCCTTTTATCATCATACCTAAGGACTTCTACACTAACTAGTGGATTGTCCTGGGTAGATCCCTCCGATTCGGCGGATCATGGGAACCAATACCTAACCTTATCATCCTTATATCACCGTACATATAAAGTAAAGTTGGTGGGTCTATTTGGTATTGTTCATACGCCATTGGATCCAATTGAAAACCATTTGAAAATCAATTCGGATACTTGTGATATATTATCAAAGCATTTTGTACACGAATTGTTTTGATATTTTAAACGAGAACTCCCCTCAACATGTGCATCAAGTATTTGAAAATGTTTTGCACACGGAGGCAAGAGAAAGAATTAACTTCTTTGATTACCATTTTCTAAAGATATCAACATCACTTCCCACATCACATCAAGTAGATATAGCATTTCGGGAAGGATGAGGTTTCCATAAATTCGCTCCCCTCGATATGTGCCTCGAGGTTTGAAAAGAGTTTTGCACATACTAGAGGAACCCTTTAAGAGGTGCATGCATGATCACCAAAGAATTAGAAGCCATACGATCACGGTACCTTAGAAATGTTTAAAGTTGTGTACCACGATGACTTGAATTTGCAAAGAGAATTCTCCCCTTAATATATGCTTGAGATACGAAATTGTTTAGCACATATTAGAGAGAAGTATGCACAAGAAATTGGTCATCTTATCTTTTAACATCTTTCATATTTATATCACATTTTCTCCCCGATCAAAAATCTTAAATCCTTTGAGATTTTGGATCTCAAGTGATTAAATATGTATGAGGTAAAATATTTGTAGGAGAAAAATGTGTCCGGTTTTATATGATCAAAAGTGGACAACACAGATGTTTCCCTTTTACAAGGGAAACCACAGTACAAATCTAGCACTATTACATGTATTACAGTTGTTCACATTAAGTACACCACATATTACACAAAACAACATAAAGCGCATTAGAAGATATCTTCATTCGGTCCTCACGAAGAAGTTTGTAGTGACCATCACGAAGCCTTCCACCAACAAAACTTTCAAGGTGCGGAAGATCCTTCGTGTCTTGAGTCTTCGATACGATTGCAACAATGAAATGTTCACATCTCTTCACGTCATCATCGGTCAAAAATAGTTTTAACCCAAGATTTCATATCAAGTTTGGCTTCTTTCACTCACGGTGTCAAGTTCTTCTTGACCAATTTGAGCGTACCATCACTAAACTTGTAGAGTTCACAAAGACGCATAAGCATATGAGATCCATATCATCGGTGAAGATGGCGACTCTAGGGGTGTCAAGAACTTTGTATTCTCGATGAAATTCATGCCCAGTTGCATTCCATTGAGGATTTGTAAGGTTGATCTGGTTTGGTAGCTTTCAATGCCAAGTGAAAGTCCTCAACTCGTTTTGAATGACAAGGCCCCGATCCAAAGAGTGGCAATTGCAGAGAGGCCTTTTCTCACAGACGGTAAATGCTCAAGGTGTCCTTGAAGATTTAAGAGATAGAGATCTTGAAATCATTTGGCGGAGATGTTTGAAGTCGTTCTCTTCAATAGTGTACTCTTTGAGGTGCGCTCTTTTAAGTACTATCTTCTTCAAGTACTCATATCCATAGATAGGGAAGATCTCTACTCGAACAACACTTAAGATTTGCGACTTTGATCGACATCATTGCGTCTTTTATCGACACCATGTCTTTCGATGTAAAACTTCTTCTTTTGAACCACCGGTGAGAAATACCATAAGAAGCGCAATATCATACTTTTGTTCTTCATTCGCCTAGAATTGATCGGGAACCATCTGCTCAAGCCCACGATCGAGTAGGTTGCGACTTTCATCTTTGATATTGATAGAAAGGGTCTTCTTTCGTGAGCGAGCACACGAGATAGTCAAGTCGTGATTGAAGAAGAATTACGCACGAATGGTCATCGACCGGGTTCACCACCAAGAGGAAGAGATTTGTTGACATTGAGGCGGCGGTTTGATCAACGACTTGGTCATTTAGCATCTTATGGCATTCTTCCATCGATATTGAAGATGATTTGCATCGAGTGGAAGACTTTGACAATTTCGTAAGCTTGACCTTCAAGATCTCTTGGTGTTATGGATGAGATGCTCTTCCGTTCACAAAACCATCTAATGAAACTTCCCATATCACCGGTATAGTGTAGAAGAGTCTTGGTGGAATTTCGTAATTATTGGTGATAGCGATGCCCAATTGTTGTCGGGAATCATAGAGTCGAGACTACGGGATGGTCCATGTGGGTTACGGAGAAGGAGGTCTATCTTCCACAATGCGACTTTGAATTGTGTCTCTTGAAGGTGCAACTCGGATGTACTAGTGCGATTCCCGACCATGTAAGTATCAAACCGGTCTTACGAGGGCTTAGGAATATGCTTTGTAGATGCATCATCTTCATCGGTTACGAGTCCGCCATGACATGCGACTCTTCGTTAACCATTTGATCATTAGGAATAGAGGTGGATGTGGATGTGAACCTTGAATCAATCGTCGTCGAGCGTGATTTCTTGAGTACTCTATTTATTTGTAGAGTCGATTGATTGGAAGGTTTTGGCGGTGATGATGGTGGTTGTGATGGAGGTGGTGTTGGTTGTTGAAGAAGGATTACCGACTCCGAAGTTCCAGCGCCTCCGTTGGTGGTGGGGTGGAGGAGGATCTTTGCGATCCTTCATCAATGCTTCCATCACAATTGTTCTCCTTTTCTTTTAGCTTCTTTTTCCCGACGTCAATCTTAAAGCGCTCATAATTGTCGAACTTAATGGATTCTTCAAGTGCCTCATAGAGTTTCTTGTGAACCTCATGCTTGTCCTCTTGACCTCATACATCCTTTCACACAGGCTGCTCTCATATCGGTGATGGGAGGTCCTTGAATCGTCTAAAGTGGAGCCTCCATAGCCCATTCCACAGCATCCTTGACTTCTCCTTCAATAGCGGCGGTAACCCCTTCATTGAAGTTGAGGTGCTCAATCTATAGACACGATCCACGGAGAATCAAGATTTAGGAAGTTGCCTTTCCGAGCTTCTATCCTTTTAATGGCTTTATCCGGTGGTTGATCGGTGAGAATCATGGAGGGAAGCTGGTGGAGCCACTTCATACGCAATTGTAATAGCGGGTTCGGGGGTTGGTGGCGTTGTTGGTGGTGTTTGTACGAGTTGATTGAGTAGGTAAGGGAGGTGGAAGTGCGGTTGATAGTGAAGATGCGGTCATTGGAGGAATAGTTGGCGTATCTTCTTTGAATCTTGACGGTATACATGGATTGTGAAGTATCTAAGGATTTGTCATTAATGAATTGATCACCAAAAAGAAATCTTCATCAAGATTCTTAAGTGAGGATAGAGAGTTAGTAGACGATTTGGTTCATCCATCTTCAAGGTCTCATCGGATCTTGTCTCAAGGTTCTCCTGCGAGCCTTTTGTAACAGTGTCAACATTCAAGCAGTTGAGTCTCACTAAGTGTAGGAGTTTCCTTAAGCGTTTGAGCACTTTGACCACTCCAGTTGTTCTTTTGCATGAGATGATTACATTCTTCTCTTGACTCATATTGATTTGTGGTGCTTGATGGAGATGATGAGATAGTTAAAAGCATGTGAGCAGCTTGTTCAGTTTCAACACTTGCCACCCCTTTACCCTTGTCATGTGTAATTGGGGTTGTTTGTCGAGGTAGTTGAGCGGGTTCTCTTAACACAATTCCACCTACTGGAGCTTTCACATTCTGACTTTCTAGGCTTCGCTGAATTCCAAGTTGCAGATCAGCATCATCTTCATCAGTTAACCTGGTAACATTCCTTGGTATCTCAGTGTTCTCACCAATTTCCTTTTCCACTTTCTTCCTTTTTACTTTCTGCTTCTTGGATGCGGTGTCAGACTGTTGTGACCTTTCAAGTCTCTTTTTAGGAAGAGAGGCATAGGATGCTTGTGGTGACTTGGTCATGGGAGCATTTGGTTGTAGAGGAGAGGTGTGACATCGTGAGAGAGTTTGGTTGCTCTTTTCTTGTATTGCTTGAAGTAGTCCTTCTTCTTGATATCTTACGTGAGAAGACAATCGGGAATTGGCAATCAAATACTTCTTTATCCGTACCTCTAGGAACATATTTGGGTTTCCTAAAACAAATTCATCTTACGCTTTGTGTAAAGTTGATTCGGACCTAGGAGTGAAGTTGTGATTTTGTTGCAAATCTTGGATAACAAGCTTAGAAAATCGATCTTTGGGAATTACAAGCATTACATTTCTTTCGACCTTGAGCATTGTTCTGGAAATAGGTTCTATCGGATATGAATGTGTTCATTGATAAAGAGAATTCTTCCCAAATACGATCTGAGACATTCACATCAACCCTATTAACGATTCCCATAGGATTTGCAAGATAGGAATTCTCACTTTATCGAACCCTGAAGTTTTCCCAGATAAGCATAAGTTCAGAATGGTTGTAATAGCTCTCCAGGGTTGATACATGTGTCCGGTGATGATGTCAGATGCTCTTGAAATCTTGTTACGATAATGACCCAATTAGAAAGACAATCGGATCGTCGGCACCGGTGGAGATTGAGCGAAAGTCGAGGGTTACATGGGGTGATTCCAAGAGCCTTGCTCGAATATCGAATCAATTGTGAACTCCCTATTATCCGGTTTGCAAGAGTATTGTCTTTGTGATTTTGTTCCATTGAGCGGTGTTCGTAATTGTTGAATGTAAATGGTAGGAATTGAGCATTGCTTGGTAATAGCTCAGAAGAAGTTTGTGTTTTGAGGATGTCAATAGAAACTTTGAGTATTGAATTTTGTTGGAGCCTTTGTAGGTCCACATATGATTGCTTTTTCAATAGCGACCCATTGACTTACGGGAAGGATTTCTTCATCCGAGAGAACTTTGGATGATGCCGAAGGGTAGCGCTCTTTTAGGATTGAACTTGCCATTGATGGTGCGAGTAATCATACAATCAACGAGTAATGATTGGGAGCAGGTTAGATAAATGATAAATGAGACAATATTGAGAGCACCCTTATGACATAGACACATAGAAGTAGTAACTCGGAAGAGTCCCCAAAACACATCTGAGAGAAAGATTGAGTGGCATAGGTTTCAAATATATGACAACATTTATAAGTGAGATATATCAATGAAGTAATCTTCTGAGACAAATAAGCACATGACGGTGATAAGGGATTAAAAGGCAAAGAGTGCATTGCAAAGGGATCATGACATGAGCCAGGATACAAATGTAGAAGTGATATAATAAATATGCATGAGGAAAAGGAAACATTTGGTTGTCGTGAGAGAAACCAAGTACCTCTTGCCCAAACAGACATGTCATAGCAGATTACATGGAGTATGTTGACTCAAGAAGTTTGAATAAGGAGATCCTAAGTGTTGTGAGAATGAGATCACCTTTAGCAATAAACCCTTGAACATTTTAATAACCCTACCCTAAGACTAAGTCTCAACATGAAAGTAAGCAATGTTGTTAACATGTACAGATAAGTCGCCATCACAGTAACCAAGCCAATTCGCTACCAAACAGTTAACTAAGTCGCTAAGGTCACTAATTCGCTATCTTGTGAAGACAAGTCGCCATGAACAGTAACACTACCAAGTCGCTACACATTTGTTAACTAAGTCGCTAAGGTTACTAATTCGCTAACTTGTGAAGACAAGTCGCCATGAACAGTAACACAACCAAGTCGCTACAAATTTGTTAACTAATTCGCTAACTTGTAAAGACAAGTCGCTGACAACTAACTCGCTACCTAAGTCGCCAGAATAAGATATGCTAATTCGCTACAGAAGCATAATCGCTAAGTTGAACGCTAACTCGCTATGAAGAACATTCAAACTAAGTCGCTACCAAGAACAAGTTAAATCGCCAGCAAGAACACTCCTAACATACACTCAACAGTCCAATCCTCTTAACCATACATCAATGTATTCCAAACAATATATTCAAACAATAAACAATCAATATATTTCAAACACTTTGAACCCGTTCAATCATTATACTAGCAACAAACACACGATTACATGATAAATCGAACCTAAGAGAGACAAATAGTCACAAATCACGAGCTCGAAAGGATGCGGATATAAAGACAAGTTAGTAACTTAACCCAAATGCTTAAGAGAACAAAGATGAGAGGATTAGATGCAAACCTCTTGCTAAGTCGCTAAGATGAGCAAAATGATGAGGAAGAGAAAAGCGAGAGAAAAAAACTTTTTGAGAAAAGAAATGGTAACTCGCTAAGTGGTAATTCGCTAGGGTATACCAACTATCTTTGACATGATGACACAATTGGTCCTTGTGGTTTTAACATGAGGTGAGGTAAGTCGCTAGTGCAACATAACTTTCACTATATGGCAAGTTTGGTCCCTATGGTATTGATGAGCAGTGGTAAGTTGCTAACACGGATTATAGACTAAGCCTCTAGCATAGATTATCACATTGATCACCATGAATCAATTAAACATTTAGACACATAAGCATTTAAATCTAAGCAAGGCACTTAATACGTGGGTACACAATGATAATCACATGAGCAAGATCGACCACAACCTACAAAACCATAACGAGATAGTTACAAAGGTAAAACACGACCTCAACTTACAAGCGAGCAAGCATTAAAACCAGACCTGAAGCCAATGGCATGGGTAGTCAAGAAAAACATATACACAATCTCCCTCAATCAAGGTCATCAAAGAACATTGATTGACATAAGTTTACCCGATATAAAGAAACAAGAATATTTCAATTGTTCGAACTTCATCTATGATCCGTGCCATTATTGAATGACATTTCTAGGACCGTAGATGTTATCGATAATGATGAAAATATTCTTTATTAGATAGGAAAAACATGATAAAATTGTAATTTTTTTAATTTTTTTTTTTTTTTTTTTTTTTTTTTTTTAAGAAACTTGATTTATACAAAGATATGGAAGAGCGAGTCACGATTCAAGATGAATAGGAGTCAAAGTAAGTAGTGCATCAAGCTGTTGCACGCTATAGCTCTGAATGAGCTATGTTCATTTCGATGGGAACCAAGTCATGAAGTTCTGATTGAGTTGAGCATTGTACGAAAAGGCGAGAGCACATTGTCTTGGAAGCACATGTAGATTTGTACATAGAAGAGTTAGTGACATGATTAGTCTCACATTTGGATGCATCACGTTATAATCTGGACTTATCATTAATGGAGATCCTATTAGGTTCTACATTCTTGAAAAGTTTACTGTGGGAATCCATTTGAGGCATGATCTAGGAATGTAAGTTCGTTTAAGTCTGTAAACTTAAATAATGCGCGGTGGGAATCCATTTGAAGCCACGATTAGTTGAACTAAATGAGTGCACAACCTTGTTTTGACTATTTGTCCTTTTGTGATCGAGAGAATTTCTTGGGGATTGATCGTCGGACGATGTTTTGCATGAGACCTAGTTAAGATTATTGCATTTACGATCGTGGGTGATGACCATTAGTCCTATGCTTGGGATTCATCATATCGAACTAGGCAATGAAGTGGTTGGTTTTGACAAAACAGACTTATTATCAACTTGGGATGTAAGCTTAGATTTCAATGGTTTAGCTCTTTCGGACCTAAAGGCATTAGGTTGTTTAATAGCTATTCGTTTCAAGTGGTTACGAACATTTGACTTTCCCAAAGTTGAAGGTTTTGCAAACTTAGTGTTCATCCTATTTCCAACATACTTCTGAGCTCATTTTTAGGGCAACAATATTGAAGCTCTTATCACGAATTTGTGCTTTGAGATCATCAATATCTTTCATCAAGAGGTTAGATTGATTGACTAACTTAGAGTTTGTTTCCTCAAGGTTCTTTCTTAAATGCTCATTTTCTCTTAGAAGGTTGGACACACATAGAGCTAGTTCGAATTTCTAGATTCTAGTGTATCACTCATCTCATGACGGTCATATTTACGGGCTTACGAAAGAAGTGATTTGATTTCTTATGGTGAATCTTTGTCACGAATACGGGATTTTAAGCGATTAATTTCAAAAATTCTCTAAATTACGGAAGTTCCAGTTACTACCTTTTTTTTGCATAAAACATTTCATTCTTATGTTGTATTTCAATTTGCAAAGAGATACGGTGTTTTCAAGAATTGAAAATTTGTTTGAAAGCTCATCATATACCCTTTTTCAATCATGTTACTTGCATTAGATTCGGACAAAACAAAGATTGATTCCACATTGTTATGTTCGGGGTAAGAGTCATGTACCTTTTGTGAGAATTTGTGTGATAAGATAAGTGTACCTTATTGATTGATACCTTTTCGACTACGAGAATTTGAGATCGGTGTTCTCTTCATCCTTTTCATTTCAACTAAGATTACGCAATCGGTGTCATCTCTTTGGTTCAATTTGGAATGTAGCATGTCATGTCTCCATTGCTCAGTGGAATCTCTTGGCACTCATTCAATTCGTTCGACTTGTTATTCTCTTTAGCGACTTCCTTGATGTATGTTTCCATATTACTCATAAGTTGAATAAATGAGTTTACGAACTCATGAATTTCCATTCCGTGTGTTTCTTGAAAGACATTCCGGTCATGATATTATCAAAATCGAGGAGTATTCTTCCGGGTAAGTGGTGAAATTGGTTGAAGATGGTTTGGAGAAGCGTACGAGAATCATCCGTTGAGAGCTTTTCTTTGGTAATTTGAAACCTCGATCGTTCTAAGTTAAGCAAAACAGTTCTTGTTAAAGTGGGAAAATCGACGAAGGATGGCACAACTTATTCGATCCATGGTTGTAGATAAGAGTAATTTGAGAAGTGGTGAGATGTTGAAGCGGCTCACATGTGCATTCCATATTCTTAGCATCATTTGCGGACATTAAGAGTGACTTATTTGAGTTGTTACGATTAATCGATCTTGAATCATTAAGTGCATGGCATTCGGATAAGCATCATGTTTTACTATTAAATCTGTGTTGTGTCATAGAGAGCAAGTACTTTGGTGATTAAAGGATCCGTGATGACTGACATTGTGTTATTATGAATTACTCCCCAAGTCTCTAGAGATTTAGAACCAACTCGCTACCAACTAAATAGCAATAATCCCAAGTCGCTAGAAGATACTGCACCAAGTCGCCAACACTTAATTCGCCACACCACTAAGTCGCTAGAGTTCCAAGTCGCTAGCCAGATTTAAGTCGCTAAGTAGTAACTCGCTAAGACTCAAGTCGCTAGCAATATTTTGGCAGCAATTCGCTACTCAAGTCGCTAAAGATGCAAGTCGCTAAAGAGCAACTCGCTCTGGACCAAGTCGCTACCACCAAGTCGCTACCCGTGGTGGAGGTCCACTACTTGTCTTGTAAACCGCTAGATCTAAGTCGCTGGGTTTAAAGCGTAACTCGCTACAAATTTGTAAAGCAAGTCGCTCTGAAGAAACTAATCCGTGAGCTAAGTCGCTAGCATGAAAAACCACATAAACATCACTTTTCAATCCAAAACAACCCAACCAAGATGATTTAAGCTTACCAAATGATAACCTACACACTTGTGATGATTCTAAACATAAAAGTACTAACAAAATCCGAACTTTAACCCGAGAAATCAACCAAATGATGCAAAACCACTAAACTTTTTCAAACTCAAAACCACCTAAAACCACTATAAATCCAAAGATGTGCAAGATATGATCTAACCTTGGCTCTTGATACCAATTGTAAGATATAACTTTTCACATACACATCAAACCATAACACAATGTAGCATATAGATGGTTTTAGAGAGAAAGAGTGGGATATTCTAGTAAGAGAAACTTGTTGAATATTAGATTACCAAAGAACATCAACCCTCTACCTTGCAAGGTAGAGGGTATTTATAGGTTACAAACTAAGCGACCTCTGACGGCTGTGGATCGGGGATACGGTGGGTAAAGACCGACCTTCCTCCACGGTGTTGCACTAAACTATTTTAAGCTACTAACTAACTAATTAACTACATAACAACGTAACAAATGTAATCTAACTTGTGCTAGATAATACAAGACTCTTCAATCTGGAATTATCTAATTCTTGATGCTAGTAATACGTTCGGTCCGGTATTGTTTCTATTTAGAGCTTCAATTTCATTGTTCATAGTGACCAATTAGGATTTTTAATGACTTCTTCAATTCTTAGGATGACTTATTCTAATAGTCCTACTCAAACTAGCATAACTCATATTTCTCAATACCATATCGACTTTAGAGTGCATCACATAATCATTGAACCTAATAGAGTTTTAGACTCTACTAGACCTTCTTAATCTGTGTCTCGCACATCTTCATTAACATTTTCAAACCGATTAAAAACTAAACCAATATTTTCAAGACTAGAATTGCCCTCAGACCAGTGTTGGTCACCAAAGTAGGTTGCAGATTGCCCATCTTCATGATGCATATGAGTAGTATCTATTTCATTATCACTAGCATCATGTGAAGATGGTATACTACCATCCTCAACTGGTGGTGTATCTTCCCCTTCATCATTGGGTCTTTGAGACTTTGGACTATCAAAAAACTTCAAGTGTTCAACCTCATTTACACAATTTGTATCAGTTGACTCACAGGTTTTCATTTTTAAAAGAAAAACATTTTCATAAAACCTCACATCTCTGGCAAAAAACACATTTCTAGTATCCAAACTTAAAAGTTTATATGCTTTCTTAGTAGACGAAAAACCAGTTAGAACACATTTTTCAGACCTATAAGACAACTTATCATGATTATTTAGAATGGTAGCAAAACACGAGACATCCAAAAGACCTCAAATGGGAAAGATTAGGTTTAGTTTTGTACAATAACTCATAGGGACATTTACCATTTAGAGCGAAGATGGCGACTGTTTATAAGATACACAATAGATTAGAACACAATCGGACCAAAACCTTAAAGGAATCCCCTTTGAAACATAAGACTCCTAGCTACATTGAGTAGGTGTCTATGTTTCCTTCAACAATCCCATTTCTTTGAGGTGTATGAGTACAAGATGTTTGATGTATTATACCAAGATCGAAAACATTCCACTCATTTTCTTATTTACAAATTCAAGACCATTATCGGATCTAACAGTTTTAATTTTAATACCAAATTGATTAGACATTAAGTGAATAAAAGAGCGTAATACATCAAACACCTCATCTTTAATTTTAATCATATAAGTCCACTGACTCTAGAATAATCATCAACAATAGTGAGAAAATACTTATATCCTTCTCTACTTGTTACTCTGTAAGGACCCATAAGTCAAGATGAACAAGTTCACCAAGATTCTTAGACTTATGATCGACAAAGGAAAAGGTTCCCTTATGCGCTTAGCCCATGATGATTTCACAAATAGAAATAGAGGAATTCTTGGAAATACCAAGATCCTTTTGAAGAACGAGACAAGATCGGATCAACAGGGTGACCCAATCTATTATGCCAAACAAGTTTAGACACATTATAAGACATAACCATATTGCACTCACCCAAAGTATTATTAGGCTGCATATCAAACAAATACAATCCATCAGACTGACTACCAGTCCCCAGAACATTCTCCCTTTTCAAATCCTGAATATAACAAGTATCTTCAACAAAACCAACAAACATTTTGCTATCTCTAATCAGTTTATTAACAGACAACAAACTCACACATTAACCAGGAACCACTAAGACATCATAAAGAGTCACATTATTAGTTAATTTTAGATTTCCAACATGACTTATAGTAGCAAGAGTACCATTGGGATGTCCAACAGTAATCTTAAGACTAGAAATATCCACAACATTAAACATACCAATCAGTAAAGCGATCAGTCTTGATTAGCACCTGAATCAATGATCCATCCCAAAGATATAGTTTTAACAGAAAGACTAGAATTCCCAAAGAAATATTTAGAAAAATTAATATTAAACCAAACATTTCCATTAAAAAATGAAGCCTTACCTGCCATATTGGCATGTATGCTTCCAGAAGAACTATCATTGATAAAAAACAAAAGTTTCTTCATCTGCTCAGAAGTAAAACCAGAAGATGTATTTGCAGATGAAGTAGTAGAAAGTTTTTCAGACACTTTATCAATATTAGCATTATAGTTTTGTCTAAAAACATTTTGTTTAGGTGGATTATTATTCTTGACAAATCCAGGTGGAAAACCAATAAGTTCATAGCATCTTTCAATAGTATGTCCAATCTTACCACAACTTTTACAATTCAAATTAGGATTAGGACCTCTATTAGCAGTATTAGTATTAGAAGCTGGTTCCTCTAATGTTATTCTTGTTGTTATACAATCTTCTATTGTTATTAAATGACTTAGCGAGAAAAGAAGATGCATTCAGGTTTAGATTCGAAACACTAGAAGACCTGGGAATCCTCATGGGACTCCTCCCTAGACACAACAAACATAAGCATCCTTAACCTCGGGTAAAGGATCTCGGTTAATAAGCGATCCTAAAGTTGATAACAATCATCAAGACCCATAAGAAATTGCATCGGTTTCATTAGCTGCGATGCAATACCAACTCAGTACTAGCTTCACAAGCACATTTATGTTCACAAACACATTTAGGCAGTTTAGTTAGAGAATCAAATTCTCTCCATAAAGAATTTAGCCTATGATAGTAATCAGCAACGAACTACCACCTTGTTTAACAGAATTAATCTTTTGCAGCAAATTGTATATAACAGAACCATCAACTTTATCATATGTTTCTTTTAATTCTTGCCAAACAGAAGCAACATTTTCAGAATAAACTAACCCCATATAAACATCATGAGATACAGAATTCATAATCCAGGTTAAGACAATGGCATTACACCTATCCCATTGAGCATACAAGACATTACTAGTAACAAATGATTCTTTAAGACAAGTACCATCAACAAAGCTATATTTATTCCTAGCTTGCAAAGCCAATTTCATAGCACCAAACCAAATTCTATAATTCTCGGCCCAAGCAATTTAAATGGAATAAGAGCGGTTCACTATTATCATTAGTTTGAATATGAAGAGGATTACCAGCATCTAGATTACTAATTAACACTTGAGTATTACTACCACTAGGTTCATCTTCAATAGCCATATTAATCAAACAACAAGAACAACCAAGAAGAAAAAAGTAAACAATCACAACAAGCAATAACAATGAAACAACAAAACAAATAACCGAACTAAACAACTCAATCAACTTCCAAGACCGCCCAAATCCTATCCTCCTTCGACTTAGACACAAGAAGAAACTAAAGAGCGAAATAACAAACTATAAAATCTACAACTCACGAGAATAACCACAAACCACCGTAAGACGGGGGCGACCCAGAGCGGTATTCGTACCAATCTAGGTTGGCAGATCAAGATGTTAACTGTCCCGTTTGCACCTTCTAAACCAATTTTGTGTTATGTTAAGAGAAAGAAGTACTTACAGAGATATATCAGCGGAAAGAGATACAAAATCCACCAGATTCAATGAGTCTAGTAAGATTGTATCAAGAACAGGCCCAAGAAACAACAAGAAACCACCAGGGATGAAAACCCCCAAAATACCAAATTAGGGTTTCAAGAAACCCTAACCAAGAAACCCACAAAATCACCAGATTCAATCCCAAGCAGAACAAATCAACCACGGTAGTTAAGAAAACAACCTCAACTAACCAATTCAACCACCAATTGCAAGAATCCCCAAAATAACTTGAAACCCTAGAAACCCTAGAATCTCAAAACCACCGGATCGGAACCATGCGCCCGATACCATGTAAAAATGATCAAGAGCACAACAATCAACTATTACACCCACCAATCACCCACGGTGTATTTTATTATATGAATATCAAGAAGATAAGTCCCAATTGGGTGCTTATCAATACAAATACAAAGAAACAATAATTGATCTCTACTAGGTAGACACCGGTGATCTCACCACAAAGTTCACTCAACACTCGGACTTAACAAGATCAAACAAGATTGATCTTGATACAAAGAATCAACCAATACCGGATCGATATCAAGATCGATATCACGAGAGAAAGACAAACACCGTGTGAAAGTTTGAGAGAGAGATAGACTAAACAGAATGAAAAGTTATGAAACCCTAAACAGGATAAAACATTATATACTCTGCCATGTTTCACTTTAGCCCCTGAACTTCTCTTTTCTTCACTTTCAGCACAAACTTCATTTAGACTTTGAAACTTGACACTCATGGTCCTTCACATTATTTAACAAAAGTAAACTGGTGTTGTAAGTGGTTGTTTATGCTTACATTAATGATTGGAGTAGTGTGTTGGTGTGAATCTACTAATTTGATGGAGTGTAAACACATGAAGCCGTTTGAAATCCGCACCTATTTCATTTGGCGGTCACGCGAGCATCTTTTTAACAACTTTCCTTTTTTCGTGGGCTTTGTGGGTCAATCTTGATATACATGTCTTAGTTAAAATCCAATAAATGTTGGACACGTTTTTCTATGCCCACTAGGTTTAGGGTATATAAACCGATTATACCCTTTGAATTTCTGATAAGGTACAAATTGGTAACGATTTTATGAATCATTTATCTCATTATCTCATGCATTTTATATCATTTTATCTATGTGATTGCTTAATGGGCTTTACATTTACCGAAAATGTATAAGTTTTGAAACAAAAAATTTGAAGTCATGACCGACACAAAAAACATTGTTAAAAATGGTAACAAAACCAAACCAACAAAAGACTTGTAACTCACACGCATGACACACTTGCACTATTCTCCAAACCAACAAAGTCAAAAAGCAAGGCGCCAATACCGCTCTACTGGATATACTTCCCCTCTTTGACACACAAACTCTTAAACAAACAGTTACCGGCTACACCCGGTTTCCACTCCTATATATATCATCATCGTCATCCATTTCTTCAAAACTTACTCGCCACGTCACCTTCAATCATTCAACTCACTGTAAGTTAATTATCACGATGATCTGATCATCATATATTGATTATCATTATTGCTGTTGATATTTCATTTATTATGAAATATTTGAGATATAAAGTGTTGCGTGTGATTTTGGAATTTGTTCTTTTTATTAGTTTTATATTGTTGTTTTGGATAAGTATTGGTTTTTTCATATGTTATCTATATTGTTGTTGACCTTTGTGTTCCTAATATTTGTGTAACTTATGTTCAGGTTTCTATTCCTATGATATGATAGGGTTAACATAGTTTTAGATTGTTTCACTGGTTCATTTCGTCTTACTGCGAGTACGTTTAGTAATTCGGGGGTGTTTATTTAAGCTTTTATGTGGGCTTATAAGCTTATTTGATACTTATGTGCTTATATAAGTTTATCATATCATAATAAACTTATATAAGCCCACAAGTCTCAAAATAAGCCGGAAAACAAATAAGCTCATAAGCCACGTACAAGCTTAAACAAACACCCCCAAAGAATACTTTGTGTGTGTTGTGCCAAATGAAAGGCTATAGCTATTCTTATATAGGGGGCTTATCAGTTATGTGGTTTCTCTTATGTTTCACTATCTCGTTTTTTGTGGCTTATTTTGAAACTTTTCGGCTTATATAAGCTTATTATGACGACAAAAGATAGCTTAGCCATAAGCTCGCTATATAAGCTTAAACAAACACCCCCAGGTAACCGTTAGGATTTATAGGTCTGAGTTAATTAGAATTATTTATATAATGGACATTGTTCTTAATTGAAGAGATATAGGAAGGCTATTAGAACTTTGTGCCATGTTCATGAAGGGAATTTTAAGTGCTTTAATGATGTAAGAACGTCATGTTCTTTTTTCTTTCTAAATGGCAATTAACTTTTTCGTAATACAGACAACACAAATGCATCTCAAATGTCCTAAGGCAGGACTTGAACCAACAACTATTTGGTTAGGTACCATTGGTAATTTCAAATGGTGGTTGTTATGCATTTACGACATTTATGTATCCGGGTGTGTTCAAGTTTGAAAATATTTTGATTAGGAAATTAGATGAATTGATGCTGTTATATGGAATTTGTAAATCCCTTCTATGATTTTTTTGTGTTTTGTTGGATTTAATGTCCCTACTCACAAGTTTGTTATTGTAGCACTATCATTATCAATAAATCTTATGGAATTCGTTTATGTTGTATGGCATGCTATATTGTTTTTGCGAACTTTATGATTTTGTTGCTTCATCATTTTATAAAGAAGCTGGATGATTAACATGTCTTTTATCATTCCGCACCTACACTAATGTGCGATGTTGGATGCGGTTTCAGGAACATATTTGTGACAGATGGCAGATAAAGAGGTAGGACAGGGTACTACCCTCGGGAGCTGACTGGGAAGTGGTATCACTCACTGCATCAGCATACGCTGCTGCACCAGGTGGGACTTTCCCAGAGTTTAAACATGAAGAAAAGGGTGATGTAGTTGACAAAGATAAAGTTGAAACCTCAAAGGCGTTATTCATGTCTGGTCATTTTGTTGTGCCACCTAACCAACACGAGAACGTGGTATCAGAATCTGAAAACGCAGAGGTCTATGATCATCAGGTAGGAAAAGATGGTGGTTCTGAATCTGTTCAAGGTTTAGGTGGAAAACTCGATACTAAGGAAGAAGAAAATTGGGCCTTTAAAAAGTTGACCGAGACTGACTTTGCAGAGAGCACTACCTTGTCAGGTATAAACTTATCAGGAAAAGAGCAGAGTGTTTATGGTTCTTCTACACTTCATTCATTACACAGTGAAGCAACTATTGGTGCGTTAAACCTAGATGATGAAACAAATGTGCTAGATGAGTTTGTACAGTCTCCTCATTCAGCATCGGGTTCAAACAGTCCAAATCTTCCCAAGCAAACTAAAGAATATAATCATGGGGGATCTGGCCCGTCTTATGCATCTTGGTTGAAGAAACAAGCTGCTTGTTTGTATGCGCATGCAAAAGAGACAAATACATTGTGGCCCATTATTGCAGTAGCTGCAGTGATGGGCATTGTAGTTATAGGCCGACGGTGGCACCAAGAAAAATGGCAAGTTTTGCGTCATGAGTTGAAATCCAGGACCCATGATGAGGTATGCGTTTAATGATGAGCTTTTTCTTGTATTTGTGTTTTAATTATGTACCTTATCCATATTAATTAACATTATAGTTTAGCAACAGCTAAAGCTAAAAGGAAGTGATAACTGATAAGTAATGCTGGTTAACGAACATGATAAATATGCTTAATGGAATATAAGAAATTCTTTTGAATCACCTGGTATGTTTTACTACCTACTTGCAATTACAAGATAGACGTCCTCTGGCGCTGGTGTCAACTATATTGCACTTGAAGGGTCTTTTTATGCGTGTAGTCACACTGAACGGCTTTTTGTGAACCATCTATGATTCGATTTTCATATTATTGAGATAAATGTATGTTTGTGAGTAGTGATGGCCTTAAGCAACTGATTTCAATAACTCTATGTTGTTAGGCTGTTAGCTTGTCGATCATAAGTTTGACAAACTATTGTTTTGTAGATGGTGTATGTAGTTTAGCCTGTAGCGGTCTCACATTCACTAATGAAGTCACACTCAAAGGCCAATTGTTGTTAACACGTAGAAATGAATATAAAAGACAGCTTCCTGAAAAATGGAAGTCCCCGTCTGACTTTCTGAGTGTCAATATATTGATCTTGGAGACCAATTAAGTTATGTTTACTATTAATCAAAACATTTTTACAACAGAAGTGTAGGATCAAATGTTTTCTAGTTGTGTACCTGTGTTCAGCTTAGAAATGTTTCGGTAATATTTAACCCCATTCGTTTTGGATCAAAACGACTATGGGGCTCTATGAACACAGAAGAACTCATGATTTTAAATTATTTGTTGTTTGCTAATGTGGACAGAAAATAAGGATGATGGCACACCCCGTTTCCCGATTCAAAGATGCAATCACAGGCAATCATGGACAAGATTTTTCAGTTAGAGGGGGCATCTACCGAGACTATTGAAGGTTAACGGCGATGATATTGTTTGATGATGACGAAAACGATGATACAAAAACAGAGTGAATGGTTTAACTTTTTCAATTACAAATTCTGTTTCAAGCACAGTTGCCGTTTGTTTAGGTCATTTAACATTTTCATTATATGGCTTTTTTTATATAAGATTGTGTATTCTGTTTAATATGGTAAGTAAATAAAAAATGGGACCGTACAATGAAATACGCAGAATGATGGGAATGGCGAAGCAGAAGTTAGAAGACAGGGCATGTTAATCTTTGCTTATTATGTTACATTTTTATGCTTGTAATCAGTAAATATAACTCATATGATCTTGATTTCCACAGGATGCGATGTAGCGATATTATGTAGCCCATGTTATGTAGCGCAGGTCATTGTGGTTTGACTTGAAACACTTTAACAGCCTTCTTTGTGGTTAAACCATAACTCGTTTTGATAATATACTTTTCTTTTTTGTCTGGTTTGGTATTTGTACTTCGTTTTGCTATCCGTTTTTCATGGGATGATGGAGTACATGTTTGACCTTTGAAGTCAAACTATATAACTCAAAGCAACTACAAAAAATGTGAATGAGAAAGTAAAGATTAAATTGGAATAGCATTTTAAGGTGGGGGGTGTTATTTATGTTGACTTAATGGGGTCTCTTGTGAAATAAGAATCATATATATAGTTTGTTTTGTTTTGTTTTGATATAACGTACCAGATATGATATGCTTCATATCAAAACCAAGAAGTTACACTATTCAGTCCATTGCCGGTTAGGCTATATGAAGCAAACTATCCCCTTTGGAGTTCTGGAAATGTTTTTGTAATTTGATTTTGACAACCCGAAACACCAATTTCCAGTTTTAAGATATTGATTTGTTCATGTTGCAATGTGGGGGCGATAAAATTCTTTTAGCTCAAATGAAATTTTGACCCATGTAAAACATATAGTGCGTTGGTTTAATGGACAATAAATTAATAGACGTGTGTTATGATCGAACTCGAGACCACGTGATTGCACACTTTGCGTATGAGAATTAAAGTTAATAATTAAATATAAATGTTATATTTATTTATTAATTAAACGAAATAATTATAACGGACGTTAAGTAATTAAGTGTAATGGACTAATGGTCGTTAAATGTAATTGGAAAGGACTAGATATGAAATTAGAGATCGAGAAGGTTCTAGAATCCCTTTGGGAGTCTATAACCGATCGTCTAAAGGTTTTCATAACCCAACCCATAACCAACTTGTTCACCAAGTTTCTTTGGTATAAATACAAAACCAATGGTGTTTGTAATTGATCTCTTGTCTTCGTAAAATTTAAACCTAAAACTTGTTTTGTGTGTTTTGCTCAAACGATCGAATACCCTTTCCAAGGGATCGATTCACATCTTTTCAACTAAAATTGTTTTGTTTAATTAAAACTAGATTCCTTTAATTCGATAATAGTTACAGACAAGAAAGTGGTCTTAACACATTATTGTTAGTATTCTTGGATTGAATTACAAAAGGTAAGGGTAATTCATATAATCCTATAAACCCTAATTAGGGTTCATCCAATTCTAGTTTTGTGGAATTGATTCTTGTTTCGCTAGAATCAAGAAAGCGACGATATTCTTGTTTTTGTTAATTAATTGTTCGTTAATCTTTCCTGTACGCTTCCGCATGTGTACTTGATGTTTATTGTTTATATTTATGATTAGTCATGTTATATAATTCTAACAGTGGCATCACGAGTCATTGGTTTTAATGAGTAATTAATTACATAAACGCGTAATAAAACAAATAATTGTATGTTGTTTGATATGGTTAATCTAGGGTTTATGTTTTAAATTTTTTGGGTCGATTTATTTTTTTATGGGGCGTACCCCTTTATATTTTTTAGTCGACACATTAAATTTTTTTTAGGGTTTGAAAATTGTTTGCTAACCTTATCGAAACCTAGAATATATATATCTTACGTGATTAATTCATGAATAATTGTTATGTGACATGGGATTATTGATATGCGATCTTGTGACTATTTGTATAATTGTTATGATATATCCAAGATGATACATGCATGTTTGTCATGGATAGTTGCTTGTATATTGTTTAATTGTTAAGATATATTTATCACATGTTTATTTACGATAAATCTTGAATTGAGGAAGACTCCAATTATATATATTAATGAATCAATTATGTGCAATATGGTATATTATTAATTATGGATTTACGCAATCGATTCATCGATGTATGTGGCTCACTTTCAATTGGGAGAGTGAAAGCCCTAATTAATATATACATTAATTTTAACGTAGACATTGATTATTAATATGGTTTTTCGAATAAGTTGCATGTGATTTCTTGTTTACGTATAAATTGTTTATTATGTGCTCATTGTTTTTAGTTGTTTATTTTTATTTTGTTACTTGTTTGTTTATTATGTTAGACGGTTTTAAGCAAAGGGTAATTTTGAATAGAAAAATAATACGGACTAAACAATGGTGAAATTTGATTTGTTTTGAAGAGTTAAGTTTTCAATAGTTTAATTGATTGATGATTTTGGTACAAATGGTTTGAGCAGCTCACCCACTAGAACAAACTATAAAGGGGTTAATAAAGAAGTGCGCGTGATCGCGCGAAAGGATGTCTAAGGTTATGCTTTTGCGCTTACGGTCCTCGCCTCGTGAGTTCGATTGGAGCTACTTAGTAAGCCATAAATGTACAAACTCGACTTAAGGGCGAATTAGTTTTAATTCCATGCGCTACTTGGTGGTAATTACCGAAACACTAAGG
The DNA here is from genome assembly GCA_022545495.1 of Chrysanthemum lavandulifolium. NCBI lineage: Eukaryota > Viridiplantae > Streptophyta > Magnoliopsida > Asterales > Asteraceae > Chrysanthemum > Chrysanthemum lavandulifolium. The sequence continues at coordinate 52,557,680 of CM040243.1, forward strand.
TGTCATTTGTTTTTCAGAGCTTTTACCTCTTCATCGCAAACCATGTCCGAGAAGAAGAGGTACATTTAAACTCTTCATCCGCAAGAAGAAGACCGTTTGTTTTTGTGTTATTGAAGTAATTCTTTCATTTTTCTTCTTTTTTTTGAAAGAAGTGGAAAAAGAAGTGGTGAAAGAAGTGGAAAAAAGAAGAAATTTATGTCTGCATAGTAGAAGAGGAAAGAAGTGATTTTACCTCTTATGTCGAAAAAAACAAACGGTCTTCAAGGAAATTGTCTGCGCGCCTGTAGACATAAGAGGAAAAAAGAGCTTCTTTGAAAAAACAAGGCCTAAGTGTTTACACTTATGCAAAAGTACGGTATAATGGACGATAATTAACGTTAAATTCCTTGATTGGTGAACCCAATGCCTCAATCAAAACTTTGATAATTTGATCTTTATGAATTGGTAATAAAAAGTTTTTTTACTAAATTTATGCTACAAGATGAATGCATGACATCTTTGTGCATATTTGATTTGACCACATAAATTCAAAACTAGTACCCTTATAAATTAAGTTATGTGCCATCTAATTAAAAGGAACACTTGAAGTTGCAATTTACGTCATGACAGTACTTGGCGAGATTGTGATGGAGAGGTAAATATTTATGTAAAGTCGACCTTACATGAACATATTTGCGAGTTCTTTAAGTTAGACACTTAAGTTGAGTAGGAAGTGAGAACTGGACTCAAGGCATAAGATGGGATGAAACATGTTTATATTTGCAATAGCGTTGGAAAATATAAACCCATAATGATCTAGGAATTGAAATTGTTTGCCAATTATTGTTCGATGATTACCTTATTATGTGCTTTCGTTACTAGCATATCAAGCGATGTAATGGAACTACGATAATTTGGATCCTAGTTTTCGAGAAAATTCTATGGTTATATGAATATTACCTTGGGTATTTTATTTTCTTGAAAAGTTTAATTATCGAAAATACTAAAATTGAATTTTGCTAATTCTTTAAATGTATTAATGCAACATTAAACCGTAAACGTAGGTTATTCCTGTATTGGTAAATTGATCTACACTTGTAATGGTTTTTGGTAGAGTCAACTTTGCTAAAAGAATAAACCTAGTCCTCTTTTCATAAGAAAGAGTGAGATTCAACCCTATTCCTTTTCATGAATGAAGAAATGTATGATAGGACAAATTAGAATTGTCTGAATTCTAAATACATGACTCGTAAGCAGATTTGTCTGAATTCTGAGTTATTAAATTAGAAGCTAGACTAATTACTGTATAATTGGTAAAAGACAAACTAGCATATTTTATCTAGTTGTTTTGTTTTGACCATTTAAAAGTACTACTTACAATTGTTGAAATAGTAGAACTATTAAGAAAGAAATTGCATGCCCAATTTTTCAAGTTAATAGCATTGATGAATAATTCATCATCTACATAGTAGAATACACTCTTTTAGTACATAAGTAATTGTTATGTATGAACTTTCTCAAAGGTGTAGGGAAGTAAATAGAACACTATTTTCTTTCACTGTTAATGAAACACTTACAATGTTGTCAAATCCAGTGGAAGTATTGTGTCCTTATTACTGAATAAGGAATTAATGTAATGATCTCTAATTCAGTGGGAGTTACAAGCTTTGTCATCTTGGTAGTAAACACATATTATCTCTAGAATGTCTTAAGATAATTACTTTCCACTTGTAGACACTTATGTTTTCAAGGATAGTCATGTACGTTTCCTTATTAGACAATGAAGTGGTTCTACATATACTAGTTATGCTAATATCAATGACACAATCATATTAGTCACATAAACAAACATATGTCGTGTTGTTTATCTGCTACATGATGTTGTTCCATGCACAAGTGGGAGAAATCTATATTGTGTGCAAGGTACAACATATAGGTATATGATTTAAAGGATTCTCTTGACTGCAAGGTAAGAGACTAACATTCTAATATAACTTGTACATATCTAATTCAAGAAACACTTGGTGTTGCAATTTACGTCATGTCAGAACTTGGCGATATTGCAACAACAAAGTAAATCTCCATGTGAAGTCAGATCTTGCATGGACATATTTGCAGTTTCTAAATTAGACAAGTATTTAGAACATGTGTCAAAATGATATATAACACTACTTCAAATTAAATATTTATGTATTACTAGAATGACATAAATAAATGAAGTAATCTAATACTACTTCAATTTGTTTATTTATGTATTTTGAAATGACATAAATGAAAAATAATGTAGTCCTACATTATTGTGAAGTAAATAAATTAACTTGAAATTACTATTGAAACCAAGAGTTGTGTTCATATTTACTTTAGTTAAACATGTTTATGATTCATTGTAAAGACATAAACATAAAGTCTTTTAAGACTTATAATAAAGTAAGACGTTAACTTGTTAGGTTTTTTTAATTAAGATATATACAAAAAGTCATTGAGGTGATCAATGATTTATAACATATAATGGGATTATAACAATTTATGTTTTCTTGATGAGACATGGATATGAAGTGACTTGGTTAAAAAGTACTTGTGTTATAAAGCAGGCAATTGGCATGGAAAGTCTATTATACCATTAAGTAGACTTAGTTGGTAAATAGGTAAGCCAAAAGGAATATGTTTATCTTATATATTGTTAGATTGTCTTACAATATTAATCCTAATGGATACCACAAGTTGATGGTATGTTCAGTTAGGAGAATCAATCTCTATTTGATTTATTTGATTCAAGATAACCATAACTTCTTTCTTAAAAAGTAACAAGGTTAGAAAATTGAGTATGGATTGAATATACTCAATATGACTCCAACCTAGAAGATTGATAAAATACCATTTTATTATGAAATGTGATTAATCACATTAAGTTTTAAAATTGAAGATTCTGAATTTGTTAAACTACTTATGAATAGGTGATTAACAAACTAAAGTCAGGAATTATCAATGTGTATTTGTAATGTCCCAAAAAGAGAACAATGAAGTTTTGCTCTAGTTGCTAAGTATATATAGATAGTCTATATATTACAAAAGTCAAGTGGGAGTTTTTCTATCTTGAAAGATAAAATTGCAAGATACATAATCTTCTTAAACACACTAGTAAATATCATGATGAGGTTTGACATGTAAATGATAGACCTCATGATGATGGAATTTTAATTCATAGATCTGCAAGAATATCTTTGATATTTGATTTATATGATGAGAAGAACATGAGTTACAGGATTATAGTAAACCTGATAATCATTATGATGGATTACCAAATATTGAATTGGGTAAATTACTCATACTATGAATGTTAAAGATGTTGTCCATAAAGATACTCAATTTTGAAAATTTGGTTTATCTTAATAGTTAGACTAGAGAATGGAAATGAGTTTCTTTAAAGAGATGAAAAACCCTAGTGGTTTGAATTTCTATGTAGAAATCATATGGACAATATTGTACACATATTTAATGCATATTTTATGACAAGATTATTAATCATACTTAAACAATTAATTATGATTGAATATTCCTTTCTAGACACATTAAATAGAGTAAATTACACCGTTCGTCCTTGTGGTTTGCGTTGACCGCAACCTTTAGATCCTTGACCAAAAAAAATTCGTCGTTCGTCCTTAAGTGGCAAGCGTTATGCGCTGATTCGTCCCTCCCTCTACATTTGTCACTAACGATTGTTAAGTAACCTCACATGACATCCACATGAGGATAAAATGGTAATTTTGGTCATGTTTTTCCACGCCCAACCACAAACAAATATCCATCTTTCTTTTACCTCTCTCTCTTCTCCAAACTCTTCATTCGTACTTTTTATTTTTCTTATTGCCTCTTTTTATTTTCTTTTTAATATGTATTTTTTTTAATAAATCATCTTCCTCAAATTCATAAATCATCTTCCCAAATGTTTACTACCTTACTTCACCTACTAAACTCAAAATATCATAAAATAAAATATACTATCCATTTATTCTTTGTGCTCGTTACTCTAACTACAAACACAACTCCCCTTTTTATTTAATGTTGATTAAACAAATGAAATACTTCCTTTGGTTGGAGCATATCATGTTGACACTTGGGTCTTTGAGTTTTTCTTTGTGAGTCAATGATGGAAACTAAACCAAAACCACAAACTCACTGATACAATCGCGAATCACAAATAATCACAAAGCTTAAATTGATTCCCTTATCACTGAAATTATGAGACCTAAACCACAATCTATTCGGATCTTGTATGTTATAGGTTTATTTGTTCTTATGTTTTAACACGAAAATCACTAACACGGATCTTGTATGTTATAGGTTTATTTGTTCTTTTGTTTCTTGTTATTTTTGAATTTGTTAATGATGGGAAAGTGTTGGAGTTGTCATTGTTGTTGTTTGGATGTTGATGTTGTTGGTTGTTGTTGAGATCTGGGTTAAAGAGGGGGTCAAAATCGAACCACCACCATTTCTTTTCAGGCTTCAACATTAGTGTTCTTAGATGCGGTGTGAATTCATCATCAATGTTCTGAAGCTTCAACATTTAACAAATCTTATCCTAGATTAAGTATTTGTTTAAGCTTCATTTTGAAAATCATTCTCGGATCTGAAATAAACATGTGGATGTATTTTGGATGGTGACCGGAGATGGTCGAAAGATGTGTGACGGCAGCTTAGCGTGATGGGTCGAGATTAAAGTGGCGAGGGTGGGCGTGATGGTTGTTAAGTTTTGAAAATGAAAGTAGTGGTGGCCAGATATGTGGATGTGGAATGGAAGAGATGGTGGTGGGTGGATATGGGGGGTTGAAGTTGTAGATGAAAATGGATACAAGAGGGTGTGTGTGGGGGAGAAGTAATTGGGGTTTTGTAGGATCGTGAATATTATATTTTTTGATGATTCGGGTGGTCTTGGATGATGATAGTATATGAATGCCATGTTAGAGAGATGAAGAGAGTAGAGAGGGAATTCTAGAGAGATAAACAAAAATGTAAAAGGTTAGATTAGAACTTCCAACCCTCTACCTTGGGAGGTAGAGGGTATTTATAGGTTACAAACTAAATGACCTCCTGACGGCCTGTGGATCAGGTATACAATGGGTAAAGACCCGTCCTTCCTCCACGGTGTTACACTAAACTATATTACGCAACAAACAAACTAATAAGCTACTAACTAACATAAATAACGACAAGTCTACGAGCTAACTTATGCTAGATAATAATTGGGGTGACCGACACTTTAACATGGAATTTTCTAATTCCTAACAATCTCCCTGCGGAGGTCACCCCATGTTTTACATTTGAATCCTAGCATTCTATTTAATCTTCGGTCTTGAGCTCGTAGACATTAATTCTTCAACATCGCATCTTTGTGCTTTAGCGATGATTCTTTAAAGTCGATAACTTTGTACTTTAAGTGGAGGTCTTTGAACCGATCCACATCTTTGATGATCTTGAGCTTTCTTTGAGATCATCACCACGTAAATCTCTGGATCACCCTTTATTGTGTTGCCATCATGTGATGTTGTGACTTTTGGACCGACATGCTCACACTTTACGGATCATGACATCTTTTCATCGAGTAGCGGAAGCTTTCTTTGGTTCGGGATATTTGCGTGACATAGCGAAGCATAGTATAAAAATATCCGAGCCGAGTTACGTAGATATGCACAAGTCATGATTTCTTCAATTAAGTGTGGATCTTTGTGAGCATGCGGCTTTGGATTGACTCCTCGATTCGATCACCGCAACCATCCAAATGTACCGCAAACAACAGTTAGCAATAAAGCGCACAAAGTGTCTTTGATCACTTCGTTGAATTGAGGTACACGCCCACGGTTCCCGTTGATCGATTTAATCTTGCTGTGATTAGGTAGGATTTGAGAATCTCCTTGACGGGGTTTCGCAATCGTTCTAACCGTTCTCAAACCGGAACATCTCAAAGAAGACAACACGGAGTGAGTGAACCAGCGAATTGAGATTCACTGATTGATGAAAAATGATTTGAAATACAATCGCGTATTGCTTAAGATAAAGAGTTTTGCAATACTACGAAGGTTTTATGAGAAAGATCAATTTTCAATCAAAAATACCTTTTGTATTTGAAAAGAGTACACATTCGATGTGCTAGAGAAAAGAAGAGATTCGCACATCAAACGGTTTTTCCAAAAGTGTTTTTTTCAATCAGAGATACTTTTTGTGTTTGAAAACATGAGTACACATTCGACGTGCTAGAGAAAAGAAGGTTTGCACATCGAACGGTTTTTCCAAAAGTATTCGTCAATTCCAATCCTGGACCAAGGTAGATTCATGATTGAATCGCCCCATCGTTTCTATCCAGTTGTCACAAGCTTAATCTTTAGAAAAGATCTCACATGTCACCCACCAAGAGCTTGTTTGATGTTGGCTCTAGAAGGATTTCCATCTTCATCGTGAATACTTTTACATACCACTCAGATGTTCTGGCAATACCACAAGGATGATGCGTAGGAATCTTAATATATAATCTCTCTTTCCACATTGTGTGAAAGAAAGAGTCTTCATTGACAGTGTCCTAAGGAGATTTATTGATGATCTCGTGGCTCTAGACTCAATAGTGCACATTTGGTTCCTATGCCGGAGACTAGGGAGAGGGTCTCCTTCTTCAATATCAACAATCTCTAAGAGAAAGTTGATTGGTTATGTAGGTTCCCCGTGAGAATGAAACAAGCCCTTTTAAGAGGAACTTGAGTAGCTTGGGAAGTTATAGTGCGGTCGTCCTTTGGGTCCATGACGTCTTGTCTTCAATACAGCGTTACCTTGGTAACCACCGGTAGCATATGTATTGAACCCGATTCTTGCCCTAAGGTTGAATTATTGAGGCTATTTATTTTCACCCTTTTCATATTTATTTCTTTTCATTCTTCAACCCTTGATTGCTTACCGAGACTTCATTACTAGAACCTTGTTGGGTTTGTTCGATTACTAGCTCGTCTCGATCCGCACTCTTCCCATTTCTCATTTTTCTCCTTTTTTCATCATACCTAAGGACTACACTATCTAGTGGATTGTCCTGGTAGATCCCTCCGGTTACGGCGGATCGGGAACTAATACCTAACCTCACCATCCTTATAACTCCATACATAAAGTAACATGGTCGGTCTTTTAGTACAGTTCATTCTTCCTTGAAACCAATTGAAAATCATTTTGAAAAACAATCAAGGTACTTGTGATACGAGATCAAAGCATTTTGTACCTTAATAGTTTTGATCATTTAGAAAACCTCCCCCTCAACATGTGCATATGATATAGAAATTGTTTAGCACATGGAGGCAAGAGGACTTTGAAATATTTTCTTTGATCACAATTTTCATCGAAAAAAGCCATTTGATTTTCTTTGGTAAATTCTCCCCCTCAAAATGTGCGTAAGATATTTTAAAACATTTTTATCACATAGAGGCAAGAGTTGTTTTGAAGTACATCCATGATCACAAAAGCCATTAAGAAAACCATTTGATCCCCCTCAATATGTGCTTCGAGATTCGAAAGCGTTTAGCATATATGAGAGAAGCGACTGCACATTTTCATCAAACGATCACCTTTATCAAATTTCATTATTAAATCACAAATTCTCCCAGATCAAAATATCAAACCCTTTGAGATTTTGGATCTCAAGTGATTTAATCAGTTTGGAAAACATGGGAGAATATGTGGCGGGTTTAAATACTCATCTTGTTTTAGATAAATCCTCCTCCTCAACATGTGCATTGTGTATTAGAAGTCGTTTGGCACATGGAGGCATGAGTGCCTATAAAGGGCTAAAATTGATTCCATTAAAACAGATTTGAGATTTAAATCACGATCTCTCCCCCGATCAAAAATTTCAAACCATTTGAGATTTGTGATCCCAAAAGATTTAAAGCATTTAGAAAAGTTTGGGGAAAGAAGTGGCAAGATTTAATTTTGAAAGATGACAGATAGGAACAGATTTTAAGACATTAAAGATGTTAATGTCAGGTATGATTGTTTTAAGAGACCTTTAAGTAAAATAAAACAATTTCACAATCAAACAAGAACAGAAAAAATTTCATTTTGAAAGATCTTGATTCTAAAGAAAAATCATACCATGACATAACATTAAATCTTTAGATCACCATTTTATAACGTACAAACGGACTTTTATGAAGAAATATCGTTTGAAAATATTATATTTTAAATCACTCTCCCCCTCAATCGATGACCGTAGTCGATGATTGAGTGACTTAGGTTTTGATAAAATGAAGTCCGGTGATTTTCAAAATTTAGTCCAATATATTTTCGAAAACAATATTTTCCATTTTCAAAACAATTTAATCAAAATTTTCAAAATTGTTTAAAAATGGTATCCTGCACAAAGATACGTTAGGTGGTTGAGCTGCATCTGTTGATGTTGTTGCTGTAGGGCTTGGAAGAAAAACCGTCTGCAAATGCAGTGAGACTTCTTACGTTGCATTTCAATGCCAACTGAGGTCAAATTGAGCTCCTTTTCTTCAATCACTTAGAAGAAAACCATCTGCTGATGCAGTGAGACCTCTTACGTTGCATATATGCCAACTCTCCATAGAAGTCCAATTAAGCTTCGTTTCTTCATTTGTCAACCCAAGATATAGTTACCCTTTCCTTTCGGCATCCAATCATCTTCAATTGTGGGATCCGGATCGGGAACATTCTTATCAACCATGATATCTGCATACGTTAGTGAACATACATACAAATATATGGTGGTCGACAACACCCAAACGACAATCGACTAATAAAAGTCAATTCAACATATCAATCGGTTCATATAAGGTATGGGAATAATGTGTTAATCAATCTATAATCATCTAATCCTAACAATCATATCACGGGCACCTAGTCCTTCAACATAGGTTAACATCATTTTAATTAAGCATATAGGATAATTAAGAAAGTCCGTTAGATGATATAGAATTGAAAACATTCTCCCCTCAATCAATGACTTATTTTACGAAAAGATTAAAAGCAACGAAGTCATTGATTGGGTTTTCAATTTTCGAAAACTTTTGGCGGTTGAATTACAAGCAACTCATTTTCCACCATTTTGAAATACTACAAATATTTTTACGAAGAATTTTAGGCGGAAAAACATTTGAGTAGGAACAATGATCCTTGACATACTTTCCTCATTTTGATTTTAGGAAAAGTGCGAAATATTCGAAAATATGTTTAGCGCGACACTTTCCTTTCTTTAAAGAGCGGGTTGCTATCTGAAATAATAGCAAACCATAGTTTAAGTGCGGGTTACAGTCTGAAATAACTGCAAGCCATAGTTTGTGACATGTTTTGAAAAGAAATATTTACACCTCCTGCTCGAACTTCATCTATGGTCCCGTGCCATTATTGAATGACAGTTCTAAGACCGTAGATGTTATCGATACCAGAAGACATGTCATGAGAAAACATATTTTTGGTATTTTTAAATTTTCTGATTTTTATGGGTTTTGTTGGTTTTATATTTTTCTATTTTCTTTTTGTTGGTTTTATATTTTTGTATTTTGTTTTTCTGATAAATATATACAAAGATAGAGAAGATGATATAGTAAAGAAGATGATGATCTGAGTCTGAGAGATAAGGATATCGAAAGACGTCGTAGAAGATGGAAGTCGCCATCTTAAACTTCCACCACCAAAGCTTAGAGGCTCCGAATAGAAAGAGAACCCGAGCCTTTGAGAAAAGAGACTTTGCGACTTCCCCCAAACCGAAAATCCTTATGTTGAGTGATTCAAGCTCTATTTCAAGCTTGCTATAGCCGGTGCACAGGAAGCACACCATTATCATAAATCCATTGCTCCATTTAAGAACGATAATCGAGGATCTCCATTCGAGGTTATATCATCCAATAGAAAACGACAGCGTATCATCCCACATAAAATAATCTTCTCAAATTTCTTTTCTCTTTGAAGTCTCAAGCGATCCATTCCAAAAGGTGTCAAGAGAACACTTCCCGTGTAGTTGAAATGATGCGGTCTGTCTCTTAGTATAATGCTCAAGAACTCTCCGAATACACTTCATGGGGAATGAAGAACACCTTCCCATGTTCACATTTTCTTCCACGATGAGCGTGTATGAAGCTCAAGAACCCAAAGTACACCAATACCCAAGAACTCTCCCAAATACACATCATGAGGGTAATGAAAACACCTCCCTAATGTTTACATCTTTCGTCACGATGATCGTGTATGAGCTCAAGAATCAAAGTACACATTCCCAACGAGAGAATAGCGATAACACCTCCCTCATGTTACACATTTATCTCCCCGAATATGCCATACTTGTGTACCTCTTTTATCTTGAAACTTTATCTTACATCACTTCCCCACGTCGTTGGAATAATAACACTAAAAGCCTTGATGAGTAAAACCTTGAGTTTCTCTGCGGTCATGACATTTGTCTTCTCGGGATATCTTCAATAACTTAGAAGAGTTAAGTTCATCAAGTTTACTCGCCATGAGTCAAACCTTGAGTTTCTCTGCGGTAATAACATTTGTCTTCCGGGATATCTTCAATCACTTAGAAGAATTAAGTTCATCAAGTTTACTCTTTGTGTTAAGATGTGTATCTCCTTCCCCTTCTTTGGTTTTGACATTTTGAATCGACAACATATTTTAAGCCCAAATACTTGAAATCTTTTGAGAAGATCATCATAAGCTCAGATGTATCTGTGAGAATCAACTTGCTGCCGAATATGAGCAAGTCTAATTGGGGATTAAATCTGACATTTCACTCTCCTCCAATTAGTGCTCTCCCCTAAACCGACAATCTGTTTGATAAGTGCTTGAATTGAGAAGAAGTCTTTAGATCGTTAAATGCAACTCGTCTTTAGTCTTCTAACATGTAGTAGAAAATGTAGAACCGAATGTAGACTCGACCTTCTTCAAGATTGTCCGGTTGGGGAATAGATAGTTAACATCTTCAACTCACACCAAAAAGCATCTCACCAAAAGGCATCCCAATTAACTTACATCTTGCACATCCCTTAACTAAAATCCTCCCAATCAAACAAGAACGAAAGATGTTCATCAAGGAAATCAACAATCGGGGCCATAGCGAAACACGAAATGGTAACACCAAACTACCAATCACATCAAACAAGAACAGAGAGATTGTTCTGAATCATCATGTTGATGTGTACGTAAAGCATTAACCGGAAGAACTTTGTCGATAAACTCATCAATCCGAGTGAAGATGTCAACCAACGGCTCTTAGAAGAAAAACTCCATGTAAAGATGACCCGATAAGAAGAGGCTCGGTTCTTACATGAGTTTGGAGCCGTTTGACCATTTATTCTCATAAATCAATCAACCATGCAGAATTATCATACTTCTTCTCCCCCTCAAGAATTGCATACGGAGATGCCATTCTTGATAAAACAAGTGATTATCATCTAAATATATTCTATTCACACTTCTCCCCCGCAAAATTAGCCCATGATGTCTCCATCTTCATTATAGTTGAGCAAGTGGAATAAGAAAACAATCAACAGCAGCCCGGTTCACTTGATGACTGAAGCGCATGGAAAAAGTATGAAGCATGTTGATGAGAATGGTCATAATAAGAAGATTTCTCTTCTTCAGAAGATAAAGCGCACTGAAGCGTACACTTTTCTTTTCTTTAGAGTACGAGGCATGAACTGTTGTGTTCATACGTCATAAGAAGATTTCTCTTCTTTTCAAGATAAAGCGCACTGAGACGTACACTTTTCTTTTCTTTAGAGAACGAGGCTTGAACTGTTGTGTTCAAACGTCATAATCTCTCTTTTTTCAACTTCTCTTGGCAAACTTGTAATCAACACCATTATCATTCAGTAGGCTATTTGTCATGACAGCTGATGGAGAAAACCCAATATGATGAATTTGGCCCTGAAGTAAACTACCCCGAACTCGTGACTTAAACTTGCACATATGTAACAAAGAGCGGTGCCGATTTCCATTAGCATCTCTAAGTACTCTCTATGTACTCTATACTCTTCAACCAACCAACCATCAAGTATAAGGCGTACATTACCTCTTGAAAATCCACAATTGAATGTGACCATTGAGCACTACGACGTAACTCCTTAAAGTGATAGTTATTTTGTAGTGGTAAGAGCCCAATTCCCCAGTGGTAAAAGAAAGGTAAAACACACCCAACAATAACTAGATTTCCAAGTCTTCATTTTTGATAATAAGCTCGAACAAGGATCATGAAGAATCTTCATCTAACCATCTCGATACCTTGGATACTAAGTACACTCTCTCGTGATATTTCACTTCAACCTTAAATAAATAATCTTGAATTAACGCCGTTGTCACATTTTGTTAAAAGCTCAAATCTAGCCTCCTTTGACCTTAAAAGTGAACTTTGATAATGGTTTCATCCGACCATGGTTAAAAGCACATAACCCGTAAAACCATATAATAACCAAAGCGCCATAGCGGATATCCAAACACACATCAATTCATGAAGTACACCGTTTATCCCTTCTTCGAACCGAAAGCGTAGCACCAAAATCAAATAAGATCCCGAAATACACTTCCCTTTCTCCAAGATAGTTCCATCAATACGGGATTTTTCAATTCTATGGTTTAAACCGAGAAATAGGTTCTTTCGGGATTTTACAAAACCAAAAATAAACCGTAAGATAGATCCGGAAATACACTTTACTATTACAGGATGTTTCCATTGTCACGGATTTTACAAGTCTATGATTTAAACCGAGAAATAGGTTCTTCGCGGATTTTACAAAATCAAGACAAAACCGTAAACAATGTCGACAGAATGTGTTATGACAACTTTGGTTTCGGTGAATATCTGTTTTAGGGGAACATGCAGCGGTTTATCATCGGTTCATTATCCAACATCACCAACATCATCAACCATCCAATCAACCCTTTGGTAAACACATCATTCACGCATTCTGTCGGCAATTGCAGTGACAACAAGGAGAAGTAAGCCCGATATACCAAACTTGATCATGAAGTAAAATTCCCCAGATTTGTTACTTAAACTTGTACTAATCCTCGTGAGAAAGAAACGGTGTACCCAATGTACAAAACCTCTTGACGTATCCTCAACTGCGTGAGACACCAAAATGATAGCTACGTTGTGGGTTAACCGAGAAAGATTCACAACCGTAACTAGATAGCCAAGTCTTTATCACACTCAATAAATGCCCAAACAAGTAATCTTCGCGGAATGGTAGAAAGAAAGAAGACGAAATAAGTAAACGCGCCCGGAAAACCTCACTTCAAATCCAAATGAGAGATATCGTCCAAACAACCTCGTAGTCAACCAAGTTTCAGTTACGATTCAAGCCGTGACATAATATTCTCTGTGAAAATGTATCAACCAAAGTACCAATCATCATAACATAATGATTCTCATCATCACACCACATGTCATTGTCAAATCTCTTCAACAGATGTCATTATCAAAACACGTCGACAATACTCATTAAATTGCAAATCTCACGGTCAAGCCCAAATGCAATATTGTCCAATTTCAGCCCGGATGTAGCCCGATGAAACCACATAAAACACCACATCCCCACGATTACAATTTCAGGATGATTTAATCGTATATTTCATGAAAGCAAGAACTATCATGTGACATGTTATGAAATGAGCCATACTCGTGATATCACAAACAGATTCATGGGTATATCACGTGGCATATAATAAGTCATGGAATATCACGTGATATGGTAAGGAAAGATATCGTGGGATCTGGCATCCAATACTGATCCATACTCGGCCCATATACAGAACATACGAAGCCCATTCTCAATTTATCCCCAGGACGAAAGTCCACATAGTCAAGCCCAGTGACCTTAACCCCTTCGCTTTGTATATCGGTATATAAAGAGTAGCTTAATAGGTTAAACCTAAAATTACTCCACGAAAAATACGCCTACCTACAAATTAATATTAGTGCGCCTCCCACTTTATCCTATCAGAAGTTTAAGAAATCCATCTTCTCAGAAACCCTAACCTCAAATTAGATCCAGTGCCTTAGTGTGTCACTCACCACAGGGATGGTTTGAGTGAAGAAATAGGCTTCAAGGTTAAACCAATGATTCAAGGTAAGTTTCATTAACTGATAAGTCCATTCCGAGCATGAGACTCCAATGAAATACCATATGAGTTTCTTTTTGTATATATATGAACAAATGAAGAAAGAATTAACTTCAATAGTTACATTCATTTCATTGTTCGTACAGTAAAATATGAAGTAGACTCATTGCACATAGATCGATGATGAATATTCTGAGATCTATTTTATTATCCATTCGTATTTCATTGTGACCGAATATGATGGAGAATGAGCCCATAAATGGTTCAGTTCAAACTTCAATAAATTATGATATTGTACCAACATAGATCTGTGATGATGAGATTTCGTGAATCAGGCTCTAGTTAGTCTCGATATGTGAATAAATGACACGAAATATATTCTGAGATCTTGCTTTTAATTATTGCATTGAGTCATGAACTTGAGATATATTTTGGATATGATTGTTGTTTGGAGTTGAGATGTTGAGATTGATTTTGGTTGCTGTATTGAAGTGTCAAAATACAATCTTGGACAAGTGATGTGTTAAGCAGAGTTTCATGTTGAGTTGTATTTGGTTTTGTGGTCAAGGTCATTAATCTCCTTCATCATTTCTGTTGAATGTGCATCATTAAAACTGTGTCAAGTCGCTTATTCCTTTTGCATATACAACTTGCATCTTACTTATTGAACCAACTCACATCTTTAAACAGTTTACACAACACGCATATTGTTGACTCAATAATCAAACAACCAACTCGCTTTAGATCCATAACCAACTCGCTTTTAAATACTGTTATTAACTCGCTTTAAAGAAAACAAGTTTAGCAAGTCGCTTTTGACCTTTGTTGGCAACTCGCTCCAGATACTTTAAATCTGGACTAATGAGACAACCCGCATATATAATACACATTGAAACTGGACAGTTTGTAAAGACAAACCGCATAGTAGCAACTCGCATCATACCAACTCGCAACTGATCAACTCGCATCAGATCAACTCGCATCAGATCTAACACTGAATCTGGACAGTTTGTAAAGACAAAACTGACAACTCGCATGTATGAAAAAACAGTTAACTCGCATAGATGAAAAAGCAGTTAATAATCTGTTATGACCACACAAACAAGTAAATGATTCAGCGTTTTCCGGCAACAACAAACTTCAACAAAAAGCGCATCAATAAATCATTGAAACATCACCAATACACATCAACCCATACGAGTCACAAACCGCATAAAGCGTGCTAAAACCATACGAAACATCAAAACAACAAAACCTAGGCTCTGATGCCAATTGTAGGATCGTGAATATTATGTTGTTTGATGATTCGGGTGGTCTAGGATGATGATAGTATATGAATGCCATGTTAGAGATGAAGAGAGTAGAGAGAATTCTAGAGATAAACAAAAGTGTAAAGGTTAGATTAGAACTTCAACCCTCACTTGGGAGGTAGAGGGTATTTATAGATTACAAACTAAACGACCTCGACGGCTGTGGATCGGTATACAGTGGGTAAAGACCCGTCCTTCCTCCACTGTGTTACACTAAACTATATTACGCTACAAACGAACTAATAAGCTACTAACTAACGTAAATAACGACAAGTCTACGAGCTAACTTATGCTAGATAATAATTGGGGTGACCGACACTTTAACATGGAATTTTCTAATTCCTAACAGGTTTTAATATTATTTTATGTGTTAGTCTTTAAAGAAGAAAGAAATATAACAAAATTACTATTCTACCCTCATTTGGACTTCAATTGGGTGACTTAACATTTGTTAACAAAAGGCCGTTAGAGGAGGGACAAACGACGCATAACGTTTGCCAATTAAGACGAACGGTGCAACTTTTTGGTCAAGGGCGAAAGGTTGCGGTCAACATAAACCACAAGAGACGAGCAGTGTAATTTACTCCATTAAATATATATAAAGATGATAATTGTCATACTTATTTTCATTAATATGAAATATGACAATAGAATATCAAAACTCTTTCTTGAGAAATTACTTGAGCGAGGACGATAAGTAATTGAAAGGTTTTTTGAATTCAAATAATCTTTGGAAGTGTACGAAGTGCAATAATTCATGAATGGATAAATGCATGCATCTATGAAATTATTCTTATGTTTAATTATTAAATCCTAGTTTTGATTTATAATTGAAATAAGATAAATTTTAAGTATTCCTGAAAGCTAGTGGGAGTATTATGTTAATGTTTTAAATCTTATATGTTATATAACATATAGGAAGTAACATTCCTTGTAAGTTAAATGTTAAGTCCTAGATTGGAATGAAACTTCACTTGTAAGATTTAAAAATTAAAACATACAACATTGGAATATATGTTTATTATTAATAAACATGTGCAGTAAAATAAATGATTCTAATAAAACATGATATATCATTTGGGAAATGGATAAATATCTTTTGACAAGATAGAACATGAATGAATTCTAAGTTTGACATGTAGATTCATCATGTACATCATGTTGTGTATATTAAAATTGTTGTATCATTCTTGAATAAGAAGTGATTTGACAACATTGATATCTAACTAAAAGTTATTAGATAATTTGTGTAATGATTATTCTAAAAGAATTACATCCTCAGCCTGGAATTGCTCCTAGATTCTATGGATGAACACTATGTTAATTGTTGTGCAAATTGTCATCAGCTTTAAACTTGAAAGTTTGGAAAGCATCAAACATTGCACAATAAGATATTAAAGTTTACCGAGTTTTAATGAGCATGTTGTTGTTTGTATACAATGATGCTGGTTTAATTGAGATGAAACTCAATACTAGTCATGGTAGGATTTCATCCTTGTTAATGGCCATGTGGACTAGTTGTGCTACTAAAAGCGCAGTTGCATTATACATTAAAAGAATAAGAATACTTTAAACTTTAGAATGTTTGAAAGTTTAAATTGTCATAAATTGGTGATAGAGGATGTCACACACTTTATGAATTATTATGTGGATTGGTGAATGCACACATACAAGGACTTCATTAATTGAATTCTTGAAATAAGTATTCTCAAAATTACGATAGATCAAGTTGGTTGATTTATGCCTTGTCAACAAGTATGATTGTCATTACTTGAGGCATAATTCATCAACTGGAATCTTCATGCATTTATCTATTTAGTATTTGGATAAGGGATGTTAAAAAATTGTTATAATAAATCAAATACTTGGTATATTTGATTTGATAATATATTGTATCCTATATTTGCATGTTTAATCCGTGAATAAATGTATTTATTCTAAATCGTCCGTTGTCAATTAATGATATGGGAGTATCATTAAACTAAGACAAATATGAGAGATATGGTAGAATATACTTGAAAGTATATTGATGAGAATGCATACCAGTTTCAGATGATATTCAATGAATTGAATATAAGACTTATCCCAACTACATGATTTTACTTTATGGATATTGTTATTAAGTAAATCAAGAATAGTTATCCTCAGACTTGAGATACGGATAAGTGTCATGAATGTAGTGCACTTACGTGGAACAACTTAACGCTACACGTGGCTTGGTAGTCATAAGGGTTGTTTCTGAAGTGTTGCAAAGTTCATGGGTTATTCTCGTAGTCAAGATAAATTTGTTCCTTCAAATTTATTTGGAGTTTAATCTTCTTGGGGCCCTCGTAGGGTTGACAAGATGTTTGCGTGCCACGCCCAAAGATCTCCACGAATATGTTCGAGAAGATTTGGTAATCTTGCTCAATCACTTATAACGAGAAACATAATGGTTGAATAAAGAATGACTTAATTCCATATCTTTATTTAACATGGTATTAGAAACAAAGGATAATAATAATGAGAAATCATTAAAGGTTTTCCAGAGCCTTGCTCGAGTTGTACTAGAGGCATCGAAGTGTTGCTAGAGCTAACCGATGTGATCACTCTATTAAGATATGTCCAAGTGGGGCTGTTGGTTTAATGGACAATAAATTAATAGGCGTGTGTTAGGATCGAACTTGAGACCACGGGATTGCACACTTTGCGTGTGAGAATTAAAGTTAATAATTAAATATAAATGTTATATTTATTTATTAATTAAGCGAAATAATTATAACGGACGTTAAGTAATTAAGTGTAATGGACTAACGTTCGTTAAATGTAATTGGAAAGGACTAGATATGAAATTAGAGATCGAGAAGGTTCTAGAATCCCTTTGGGAGTCCATAACCGATCGTCTAAAGGGTTTCCATAACCCAACCCATAACCAACTTGTTCACCAAGTTACTTTGGGTATAAATACAAAACCAAGGGTGTTTGTAATTGATCTCTTATACTCATAAGCTAAACCTAAAAACTTGTTTTGTGTGTTTTTGCTCCAAACAATCGTATACCCTTTCCAAGGGATCGATTCACATCTTTTCCAACTAAAATTGTTTTGTTTAATTAAAACTAGCATTCCTTTAATTCGGTATAGTACGTGTGTACAAGAAAGTGGTACTAACACATTATTGTTAGTATTCTTGGATTGAATTACAAAAAGGTAAAGGGTAATTCATATAATCCTATAAACCCTAATTAGGGTTCATCCAATTGCTAGTTTTGTGTAATTGATTCTTGTTCGGCTAGAATCAAGAAAGGTACGCATATTCTTGTTTTTGTTAACTAATTATTCGTTAATCTTTCCTATACGCTTCCGCATGTGTACTTGATGTTTATTGTTTATATTTATGATTAGTCATGTTATATAACTCTAACATAGTGGGATAAGAGGATTGGACACAATGGTTTCTATTAGTATTTTTCTTCTTCTTTTCCTTTTGTGTTTAGGGAGGTGCATTCAGATACAATACAAATATGCAATAATAAAGTGTGTTGTTATTTAGGAACAACGAGTCGAGAATGTTTGAGGCAATATTGACCTCTTCAAGTGCAAAAAGGATAAATGCAGTACGATACTAAAAGACGATTGTTTGTTTTTCACATTTTCAAACCAAAAAAAAAAAAAAAAAGTCATAACCCAACCAATCACCTTTGTTCATCCATCCATATGTCCCCGAGATCCATACTAGTTTAAAACCCTAAAACCCCTTGTTTGTTTTTCACATTTTCAAGAAGAAAGCTTCAAACTTTTACCCACTTTTAGTCGATTAACCTCCGCCGACGATTGAATATGTTATTGAAAGTTTACCCGGTCAGGTTAATCGAATCTTACACCACATTGGGGGTCATTGTTCCTTAGCGGGCTTCCCAACACTGGCAAAACAAGCACGTTGTTGGACATCTTGAGAGCCTTTCGTCTATGTCAGCTACGCCGGCTTTAATGCTCACGACAAATGATGGTATTGTTTTTTTGTTTATTTAAAAAAGGTTTAATGGTCCAAAAAATATACAAACTTTCCACCTTTTACTATTGTGACAATAAACTTTTAATTTTCCTATTAAAACAAAAAACTTTCTTAATAACTCTTATTGTAACCAAAACTGACACGTGGCAACATTAATTAACCCTTAACCCAAAAAACGCATTTATACTCGTTTCATAATTCTGGGGGACCATTTTTGCCAAGTTACCAAACCTAAAAACTAATATTAAACAAAAAAGGAAACATATGCTTACACCATCACTATTACATGTAACATTTAAATTTTTGACCCCTTTTTATCCTTGTCTTTACTAACCAAATCGTGACCACCATAATCAAACCGACCCGTGGTCATTCAGTTTTTATACTAAGTCGAGACACAAACAAAACCAGCAAATCCGAGGCACAACTCGAGACAAACCATGAATCATGTGGGTTTCCACATTCAACCGAGGACCAGAGAATCAAACAACACCCATAGAAATCTTTCTTACCACATGAATTAGCACCAAACATGTTTTCATACTTCCTACAACACGAGCCGGCAAGCAAAACCCAAAGCGGCCGAGTGCAGTCGACTCACCCAAGTTGACTCAACTCGACAAACAACAACCCTTTAGATCTGAATTTACCACAAGAATCGATTATCAAAACATTTTCAAAACTCGTTTTAATTCGGTTCATTAACACCCTTTTAGGCTCACAACCACACTAGACTTATAAAACAAATGTTTAAATCGGTTTCAACCAAGATTTTATATCCACGAAACTAACCTAAACCGATTACCAATCGGTTTGAATAAATAATAACAAGCAGAGCGGGTGTGACGGCTTACCCACGAGTTCGAGAGAGAAAGAGAGAGACGAAGCAAGGATGATGAAGGTTGTGGTGGCGCTCGGACCAAGACAACTCCTAAACGTGACCATGGCGGCAGTGGTAGTTGACGGTGGTGGCCATGACTCAAAAACAACCCAAGTCGCGGCTTTCCTTTAATCTTGATCCAAACACGGATATCCATAACGAGGGAGATGGCTGGTAGCTATTTATGGTGGTGATTGGTATGAATATGAACACATAAGATTCATTCTTGTGAAAGTATTTAAATTTTGGTCTAGAGTATATTGAAATTTATTGTTGGTGGTGTCCTTCGATTTTCTATTTTATGTTTTATAAAGTGTTTTTTTGTTTAATATTAGTATTTAGGTTTGGAAAGTTGGCAAAAATGGTCCCCCAGAAAAATAAAACGAGTATAAATGTGTTTTTTGGGTTAAGAGTTAATTAATGTTGCCACGTGTCAGTTTTGGTTACAATAAGAGTTATTAAGAAAGTTTTTTGTTTTAATAAGAAAATTAAAAGTTTATTGTCACAATAGTAAAAGGTGGAAAGTTTGTATATTTTTTGGACCATTAACCCTTTAAAAAACTACAAATACAAAAGATTAGTGGGAGTTGTTATTTGACATAACTTGTTAATTTAGGATTAGTTCGGACACATAGTCAAGAAAGTCAAATGAAACCTTGGTATACCTCTTGCAGCCTAGTCCTTCCCGCATGAGTTTTTTTTTTTTTTTTTTTTTTTTTTTTTTTTTTTAATAATTCTGCGTGATGTATCGGGTTGTTGGTTGGGTATTGATCCTTTGATAGTAACGACATGCTCGCCTTCTTTCTTCAATTTTTATTGTTGGAAAATTTAGTGCACTTGTGGGATTAGTTCACACCTTGTAATGGGTTAGGAGTGCAGGTGTACACCCATAAGGTCCATGAACACCACGACTCTTATAGTGGTTTGTATTGGTAGTCTTGGTGAAATCTTGCTTGGTGAAAATCTTGCTTGTGGAAAATCTTGCTTGTGGTTTCCAGCGATAGCGATGTTTCCAGCGATAAGCGATGTTTCCTTTGAAGTGGTGTATCCAGCGATAGTGCTATGAAATCTTGATAAGCGGTGTTTCCAGCGATAGGTTGTACTTCCACTGCAAGTGAAATCTTGCTAGTGGAAAATCTTGCTTATGGAAAATCTTGCTAAATGGCGATTACAACTTCTTTATGACCACGTTTAATTGGTCATGTAACCACTATGGCTATAATGGGGATAATTATGAGGCTATTAATGGGCGATTAATACTCATAATTCCATTGGAATAGCTCAAGAGTAACCTCCTATATATAGGAGATACGAACATGCATGAAGACACACGAGAAAACACTAAACACTTATTAGCGAAAGGGTTATAGAATTGTGCCTAATTCTCTAGCGCATTTGGTCTTATCCCAGTAGATATTCGTGATACCCGGGCATTAGGGTCGAATAGTTTACTTTGGAAAGTGATCACACGATTCAAGTGATATCCGGTAACCACTAGTGGTATTGCTCTTGTCATTGATTGTCTTAACACATTGGGGAATAACCCCAACAATCAAAGTAAACTATTTTGTGATAATCAATGGCAAGCTTTGCAATGAAACACATGGCTTCAAACTTTGCTAAAATTTGGACAAGTTTGAAGGGTGGACTTTAGGAGGTGGCGAAGAAGATGCACTTCTTCTGGCATCAAGCATGAGTGTGGTCTATGTCTTGACTACTCCAATTCACGATGATGGTGATGATGCTCTTGGGGCGGATCGGGAGGAGGAGCAAGTGGGAGAATGATGACTACATATCACGAGAGGTCTTATTCAGAATGGTATGTCGATTCTTTGTTTGATATTTATCGAACTTTGAATCTTCAAAAGCGTGGGATTCCTTGGATGCCAAATATATGGTGAGGATGCATCAAGTAAGAAGTTCCTTGTTAGTAATTTCACAAATTACAAAATGGTGATTCAAGACCGGTTATGGAACAATACAATGAACTTCTTGGAATACTTGGAAGGTTTACACAACACCAAATGAACATGGATGAGGCTATCAAAGTCTCTTGTGTCATTGACAAACTCCTCCTTCATGGAAAGATTTCAAGCATACCTTGAAACATATGAAGGAGGAGTTAACTCTTGTTGAGTTGGGCGGTCATCGCACATTGAGGAATCTCTCAAGGTGCGGGATAATGACAAGCCAAAGAGTAGCAATCTTCTTGGACCATCTGTTGTCAATATGGTGGAGCATAACAACTCCACGGTACAATGACAACAAAGGCAAGCAAATATCATGACAACACAAGGCGGATCCTAACAAGAAGGCAACACCTACTTGTTGGAAATGTGCAAGGCGGTCACATTAAAAGGGCTGCAAGGGTGTTAAAATTGGTGGTAAAGCCAATGGATCGAGCACTAATGGTTCGGGGGTGGTGGTTGACCAACTCGGCTGAAAGGTCGAAATATGTTTAATAAGTCTTTTGGTTTATTATGTTACATATGTATCGAATCTTTTATGTGCGGGATGATGATGTTGCGTGGTGGGTTGACTCGGTGCAACAGTTCATGTGTGTAAAGATAGAAGGCGGTTCAAGACTTATGAGTCTTTGAATGATGGTTCTATTCTTCACATGGGAAATGAGTCAACGACCTTGGTGCATGGTCGTGGTTGTGTAGATCTTAGGTTTAGTTACGGAAAGATTGTAACTTTGTTTAATGTTATTCATGTTCACGATATCGGGAAGAACTTGGTTTCAAGTAGTGTTTTGAATAATCATGGATATAAACAAGTTATTGAATCGATAAATTTGTTCTTTCTAAATGTGGTGTTTTATTGGTTTTGGTTATTTATGTAATCAAATGTTCGGGCTTAATATTACCCAGCGGTGTTATTTGACTTTTGTGACCACATATGATCGGTGATTCTAACCTTTGGCATGCTAGACTTGGTCATGTTCACTATAAAAGAATGCAAGATATGTCTAGGGATGGTTTAATCCTGCTTTTGACATGGACTTTGAAAAGTGTAAAACTTGCATGTTGACCAAGATAACCAAGAAACCCTTTCGGGGTGTTAGTCGTGAGACTAAGATCTTGGAGCTTATTCACGATGACACTGTGTGATTTGCATGCCACTCCTTCTTTGGGGAATAAAAGTACTTTGTGACATTTATTGATGATGCTTCTAGATTTTGTTATGTCTATTTATTACATACCAAGGATGAAGCATTAGATAAATTCAAAGTGTTTAAAGCGAAGTTGAATTACAACTTGGGTCTTTGATCAAAGATTAAGGGCGATAGGGAGGTGAGTACATGGATACTCGGTACTTTCGGTCTGTTGGAATAATCCATGAAACAAGCGCCCTTATACTCCTCGGCAAAATGGTATTTACGAAAGGAAAAGCGGTCTTGAAGGAGATGGTTAATTCCATGTTGTCCTATTCGGGGTGAGTCAAGGTTACAGGGTGAAGCTATGTTAACGACTTGCTATTTATTAAATAGGGTTCCCAACAAAGGAACAAGGTTACCCTTATGAACTACGGACTAAAAAAAACCAACTGAACTATCTCAAGGTTTGGGGTTGTAGAAATTGTAAGACTCCACGATCCAAAGCAAAAGACTTTGGGTGAAAGAGGCATTGTTGCATCTTTGTTGGATATCTTGAGCATTCCAAGGCTTTTAGGTTCTATGTTATTGAACCTAATGAACATGTTCGATTAACTCAATAATTGAATCAAGGGATGCGAGACTTTGATGAGAATAGATTCTCATCGGTCCTAGACCAAGTCGGAGGATTCCTAATGGAACTCATGACCTTTGGTGTATCGAGGTCACGATGATGAACCATCGGTGGTCCACGATGAGGTTGTGGTTCGACAACTTTGAACTGTGCTCGGGAAGAGCAAAAGGTCGGGACTCCAAAGTCATTTGGACACGAGTTTCAACTATACTTAGTTGAAGGTACTAGGGATGAGGTCTCGGACCAATACTCCTATTGCTTCATTGTTGAGGATGACCCCAAAACATTTGAAGAAGCAATGAAGTCGAGGATATTGCTTTACGGAAAGAAGCAATCAATGATGAGATGGATTCCATCATGGGCAACAACACTTGGGTGTTGGTTGATCTACCTCACAGTTGCAAACCTACGGGTTGCAAATGGATTTTCAAAAGGAAAATGAAGGTAGATGGAACTATTGAAAAGTTCAAGGCTAGACTAGTCATTCGGGGCTTTAAACAAAAGTCGGGAATAGACTATTTTGATACTTATGCCCACTGTGGCTCGTGTCGATACCATAAGGCTGGCGATTGCTATGGCATCTATTCACAATCGGTTATTCATCGGATGGATGTGAAAGCGACTTTCTTGAATGGTGAATTGGAAGAGGAGGTTTATATGAACCAACCTCGGGGCTTCATCATGCACGGCAATGAAAACAAGGTGTGTAAAGCGATTAAGTCTCTTTATGGACTTAAGCGGGCACCTAACAATGGCATCAAAAGTTTGATGAAGTGGTTTTGTCTAGTGGTTATGTTCTTAACCAAGGTGACAAATGTGTATATAGCAAATTTGATGAATCGGTAAAGGTCATCATTTGTCTATATGTTGATGACATGTTGATCTTTTGGCTGACCAAAATCGAGTTGACGACAAAGGAATTTTTGTCATCAAGGTTCTCCATGAAAGACATGGGGAGGCGATGTTATCCTTGGTATAAGGATTAAACATGAAAGTAATAAATTTCTATCTCTCGGTCTCATTATATTGAGAAGGTCTTGAGGAAATTCAATTACTTTGATTGTACTCGATGAGTACACCTATGGATACTTGTGAGGCGATGCCTAATCATGGCAAGGTGTATCTCAACTTGAGTATTCTAGGGTAATTGGGTGCTGATGTATGCCATGACTTGTACAAGACACGATATTGGTTTTGCGGTGGGAAAATTGAGCGGTATACTAGTAATCCTAGTGCTCATCAACGTGCAAGCGAGTTCAAAGAATCTTGAAGTATTTGAAGAGAACTATGGATTATAGTCTCTCATATCTTGGTTACCCATCGATGTTGGAAGGTTACAGCGATGCAAGTTGGATCGATAACTGCGAAGACAATTAGTCTACCGGTGGTGGGTATTCCTACTTGGTGGAGGTGCAATTTCTTGGGCATCAAGAAGCAAACTTGCATCACCGGTTCAACAATGGAATCGAATTTGTGGCTCTAGCATTTCTTTGGTAAAGAAAATTTGAATGGTTGAAAAACTTGCTTCTTGAGATTCCATTGTGGCCTAAACCTATAGCACCTATTTCTATCCGGTGTGATAGTGCGGCTACATTGGCTAAGGCTTATAGCGGATGTACAATGGTAAGTCTAGACACTTGGGTGTCGGGCATAGCATGATTCGTGAGCTTATCATGAATGGGGTGGTATCTATAGAGTTTGTGAGATCTCAGAGAACTTAGGCGATCACTTGACGAAGGGTGCGGCTAGAGACTTGGTTATAAAGTGCGCTAAAGGGATGGGTTTAAGTCCAACTTAGTCCTTTGAATGCTAGGACACTGACTCCTCTAAGGAAACTTGGGGCTGAGTTCAATGTGGAAAGTGAACATTCGGTGGTGGAGCACATGTTTTATTTACATCCCAAGGTTGTGCTCGAACTGCTTGAAAGGAGGATGAAGTCTTTACTTCTTAATGGTTAATTTTCTTTGAAAAAGTGCTTGGCGGGAGCATGACTAAAGAGGAACCACCTATGTAAATGTTGAAGTTTTGCCGCTTGAGGAAGCTTTGGACTTTTAGCTTTTACAACATTTATGAATTTGGATATGGACACATGGCTTGTATAGTGTCGGGAGCTTTTAAGTGTTTGAAAACTTGTGTGTATTTTATCTTGGTATTCAAATGGGTTGAAGGGTTCAATTCTTAGAACACCACGATTCTCGAATATTTGAGCGTGTAATTTACTAAGATGGAAATTCAATCCTCGGGACATTTTCGTTTATGCACATGTTTTGATTGATGTTTATTTTTCATGCAAAGGAAGTGAACTAAATTTGGGGAGGATTGTTGGAAAATTTAGTGCACTTGTGGGATTAGTTCACACCTTGTAATGGGTTAGGAGGTGCAGGTGTACACCCATAAGGTCCATGAACACCACGACTCTTATAGTGGTTTGTATTGGTAGTCTTGGTGAAATCTTGCTTGGTGAAAATCTTGCTTGGTGAAAATCTTGCTTGTGGAAAATCTTGCTTGTGGTTTCCAGCGATAGCGATGTTTCCAGCGATAAGCGATGTTTCCTTTGAAGTGGTGTATCCAGCGATAGTGCTATGAAATCTTGATAAGCGGTGTTTCCAGCGATAGGTTGTACTTCCTTTGCAAGTGAAAATCTTGCTAGTGGAAAATCTTGCTTATGGAAAATCTTGCTAAATGGCGATTACAACTTCTTTATGACCACGTTTAATTGGTCATGTAACCACTAACGGCTATAATGGGGATAATTATGAGGCTATTAATGGGCGATTAATACTCATAATTCCATTGGAATAGCTCAAGAGTAACCTCCTATATATAGGAGATACGAACATGCATGAGGACACACAGAAAACACTAAACACTTATTAGCGAAAGGGTTATAGAATTGTGCCTAATTCTCTAGCGCATTTGGTCTTATCCCAGTAGATATTCGTGATACCCGGGCATTAGGGTCGAATAGTTTACTTTGGAAAGTGATCACGATTCAAGTGATATTCAAGTGATATCCGGTAACCACCTAGTGGTATTGCTCTTGTCATTGATTGTCTTAATTTGCTATTCGTTTTCATGGGATGATGGAGATCATGTTTGGCCTTTGAAGTCAAACTATATAATTCAAAGCAACTCCAAAAACTGTGAATGAGAAAGTATAGAAAAAATTGGATAGCATTTAGTAATATATGTAGACAGGAGCTTGAAACAAACTACAAACCACACAGAGGTTAAAACTTCACAAGTTGCTCTTTACAATCATTTAGTATCTTTCCCTGCACGGGTTTCCTTACAAGCACTTAGCTTCTTTCCCTGCAAACGACTGAAATGCAACCATAAACAAGATAACATCATTCTGTAGAAAAATAAAAGGAGCTTTGTATATGTGCTTAAACATGATTCACCACCACCCTTCATGTGAATTACAAGTAACCGCACCCTAACTACAATGAAGGGAAATGCAATGTAACTACCTGAGCCTGAGCTAATCCTAAATAAAGTTGGGTTGTAGAAGTCGTAACCACGAGTGGTGGTATCCCTTGCCCTACGCACCATTCCGCTGGACGCCGCAGGATAAAAACAACCATCTACATTACAAGAAGATCAAGTAATGAGTTGAATTAAGCATACATTATCAGGAGTAGAATTGAGAAAAAATCAAGTGGATCAAACAAATATCAGAGGTGGCAAAAATGATATTTCGGCCTTTTTTCGTTTGAGTTGGTTATTGTTAAGTTGACCCCCGCAAAACTTCTAATGAAACTTTTTGCAGCTTTTGGCACAATTGATGGCTAGCTAATTTTAAAAATATAACCCAACACGATTTATTCACAGGTAAACGGCAACGGGTCAAGATTGTCACCTCTAAGTATCATCTGTCTATAATTTATGATAAAAATAACAATAATAATATAAGTAAAATAAATAAATAAATCAGAATAAGCAGTTAACCTTGTTTAGTGGGTCGATAGCTATCTGATGGAAAAAACAACTTGATATCCTGATAAAGCCTTTGTGTAAGACCTATTATGCATATAACATAATTCAAATAAGTACTTATAATAACTATACGTACAAATACATAAATACAATTGCAACTGACAAGATATTTTCCTCCATTTGAGGTTGAACTTTTCCATAAGAGCCAGCCGTTGCAATACTTTGACAGGGGCATGTTGAATACTAACCTTCAATTGTTTTGTCTCGGAGCCTTTTAATGCGATTAATCTCTACAAGAGCTGTGCCTTTTTCTGGACCTAATCATAAAAAATCACAAAAATGATACATTAGCAAGTAAGATAACCATTCTATAATAGGTAGTCTAAGTTTCTACAAAAAGATCATGCCAGAAAGTGATATACCATCTGTATGTCTACGTAAACATTTCAACCTGTGCGCTTTTTTCCTATAGAGCTCTGCACGCAGACCACATTGTTCATAACTAAACTATCTACTTTAACCTTAAATAGACTGTATAGACTATAGAACAAATACAAAGAAATATACGAGAGAGACTGACTTTTCACACTCTTAGTTATGCGTCTGATGCAAGACACGTAACGTACAGCCAATGCTTTTGTACCTGGATGAAGCATAAACAACTTAGACATAATACACAGAAATTAAACAATTAAATTAAACAGTTTTAATCTATGCAAGTTGATTTTCAAGAGCAAAGTGAATTGATTTGCATTCAGGCAGCATATATGACCACAAGCAAAGCAAAATCCTATTAATTATTCTATATATATACTTATTGTATTCAGCTTGATTTGAAAAAACTATACTACTGTAATAGTGATGATAATGATTATATGTATTTCAGACAAATATTATTTATATGCGACCCATGTGGCCGCTTGTATAACCTTTAAGTTTTTACCAAAGACGTGCAAATTTTAGGTCGAAATTGACAGAATTGTTTTTACTTTGCCAGTAGAAAAACTGAAACTGATATGCATATGATAAAGCGGGTTGTCTGATGTTCGCAGTAGCAGATGCAAAATAGGGTGCATAGCAAACAGTTCAATCATTCAAAACTAATCAAGCAACATACCGAATGGTTTACGATCGGAAAGAACAAACGCGCACACTGTTATTGCACATAAATCGATATTCCAGATTAGTTCAGTGCGGTAGGTGCCAATATATCCTTCTTCGAAGGCCTCTATGGTCATATCGAAGTGATAACCCGTGACAAACTTCGAAAACTTGCACTCCAGGAACTCAAAATGACGCAGCTTATTGTGTTCGCCATTCTTAACATGCTAAAAAAACAAAAATTTATTAATATGTCACAAGACTGAAAAAACGTAGGAAGACGTACTGAAAAGTTGAAAGCAGGTGGAACGAAACAATACCTGCTCAAAGGCACCATTGAAGGCATTAATAGCGTAGTTACCAATAATACTAACAATCGGATGTTCAACTTCAATTGACCTTTTTTCTTTAAATACTTGCTGCGACTTAAACGCACGAAAATTTGTCATGATATGTGTATGAGAGAGAAGATGTATAAAAAAACAAGATAAAAACAAGAACAGAGAAGAAACATACAGTATCTTTGTCAAACTCTATAAACTCCTGCCAGATTTTCTCCTCGTCTTCATTAGGAGAATACGTGTATGAATTGTTCGCGAGCAGTAAATTTGCTGAAATAGAAACTTACCAAAGTTAACTTGTGAACAAACAAAGAAAACCCACAGACACGCACATGATCATTCCAAACCAAAGACAAGTTAAGGACTTGTTCTTTAGCCTGCAACATAAATGAATAAGAAAATGACCAAACAAAAGAATGAAAATGAGTACCACTATCAAACGCCATATGCGTATCTACCATGAAGGGCGCTTGGTTGAGTCCACCAAGTCTAGAACAACTTTGAACCTCTCTCACACGAGGGGTCCACTTAAAATCAGGAGGACTAACACCCGGCTTTGAGACCTCTTGTACACGTTCCTGATGATATGATCAAAGTGTTAACATTTTGTTGTGGGGGTTGTTTTGGTTTAAAATCATTTGCTCGTTTCAAAAAGTAAATAGCATACCCGTCCTCTCTTAATCATAACCCACTTCTCATCTTCAAAATTCAAACTTGCTCATATTGATTAGTTATATGACTATATCTATCTTTATTTTTTCTTTACCTAACTCTAACATATCCAGGGATATATCATTTATACTATGTATGGCAAAACTTAATCTTTGGAAACCTGAAAGCATTTCAAGTAGAAAAAAATGGTGATGCAATATAAATCTATGCTGGAATGATAAAAAATAAACAACCCTAAAGAGGACGTTTTGGCTTCGCCACTTCAGATAGCAAGAGATACAGATGATTATTATTAGAACAATAAAAAGTATACATAAACATAGCTAGCAATAACTATTCTTACCTTATCTATATAGGATGACATCATCCTAATCCACTCGAGTGACTCTATAAATTTTCTACTGTTCACCATAATCACAATGTGAAATCAATAACATTTAAAAAAAAAAGTCAAAGACGGGCAAATGAAATATTTATGCAGTGTGAAAATAGTGACAGAAACAAAAAAAAAATGAAAAAAAAAATAAAAATAAAAAGGTATTGTGCAAAGGTCTTAGAAACAATTTCATATAGTTTGAAAATAATATATATAAAAAGGCATGGGAACATACCTTATGTGGTTAAAAGGAAGATCCTTGGTCTGCTTGCAGAAGACCTCAACAATGTGAATCGCGTTCTCAATAGAATCCAATAAGAGTTTAGTATCCTTGTGGTTAGGGCGTGCCTCCAAATCTGTCTTGATGTCAATTACTCGCTTATAGCGGTCAAGTAATTTCTTTGAAAGTTTATGTGAAGCCCCTATCAATACAAACCAATATAATAAAAATAAAAGTTAATAATGAACTTTGCTTGATGGTTAATAAAATTATACTGTTTACTTTAGCATTAAGGGGAAAAAATGTGTAAGAAAAAAAGAAAGAAAATGCACATAGTTGGTAGGTACCCTCAACAATCCTGTTTCCCCTTTTGCATATGTCGTTCTTGCCCTGAAGATATGATCGAGCAGCAAGCAAATTAGAAAGTGAAAGAAAAAATAAAAAAGACAATTAACATGTATTATTCGATCTAATATGTTTCGTTTCTATCAATAATCAAAATGCATCTATGTGGTTTAACAATAATCAAAGTGATAGTAAGTCATAATGGGAGAGAGATATTATACCAGTAAACGTTTCGGGGTAGACCTGTTCATCACCAAAATTCAAAAAAACAAATGAAAGTTATCATTAATGTTAGAATAAATCAATGAACAATATACATACTTACTTTCTGCCATCCCTCGCAGGAACGTATTTATTGTAATTCGGACCATCGTAGTCTTTAAAATAACGTAAGTAGTCATGATCAGCAGGTAGTAAAGGTGGGATAAACCTGTTGATAAAAAAAAAATAAAAATCAGCAACTGAATGAATGATGGTAAATTGGTAAGAGTATTATAACGAAGTGCCGCCTCAACCAAAAAACGTGAATGATAAAAATATAAAGTGATTCGAATTACGTATTCTTCTTCTTGGTATTCCTCATTGTTCAGGAAACCCTAACTCAAACAAATTGGATGAAAATTTGGACATTATATACTGGACGAGTTACACCGGGTTTGTGGGCTTTTTTTGGAGGGAGAATAATTGGTCTACACGGGGTTATGACCTTTGACCCGCCAGCTTTTAAAAAAACTATATACTTTTTTATTGCCATGAAAAATTGAAAATGAATCAAATCCATTTACCAGCTAGACTTTGTCCCTGACTTTGGTAGAGCGGAAAGAATAGATGGAGAAAAACATAATGGAGAATGATTCTTTTCTTTGTTTGACGCAAAGAACGGAAACAAATGGTGAGGGCGCGTTTAGTTGGGGAAAACTTTTGTTTTATGAAAATTAATAAAAACAAATATCGATTTTAAATTAGCGTTTTTTAATAAAATCATCTGAAAATCATAAAATCCTTTTATTTCATAACTTAACAAAGAAATTTAAAAAACAAATTTTAGTTGTTTTCTTTTGTAACTCAACCCCCCTCCCCAAAAAAAATTCTCTTCAAAATAGAAAACACAAACATTAACTAAACGCGATTTTTATATTTTCAAGTGTTTTACGAAGATAAATTTCCCTTTCAAATTTTTACAAAATTAAAGATAAAAAACAAGAGAAATTTTCCTCCAACTAAACGCACCTTTAACGTCCTCTTATACCGTGTTCTTGAGTTTTTTTAGTAAAGAAAAGTAAAATAATATAAAGTAAACATTTTTAGCCACTTTAGAAAGGAGATACTTTACTTTAAAAATCACTCAAATTAAACTATTTTGCACTCTTTTTCCTTTTCTTTTCCTCTTTAAGTGAAACTCAGGAACATAACTTTTTCCGTTTATTTTATTTTCTTTTCTCTTTAATCAAGACTCGAGAGCACATTGTTAATTTTCCATTCTCTATCTTGGGTTATGATTATGGTTAACAGAGAATTGTGACCAAGAGCACTGTATTCGATTGATGAATTGGTTGGTTGCTAAGTACCCGAATTCTAGCTTTCAATATTACTTTCATCAAGCTTATCTGAGTTGACAATATTTTTAAAAATCTTATGATTTCACAACATTGGTTGCAGCAAATATTGTACGCTAGGCAATGTAGTGACATTGAAGAAGAAAAGACTCATATTCAAATGTTGTGGATCGTTATTTTTTGTTTGTTAATTTGTTGATTCCTCACGATTGTAATTACAATAATACATGTAAGAGGTTTATTAATGTCAGAATAATCGAATGTTATACAAACGTTACATAAACAACGCAAAAGTCTAAATCTAATGAATTCTCCAATAAAAGATAACATATATTGGCCCAAAAATTCAAACAAAAAATGGGATTACAAAGTTCCGCTTTTTGAATTTATTCTAAAGAAATTAAATATGCCAAAAATAATAAGTCTCTAACAGTCCACGTCAAATATATGAGCTCTTGATGACATCAAATCACAACATACTATTCTTGTTGGTTTGTGGGAGTTGTAAACACACGAAAACGACTAAAGGTGTGTGAGCCTATGAGGGCACACAGGATAAACACGAGAGTACGTGTCGAACGTATATTAATACTTGAATATATATTACCCGATATGCATGTACTTGACCCGATCACTATATCGACCCATAGGCTTGTTCAAGTTATAAGTTGGGTCAAATTGGAGTTGCCTTGGGCCTAGAACTTCCAAGCGATCAGGCAAAGAGAAGAAAGGGATGTTTGGGTCATTGTTTGTCAACCAAGTTTATAGCCCAAGTTATATATGTTGGTTTATGATATATATATATATATACAAAGACATACATCCATCTAGATGTTCGAATATATATATATATATATATATATATATATATATATATATATATATATATATATATATATATATATATATATATATATATATATATATATATATATATATATATATATATATGTATCAAAATCTGTAATCATGACATATATCTACTACACCATTGCATGATAATGATTGAAAAGATATTCCAAAATCGACATATACATGTGACGATTTTATATTAAAATCCTATCATGTAATCGATCTATCCAGAATATATATACCTAATCGTTTTTTATTTATAAATACGATCATGGTTTGTTAGTTTGTTTGTTCGATCCCTAAACTTGCATGACACTTGTTCCAAGTTTGTATTAGGTGTCGAATAATATTGCTCCTTATGCTTGCTCCCTGTGATCACGAAGAAAAGGAATAAATTGATTCATGGTTTGTTTCTCAGATAAAGAAGCAAGAAGGTGTTACTTGTGGGTTTTCTTTTGTTCGTGATATATATTCAAGTGGGTCAATTGTTGACTGATTTTATTACGTTCTCGACTAGCTTTACATCGAACGTATACGGTTTTCGTGATGTGTGTGATACTCATAGAGGTATCTACTTTAGATATTTTGGGTTTCGTTTGGTTTTCTTGTTCGTTACACTTGCGTCCAATTGCCACGAAAGGTTTGTTTCTTTATTTTACCTTTTATTCAATTATTGTTTATTAATACGTGTTAACCTAATTGCGATAACTAGATCCATATCCGTTGCGTACTCGTATGCTTTAATAGGTTAACGTAGTTCTAAAATCACAACAGTGGCATCACGAGTCATCTCATTTTTGCGATTATGGGTTACACGTTTCTTATTAATAAACATGTTTAAAAGGCTGCATGAAACATAATCTAGTTATACGTGTTATTTTGTTTTGACAACTATATGCAATACTTGTCAGTTTTTAATAAAAAATAACTAGTTACACACAAATTAAATTATGTTGATAATTAGAATTAATTTGTTAATTTAAATTACATGTTAATTAGAATTACTTTGTTAATTAGAATTAAATTGTTAATTAGAATTACATGTTAATTAGAATTACTTGCTAATTAGAATTAAATGTTAATTAGAATTAATTAATTGTTAATTAGAATTATTATGATAATTAGAATTACATATTGGTTATTAAATACATAAAATTGCGTAATTACTTGTTAATTGAGATTGCCATGTTTTATGTGTTTTTCGGCCACAAGACCCACTCAATTGCTTTAGCGATGTATGGGCGATCTAGGTATTGTATCCTAGTGACGGTCTTATGGTTCTCCTTTTGGGGAAGACTCGCAAGAGAACTCGGAACAATATGTGGTTATATATTGATGTCTATGATTATATGTTTGTGATTCCATTATGTGCATTATTGTTTCTTGCTTTGACACCTAATTGTATGCAATATGGAATAATACATATCGAAACCATAACATCAGTATTGGTCTTTATTTACACGCCTAAATATCATGCTCATTGTGACCTGCTATTTGATTCGTGGAAAACCGTTTTTGTTAAATAAAGTGACCTAATATACTGAAACACGTTTTCAAGAATTTAAAACTAGGCGCTATGGACATTTGGGATGTACGGCTCACCCACTAGAACAAACTAAAAGGGGTTCAAAGAGGTGCGCTGATCGCACGAAAGGATGTCTAGGTTATGCTCCGGCTTACACGGTCCTCTGCCTCCTGTGCGTTTGATTGGAGCTACCGTGAACCATGATGATCACTCTGGTGTCATTACCAAAAGTTTTAAGATTAGTGTTACAAAGTTGTTTTGCATGCTTCTTTGTACACGACTTTTACCACATTTATATGTGCATACCTATTTGTTAATTTTAAGTCTATGCCATCCAACTATGAACACGTGCATTTGGATTGACTTCTCGGTCATACCTAAGGGCCTTTCAACCCATACTAATTATTTCGCTTTGGTCGGACCTCTGGTTATTTTACGTTCATACTTGGTCGACTTATTTCGAGTTGGCTTGATCGGACCTTGAACCCGAGGCATAAGATGAGAACTAAACATGCTTTTGACATTATTACTTGATACTAATGCCTTAAGCAGGTCTCATAAATCTAAGAGTTGCATTATGAAATTAACGCTCGTAAACACCTCTTGTCCTACTTTTTCATACAGTCGGACCTTTGGTAATTCATTGGGGTTGCAAGATGGATCTTAGTCTTAATTAGTAATTAATTGGGTAGTTAATTCTTGTAAGAATGTAATTATCGAAAATACTATAATTGAACTTTTTATGTTCTAATTAATTGTGTTATTGCAACATAATTCGTAAACAAAGTTGTTTTCTTTGAAAGACAAATTTAGTCTCTTTTCCTAGTAAGAAGAGTGAGACTTATACATATCTTTTCTCCTTAGTTGACAAACTAAGATAGGATTACAAAATTGATAAACTCATTTATGATCTTTCATTACCCTTTTGTGGTCAAGAATTAATTGAAAGATAGAATATTGTGTGTGCTTGGAAACATTGTGTTTAGAGCTACCAAAATAAATAACATCACGCACTTGTCACGATGTATGAGTTTAAACCGCAAAGAGTAAAGAAATTACTAGGATATTCGCTAGGTAATTTTCTTGGACTCTTGTTTATTCCTAAAGTGCTAAATACCCTTGGGGCTATGTGAGCGATAAAGGAGGAATTGCATGCTAAAGATTCAAGTTAATTGAATGAAAGAATGGCTAGTCCATTGTCTACATAAGTAGAACTTCATATAATCATTCAATACCTAAGTACATGCTACTCGTAGGCATTTGAAGAGAATATGAATGTATATAAAGCGCTATATGCTTTCTCTGGAAATGTAACACTTACAATGTTGACAAATCCGATTGGGAGCAATTGCATTTATAGTGATATAACATTCATGTAATGTTATCAATTTCGATGGGAGCTACGGGATTTATTTCACGTTAGTCACCCATATCATTTCAAACTAGCTTTGAAATAATTCATTACTTTCCGAATATGAATAACCATTGCTTAAAGGAAACTTGCATTTTATTTTATAAGATAACACGTTGCCTTCCTGCTGTCGCTTCTTGAAGCGTTATCTATAGAATAATAATCCACAATTCCTTATTACAGGTTATGGTTCTAAAACTACTTATGATATCTATGACATTATCATATCGTTTGAACAATCAATCACGTGTTGTTTGTTTTCATAATATGATGTTGTACCTTACACAAGTGGGAGAAATCTCAAAGTGTGTGCAAGGAACAACAATATTATTGGTATCTCTTGACCGCAAGGTAAGAAAACTAATAAATCTACTAGGACTTAAACATGCTAGATGTTTATTGCCCTATTACATGTAAACAAGAATTCTACTAGGACTTAAACACGTGAGATGTTTATTGCCCTATTACATTCTAATAATGAATCTACTAGGATGTGAACAAGCTAGATGTTTGTTGCCCTACTACATTCAAAAGTCATAATATAGTGTAAAGATACTTCAAGATTTGACTACGTGTTTTAGTCAACATAATTATGGTTATATGATAATGATCATAATTCTGAAGTATAAAATTAACTTGAAATTACTATAGAACTCAAGAGTTTGCGTTCGTGATTACTTTTGTTAGTATAATTATGCTTACATGTTAAGACATAATTATAAAGTCCTTGAATTGATTAATGACTTATAACATAAAGTATATATAGTAAAATGTTATGTCTTCTAGTTAACACATAAACATGAGGCTTTTGAATTATTCAAAGACTAATAATGTATTATTGACATGTTATGTGTTCTTGTTAACACATGAACATATAATTCTTGAACAATTTTGTCTTCTTGTGAACACGTGAACATAAATTGTTCAATGAATATACATTATTGCATGCACTTGGTTCGTAAATACTTTATATGCAATTTGGCTCGACCCAATTGACAAGTATTTGGTCCAAAGAGAATTAAGTTATCTATAGAATTCTGATATAGTTTCACAATTCTAATAACTCATAGGATACCACTTCATTATGGTATGTCTAATGTGTTGGATCAAACCTTATTCATATTGTTTGGTTCCTGATAGCTTTAATTGCTCTACCTCCAAAACATATCAAGGTTAGAAATTGCGTGTATCATGGATACACTCAATATAGTTCAAACCTAGAAGGTATTCAAGACAATCTATAACGAAAACCCTAAAATATTAGGGTTTGAGGTTTTACCACTCAAACCAATTGAATCATAAACCCTTTTGGATTTTTGATTTTCTACACTTCTAGCTTGAAGATTGTAGTTTTGGTGTTCTTCCTAGCTTGTGAAACACAAAACTATTGCTAGAACTTTTGGTTAAGAGTGATACTAAATTAGAGTTTTTCTATAAACCATAATTTGAGTTGTTGGAAGGAATTCCATTATGTCTTGATTTAAGTTCTGAATTTGTTAAAATCTTATGAAGCATTTTATTAACAAATCTTGATATGAGAACTTAAAATGTATTTTGTGGTTCTCCATAAAGAACAATTTATTGTTGCTTAAATACTTAGTATTTAGAGAATTGTCTCTACTTACAAAAGTAAGTGGGAGTATATACATATCTCAAAGTTTTTGAGAACAAAATACTTAACCTTCTAAAATCTCCTTATTAATGTCATACTAAGGTTAAACATGAAAATGTTGACCGAAGTATAATGATTACTTTCATTCATAAATCCGAAAGGATGCCTCATCACTTGAGTGATATTTTATATCAATGCTGAGGGATGTAAGTTAGAAGATTATTGTAAATCAGCTAACTACTAAAATATATTATCACATCTTGAATCTGAAATGTTTTAGAACTATGAATGATAAGATGCAGTCCTTAAAAGGCAAATCAAGTTTTGAGCTTGATTGTTATTTCGCCTAACAGTTAACCTATGAGGTTGGAATGAGTTTCTTTTGAAGAAAGACTCACAAGGACAAAATTGTGTACATATTAATGCATGACATTTTATAAGAAGTTTTTAAACATACTTAAGCAATTGACTGTGATTAAATTTTCTTATATATACACGCATTAATTATATAAAGATATTGAATTGTCATGAATGTTCCTTGTATGAAGAATATGACAATTAAGATTTTATAACTCTTTCTTTATGATTACCTTTTGCGAGGACGGTGTGTAATCAAAAGGGTTATGAATCTATATTATCTTAATATAGTATACAAATTTTGAGCAATCCATGTTTTGGATTGGATCATGAATCTAAGAGTTGAGATCTTAAATTTAATTACTATATGATTCTAACTGAATTAAGATAACTCTTGAGTACATCTGACATTGAGTGGGAGCAATGTGTTTTTCCTTAAAATTTACATGTTGAAGATATCATTTTATTTAAGCTAGATATTGATCCTTAAGCTTGGAATGAAACTTCACTTGGAATTTAGGGAATAAAACAAAAAACCTTGAAATAGATGTTTATATGGAATAAACAAATGCGGAAAATTAAGTCTGACACAAATGCAATATATCATTTGGCATGTCTTAAAATGATATATTTCACTTGGAGTAATCTATTACATGGATGGAAACCTTATGTTGTTTTAACTAAGGATTTATCATGTATATATTATATTGTGTATAAGACTAGTTGTTGCTTTTGTACAAGAACAAGATGAGCTGACAACAACAATATCTAATTGAGAGTGTTTTAGATCATTGTTAATATAGATGTTTACAAATTATAAAGCATAGTGTTGTATAAGTACAAATGATGCTAGAGGATTATTAATACTAGTTGTAGTAGGATTTTATCATTTATGATAAATCTGCTAACTAGCTATGCTCAACATCGAGCATTGTTGCATTACACATTAATGAATGAGAATAATTTACACTTTTAGAAACTGTAAAGATGACTGTCAGTATGTCGTTGATTTTTACTACCTCATGCAAGGTAGAGCGACATTTCCATACTATAACTCTTGCAATAGTATTAGCATATGAGATAAGACACTCATCTTACATTTCAAATCACTCACTATATGTGAAATTTGAAACAAGTATTCGGAAAGTTTACTCAGATGACTATTTAGTTTTTGTTTTAAAGAAAGGTTGAGAATGTTGGAAACATTAGGCTTCAACTTACTAAATGAGTTTCATGCATATCTGTTTTAGTATTTGGATAATTGGGATTGATAGACAATTTTTACTTTATGATGAATAAAGATACTTGGTATTTGTTATTCATTCATATAATAATTGTTATCCTGTATTTGCATGTTTAATCCTTGAATAATTTTATTATTTTAAATATGTCCATTGTTGGTTAATAATATGGGAATCTTGTTATGTAAGGCAAATATGAGTGTTGGTTATATTCTAACAAGAATGTGGATTGTTCCCGCCAAACTCATATGTATTCACTAGAGATGCATATTGGATTCCCCGACTTTCAAATATTTACTTTTGGATCCTTGTCATAAGTAAAATATTGAAAATGTTTTGTTAAAATCGTCCTTAGACTTGAGATGCAAGCAAGTTCTATTATGTGTGGATATCATTTTTTGTAAGTATACGCAAAACGCTATCTGAATAAGGTAGTTATAAAGGCTATATTTTGAGTGATGTGAAGTAGCATCCACAACACTTGTAGTCAATAAAGTTTGTTACTCGGTTGATATGTGCGAGAAGATATCATGGCGTCTCTCCAGTTTAATCGATAAGCTGTCGGCGGACCAAAGGGTAATGCAAGATGATTCTTGATTACATTTGGTATATCTGAATTAAAATCTATAACGAGATTCTAAATGGTTAAACTATATGGAATGATTTAAGATCCATTATCCATGGTTTAACGGTATCTATAACAAAGGATGATTAAAGCAAGACATTAATAACCATGCTACTGAGAAACTTTTACGAAACTATTCTCTCAGACACTTTTAGTTAAAAAGCGAGTGAGAGCATTTGCTAGGCGTTTCCGTCGTTTGTTTTGTGTGCCATTCGACACACCAACTCCCAAGTGGGAGTTGTTGGTTTGTGGGAGTTGTAAACACACAAAAACGACTAAAGGTGAGTGAGCCTATGGGGGCACACACAATAAACATGAGCGTACGTGTCGAACGTATATTAATACTTGAATATATATTACCCGATATGCATGTACTTGACCTGATCACTATATCGACCCATGGGCTTGTTCAAGTTCTAAGTTGGGTCGAATTGGAGTTGCCTTGGGCCTAGAACTTCCAAGTGATCAGGCAAAGAGAAGAAAGGGATGTTTGGGTCGTTGCTTGTCAACCAAGTTTATAGCCCAAGTTATATATGTTGGTTTATGATATATATACACAAATACATACATGCATCTAGATGTTCGAATATATATATATATATATCCAAAATCTGTAATCATGACATATATCTACTATACCATTGCATGATAATGATTGAAAAGATATTCCAAAATCTGACATATACATGTGACGATTTTATATCCCTAAAAATCCTATCATGTAATCGATCTATCCAGAATATATATACCTAATCGTTTTTTATTTATAAATACGATCATGGTTTGTCAGTTTGTTTGTTCGACCCCTAAACTTGCATGAAACTTGTTCCAAGTTTGTATTAGGTGTCGAATAATATTGCTCCTTATGCTTGCTCCCTGTGATCACGAAGAAAAGGAATAGATTGATTCATGGTTTGTTTTCTCGGATAAAGAAGCAAGAAGGTGTTACTTGTGGGTTTTCTTTTGTTCGTGATATATATTCAAGTGGGTCAATTGTTGACTGATTTTATTACGTTCTCGACTAGCTTTACATCGAACGTATACGGTTTTCGTTTTGTGTGTTATACTCATAGAGGTATCTACTTTAGATTATTTGGGTTTCGTTTGGTTTTCTTGTTCGTTACACTTGCGTCCAATTGCCACGAAAGGTTAGTTTCTTTATTTTACCTTTTATTCAATTATTGTTTATTAATACGTGTTAACCTAATTATGATAACTAGATCCATATCCGCTGCGTACTCGTATGCGTTAATTGGTTAACGTAGTTCTAAAATCACAGCAATTCTCATTATTTATCATATGTATATTGCTTGTTTTGTATTATTTTATATAAGAAATTAAGAATTGATACTTAATCGCTTACTTTTGTAAGTCTCAGTTATAAACAAGCAATTGGCGAAAGTTATCTAGTTTGGACGTGGATTGGAGCAAAATGGATCAAGTTAGAAAAGTCTACTGAACTGACGAAAGATACGCCACACACCAAGACTTAGACGAATATGAAGACCATTGCCTGACTTTGAAGCATACGCCGTATGGATTCATCCCATGCACCGTATATGAAACCTTAGTCAATGAAGAAGATCTAACCTGTTTTACTCCAGATACGCCGCATGGCATCCCATAGATGCGGCGCATCAATCTCAAGAATTCACCAGATAATCCAAGATATTGAAGACAACATACGCCGCATGAAGAATGAAGATACGCCGTATCATATAACGTTGTACGGATATTCCAGACTATAATAATCTTGAACCCCACGCGAACTTACCTAGATACAACGTATCAGGTAAACTGATACGCCGTATCGACTAGGTTTCCATAATGTATAAATCGAGGATCGACTGCCAATTTTTGGAGCATTCATTCACATACAAAACTAGACAAGATAACATCATAATGTAGAAAAAAGGATATCCAAAAGGGATATATCATTTATACTATGCATGGCAAAACTTAATCATTTTAATTCATACGCTTGGGCCCGAGCCCAAGGCTCATTTTGCTATTAGGGTTTTACCTTGTCTTATAAATACTCTTTGTAATATTTTAGTTTATCATTCAATCAAGTTTAAGATCAATAATTCTCTAGTTCTTCTCTTCTATTTCTTAAGGAGCTCGCACACGCTTGAAGTAGTGCCTTATCCCGATACAAACTCTAACAGGGTTGTATCAGTCTTCTTAACTTTCAAACTCATTAGTCTTGATTTCTTGGACTATTATTTCTGCATTTTTTCTACATTGCCAAAAATTATTGCATTCCTTTCTCTCCACACATAGTACACAGCTGCCCACATACTATTTTCCTCAAGATACACCAAATTTTGTTACTATTTTTAATTTGGGACATTTCTTTGATGATTTCTTTCCAATCCTGAGAACTTTTCTTAAATCAATAACTACTGCAAATTCCTCCACATTTCTGCAGAATACTTACACTTGAAAAACAACTGATCATGAGAATCATTATTTCCATCACACAAAGTACACTTCAAGATTTCATTAGGTTTCCATTTCAAGATTTTGTCTTGGGTTAGCAACTTCTCTTGTACAACCATCAGTAGCACAAAGGCATGTTTTGGAATACATTGTGCAAACCAAACCATAGAATCCCAAGACACTTCTTGTCCTTCATCAATTTTATCTTTCCATACATTTTTAATACTGAATTGTACATTTTTTCCTTGATTATTTATTGAAACAACCTCATCCTTAACTGAATCTTGAAAAACTGGAACCTGAATATTATTAAGTATAGGATACTTATTATACCATTCAGTTGGCCATTTCCAACTTCCATTATCCAATGCATTAGCAAGAGTGTAGTCATGATCATCTTAGCATCATAAATGTCCCTTTTAGTCACAATATTACACAAAGGACCCACTGAGTACCATTTATCATACCACACTGAAATATTTTTACCATGACCAATCTTGTACCACATGTGCTCTCTAACAAAACACCTCATACCTAATAAAGTTTTATACAAAGCGTTGCTATTGGATCCAACTTGAACATCCCATAAATTCCTTCCCTTGAATTTTTCAGAGTTGATCCATCTGACCCAAAGTGTATCTTTTTTAGCTGCAATGTTCTAAAGATGCTTTATCAGTAAGGTTTCATTCCACTTCTGCATGTTTTTTAAACCCAGAACTCCCTTATTTTTTTAGCCTGCAAATGAGATCCCATGACACTTTTTCTCTTCCTTTCACTAGTTCTCCTTGACACTATAAGAATCCCTTTAACATTTTATTTATCTCTATAATAAATGTTTTGGAAATTAAAACACTCAACTCCAATAAACTTGCATTGAAGCCAATACATATGCAATTAATTGCATTCTCCCTACATATGAAAGGGTCTTATTTTTCCAGTCATTAATTCTCTGTAAAATATTATTTATAGGTTTTAAAAGGGCAAATCGCATAAAAGGTACTCATCTTATGTTCAATTTCAATTAAAGGTACTATTCTTTTTTCTCAATTTAAGGTGCAGACTTTTTTGGGCGATTTAGG
The DNA here is from genome assembly GCA_022545495.1 of Chrysanthemum lavandulifolium. Lineage (NCBI taxonomy): Eukaryota > Viridiplantae > Streptophyta > Magnoliopsida > Asterales > Asteraceae > Chrysanthemum > Chrysanthemum lavandulifolium. The sequence continues at coordinate 52,601,375 of CM040243.1, forward strand.
TTTTTCTAACTTCCGTTAACCATTTCGTTAGTAAATTACATGTTTGGTCCTTGAGTTTCTATAGGCATTTCATGTTTGGTCTATTTTAGTCCGTTTTCATACGCTTGCATCGTTTCCGTCCGTTTATACGTTTTGCCCGTTTTACGTTTTCGTCCGTTTTGCGTTTTCGTTTTGTTTTACGTTTTCGTCGTTTTGCGTTTTCGTCACATTTTTGCGTTTAGTCTTGTAAGCGTACTCACTTTGCACATCAGATTTATACAATTGAAACACGTAAAAACAGACGAAAATGTGTAAAAACAAACGAAAACGTGCAAAAACGGACCGAAACGTGCAAAAACGGACGAGAACATGCAAAAACGGACGGAAACGTGCAAAACGGACGAAAACGTGTAAAAACGGAAGAAAACGTGCAAAAACGGACGAAAACGTATAAAACCAGACAGAAACGCGCAAAAACAGACGGAAACATGTAAAAACGAACGAAAACATGCAAAAACGGATGGAAACATTTAAAAACATATGATATCATGTAAAAGCAGACAAAACATACGAAATGTGTAAGCGGACGTGCAAAAGCGGACCAAAGCGTGCAAAATGGGCGACGTGTAAAAGCGGAAGAAAACGTGAAAAGCGGACGAAACATGTAAAACAAGCGGAAGCGTGTGAAAGCGGACGAAAATGTGTAAAATGGGCCAGCGTGCAAAAGCGGACGGCGTGCAAAAGCGGACGGCGTGCAAAAGCGGACGAAACCGTATAAAAGCGGACGGCGTATGAAAGCGTATGAAAACGGACGAAAATAGACCAAACATGAAATGCCTATACAAACCCAAGGACCAAACATGTAATTTACTAACGAAATAGTTAACGGAAGTTAGAAAAAAACCTAAATCGGCCAAAAAAAAAAGTCGGGTACCTTAAATTGAGAAAAAAAAGAATAGTACCTTTAATTGAAATTGGACATAAGATGAGTACCTTTTTATGCGATTTGCCCGTTTTAAAAACATTATGTCCAACCAACTGATTGAGGTTTACGCATGTATGAGCCCGAGGCTGGCGATTAGCATGTGTATGTGGTGCAAAGGCACTTGGCCCCTAATTGTAGAGGGCTAAAATTTCATTTCTGTTATTATATCTAGAGTAAGGATCCAGTGAGAATATGAATTAAAATGAGAAGAATAAGATATACTAGATGCATTTGTTAAATGCATGATTGATTAGTTGAATACACTAGATGCATGGTTGTTTAGTTGATTTGATTACGTGGTTGATTAGTTAATTTTATTTAGATGCACTTGTATGTATGGTATTTATATGCATGGATTTTCGATAAATTTTACAATCAGGTTTCAATCGATTTGATACTTTATAATAAAATATATAAGTTGTGTTGATATAGTGTAATATCAGGTTAAAACATTATATGCATCTTCAAGATTGGATTTAAAACACTCCATGCATTGTTTTATCAAAAAGATAGCAGCGAGAAACTGGACATAAACATGTTAGGACACTTGCAACAATTTACATAGCAATGGTACACTTTTGTGTTTATATCTTATGTGTTTAAATGGCCACTTTGTAGTTACGGCATAGGGCCAGCAAATATGACAAAATGGCCCTAAATGAGCCAAACAAATTTTAGATTATGGTGCCAACTGGCATGATCATTTTTGGTGATTGAAGGCACCAGGAAGGGAATGGGTTATTCACTTTCTGCTTATCATTTGTATGCATAGGTCGTGAACGCTGGAGAGTGTTTACTGAAATGGAGCGCCTTAGAAAGCTGCATCTTGAAACTTTGAAAGGTTGGTTATTAACATGCTCGTCAACATAGATTAACTGAGTTTAGATTATATTGAGAAAACTTCTTGTGGAAGCTAAATGAGCTTTGGTTTATTTCAAAATTTTAAATTATTTGCCTAACATAAAGGGGCGATAATTATTTTAGTGTTAAACTTCTTGTAAAGGCTTTGAATTTTACGGTGTGTTCTTGAGTTTTGTTAATAAAGAAAATGAAAGTAATGTAAAGTAAACAATTTCCTCCCACTTTTAGGAGGAAACACTTTACTTCAAAATAGCCTAAAATTTACCCCTCTTTTTATGAGATTTACTTCCTTTGCCTTCATAAAAAAAACTTAAGAACATGATAGATTTTTTGTTTTCTTTCATTACTTTCCCTTTCCTTTATAAAACCAACTCGAGAACACAGTGCTAATTTATAGTTTCCCTTTCCTTTATTCTGTTGGTTGAATGAGATACAAAATATTTCATTATCTCATGTATACCAATATCATCGCGACTCGTCCGTTTAACATCTAATGTATACCAATATCATCTCGACTAATTCGTTTAACATCTCATGAGATGATATTGAAAAAAGTAAAAAAGCTGACACTCATCAACACAAACAAAAAGAAGTAGGAAAAAAAAACAACAACGAATACTATTTACTACCGTTGTTTAACGCGAGTATGATGCTAGAACAAGTGAGAAAGAATCACTTAAAACGTAAAAGTCTATACACATTTTGGGCCAAGGCCCAACAAAGTAGACAACCAAAAATACTGGGCTGCTACTAAGCCCAATGAGAAATTGTCCCCAATAAGATGTTAACAGATATGTTTAGGCGCAATGTTCTAGTACAAGTTAGAAAAAATAAGTTAAAAAGTAAAAGTGAACAAAAGGGGCTAAAAGGAAATAAATAAAAATACAAGGGGTTGAATAAAGAAAAGTGGATGGTACGCAGCATATATAAACCCCCCGCCCGCCCCCAAATCAATGAAATTAGTTTTACTTTTAAAAAAGAAAAAAATGACGCGTCCTAGACTCCCGAGGAAGAAGATCGGGTATGTAAATCTTTAAAAAATATTAGATTGATTACATATTGATTTTATTTTTGGTGAACAGTTATGAACCGGATGAGATATCATATCGGGATGATGATGAAGAAGCTTTTCTTAGATTATGGGTAACAATTTTACTGGCTTACTGAACTTTTTAAAAGCTCACATAAGCTTAAGTTGATTAGCTCATAAGCCTTAAAAACTGAGTTTATGAGCTTTTCAGTTAGCTCATAAGCCAGCCAAATTGATCGGCTTATCAAACTTTGATAAGCTCAGCTGGAGAAAATATTTTCTTGGTTTGTAAAAATTTGCAAGGGAAATTTATCACTTGAAAATATGGAATCTGCATTTTCTATTTTGAACAAGGGGAGGGAGGGGGCTTTGGGTTACAAAGGAAATTTTTTTTTTTTGGAAACAAAGCGTTTTTTCTGTATTTCTACAAAACTTTTTTGGGTGTTTTCCTCGTTTATGAGCTTTTGACTTATTTAAATTTATGAGCTCAAGTAACTCATCTTTTTAGCTTCTCAAATAAGCTTAAACAAACACCCCTAACCTCTATGTTCAGTTAAACTGTTTTTCAACAACTATGATTACACTAAATCAACATAAATTTTTTGTTTCAATTAATTTGGATTACTACTAGTATAGAAGCAGGACTAGGATAAAAAAACCCGATCAAAGCTCCATTTAGTTTGATTCAAATCTACCAGCTGGAGTTTGTTACTTTATCAGCTGCGTACCTGTTATTGTTATTGTTCACCAGCTTGCTCAGGTCAAGGACAACATATCTCAAACTCGAAACAAGACTAATGTCAAGGAACAACATGGTATCCATTTCTATCTTTTTTTTTTTTTTTTTTTTTTTTTTTTTTAATAATTTATGTCAATATAAGGAAGGAACAAGTTTTGATCAACTTGCTCTTTTGTTTGATAGGGGTGTTTCATCTGAAGATCTATATAAGCTCTATCAGGAAGCAATTGATTTGAAGAACCATCTGGAGAACAACAACATGGGATCTAATATCTTAGTTACTTCTGTTGAGAACGTGATTCACACTATTGCTCGCTACCTGGAGGAGTTCCAGGTCAATCTGGATCTACCTTCCATTTCCCTATCGTATGTTCTAGTCCTTTATATGGTATATAATCGCATTTTCCTGTGTTTTTTTTTTTGACTGATTCGCTTTGTGATCTTTTGTTAACAGTAATAAAATCATGCCATTCTCAGTGCGTGCGAAGCTTATTCCTCACCCTGTAAGAATAGCTACCCTTTTATTGCTTTTATTTGTTTTCCTCATTTGTCATCTTTTTATTTGAAGCGGTGAACCTTAGGCTGCGTTTAGCTAGATTAAAACACCCTTGTTTTCTACAAAACATGGAAAATAGAGATTGCGTTCAAATCAAATGTTTTCCATCAAAATCTCTACGAAACACAAAACAGGCATTTCCCAACTTAAAAGGGGTTTGTTTTTTTTTTTTTTTTTTTACAAATCTAAGATTAGAAAACTAAGATTTTTTCCCCTAACTAAACACAGCTTAAAGTCCCCATGTTTTCCGCTTCAGGCATTAAGAAATGTTCACATTACAAACAAAACATTGTTATCTCTTAGGAAAATGTTTTGAAAATAGAAAATCAGAATCTTTTTCTTGTGGTGCTCACTCAAAATACTTTCTTTGGTGACATAATGATTGATTGTTCTACCAATTGATATAATCATCAGAAAGCGGCTTGTTCAAACTAAATTTGATATAATCGCTGGTTGATGGTATGATAACTTTTGAATGTTTTTAGGTATCCGTGGAGTTTGTTCTCAAATTTATCAATTGCCAGAAATTGAAATAATATATATTGAGGTACATAGCTTATGATCATTACACGACTTGGTGCCTGTGTTTTGTTTTTAGCTATATGGTTGGGGTTTCTAATACATGCAGATCTACATTATTGCATGCTTAACATGTTTATTAATGGCATACCATGATCTTGTAAATCCAATTCCTTGAATCTAAATTTTATTTGCTGGTTTTCCTGAAAATTACAGTTTTGTTGGTAGCAACTCTGCACCTGTTTCATCTCCAACTCAAATTATTGTGGCATAAACAGCTTAAATATATATATAAGAGCATTTGTATAGATTTAGCAAATATTGTAAAACGGAAATATGCGTGGATATTGTTAGTCTGACGTAAACAAAAATATAAAAAAGATCCGATTAATGTTTTAACCTTGAAATAAAAAAGAGCAGTGTTTAAATTCGACAATAAGATATTTGACTTTGATCAAGAGAAGACATGTATGTTATTTACTGCTTGAAACAAATGAATGCTTAAGAATTTCTTTAGCAAGTGAATAATATATACTCTACCAGATTTCAAATGACTTGATGTCACCTGACACCTGTTCACGTTTTATGAGTTTTACTTTGGAATAGAGTTATGACTATCCCTCATTTTTAACAATCTAATTTTAGTTTGTTTCTTCATTTTTTTTTCAGTCAGACGACGACGAATGTGAGACAGTGAATGGAAAGGAGACTGCAAAGCCACATTTAAATGACCCGAATTGTTCTAAAATTGGCGGACTAAAACGGGTCACCCCCGGCGACTCGGTAGATCCGCCTGTGATGACAGAATATGGTCTTAATTCTGGTTCGCCATTAGGTGCATCAAATTTGCTAGAATTGACGCCACTCACTAAAGAGGAGAAGAAAGTATGGCAGATGTTTAAAAAGGAAACTGTATGTTTATGAACATCATTCTTCTCCCCTTTTATATTGATGTTTATACGCATATACATATTTCATGTGTTCAATTGACAGCTTGAAGCTGAAGTAACTCCTCATACGCTCGTTGATGAAGAAAAAAGGTCAATTGCACTTGATCATCCGATTGTTAGTGACATTGGTAACTTTGCCGTTGTTACCTACAACAAGGCCTGCAATATGGTATGTGCCGTTGCAGTATATTCCACTTTTGCTTGTTATCGTTTAACTAATCATGATTTTTTTTTGTTTGTTAGCATGTAAAGATGGTAGAACACAACATCCATGATATTGAATTTATGGAGTGCAAATACAAGAAACGAGGCCAGGTTTATTGCTTCTACGTGACCATAGAGGCAATCGAAGAAGGAAATGTGGGCATTTATGAGGCTGAAGTTACTTGTGTAGCCTCTAGATGTTCGAGATATCTTGACAAGTTTATTCTTACTAATCGTAAACCATTCGGTATGTGATTCTTTCTTGACTTGGTTATGACTGATCAAAGTATCAAACCCTTTTACATGCTTCCTACTGCGTGTGTGCTATGACACATTATGCATCTCACTTTATAATGTGTCGTGGCTGATGTTTTTCGTCTTGTAATATTGAAACTATTATGACAAGAGGAAAAATGGGCCATATAGGTGCAGGGGCGCCTTACAACCTCCTACATAGTTTTCCCTATATATATCTACAGAGGGCTAAAATAAATAGACAAATATCCGTGAGAAGCGTTGAAAGGAATAAAATAAGAAGTTTCAACAAAAATTCCCCAAGATAGGGGACGTTGGTGGATGAAAAAGTAAAGTTGATATTTTTGCTGGAAAAAAATTGAAAAATTTTTTAATGCACAAAATCGAATTTTGTGTGTAGTTTTGTAAATCGTCATTTTATAAAAATTCATTTGTGCATCTTTTTTTTTTTTTTTTTTTTTTCATCTTCTGCAACAAATATAACAAAAATATCCAGCATTTAAAAACCTATTCTAAAATCAAATTTTCAAAAACTTACTTCACAAGTTTTTTATCCACCAACTTCCCCGACCGTGAAAATATTTCAGAATTTTCGAGAGTTTTTTTGTTTTCTTATTTGATCTCTCCCCTCAAGTGCATATTATTATTCTGTTAGTATGTTTTTTGTATCAGATTTCATTGAATAGCCATAAATAATAACAAAAAATAAAATGCACAGAATATATATTTTTGCAGTCCGCTAAACTTCACATTGGTTCTTAATATTTTTTTCAATATATTTCGGTGTATGTCAATTCTTAATCTTAATTCTTCATCTAGGTACGAAAGCAATGGCAGTAAGGTACTTGTCTTGCCTGAGATCTGCATGCAAAACTCTCGATGGTTAGTCGGTTTTTATACCATCTGATCTACCAATTTACGATGTTCCATGTGATCTCAACTTAATCGTTGTCCTCAACTGCTACAAAATTGGAAAGCCTACAACAGTTTCTCCAATAGCGTGAATGCAATGTTGTTTCCATCACATCTTTTAGTTTTAAATGGACACACAAATCAAGATGGACAAATAATTGTAGCCGATATCATACAAAATACTTTGAAAGATTAAAGTAATTTTGTGTTGGCTGTTTTATAGTTTTGAGGGCCAGATAGTTATGCTTGTTTCATTCTTCGTAGAATATTATGCTTAAAAGGGTATTTTAGTACATCCGCAAAGCACAAATTTGCAAAAGTGACAATTTCCTTTCACTTTCTTTTGTTTCATTTTTAACTTGAGAACAAAAAGTAAATACTAACTTTCTTTCCTCGCCTTTCTGTCCACCTACTTTTCTTTACTTTTACTTTATCTTAAATAACTCGAGAACATAATGTTAGGGTCACATTAATTAGGGTTTGGTTTTGGTTACATTCTTTTCTGACATCCTTGTTTGTGTGCAGATCTCTATAACGAGAAAATGGCCAAGTTGACATTTTTAAGCGACTCTTTGGCAGGTATTTATTATCATCAAGCATACTCTCTAAACATATTATTTCTAAGCTTTACAAACATTCTGTCCAACCAACTTGAACTTATTGAGGTCTGCACATGTATGAGCCGGTGGCCAGCGATTAGCATGTGTATGTGGTGCAAAGGCACGGGCCCTCATTTGTAGAGGGCTACAAAATTTCATTTCTGTTATTATATCTAGGGTAAGGATCCAGTAAGAATATGAATTAAAATGAGAAGAATAAGAAGTAAGCTAAACCATTAGATGAATATATCAATGGGTAGAAACAGACGGTGGCAATATGGTATATATAAAGCATTTTTTATGAAGCAGGAGGGTAAAAGAGTGAATGCAACATTTTCCGTATCGTCCTTCTGTCTTATCCGGCCCTTCTCATTTCATTAGGCATCAAGAAGTTATTAAAGATGCATGTTTTTTGAATTAGCATTATTTTTTTGTCACTTATTAATTTGATCAACGATACATCCTCTTAAAAAACAGTATGCATCTCTTTAATTTTGTTTTGTTTTGTTTTGTTTTTGTTCTTTTTTTTTTTTTTTATTTTTTTATTATTTTTTTCCGGATTGAAAATCATCATAAGTGGTATTCGGTAGACAACACAATGATTAAATAAGATTTATTAGATGCATGGCTGATTAGTTGAATATACTAGATGCATGGTTGATTAGCTAATTTTATTTAGATGCACTTGTATGTATGCTAAGTATAAGCATGGATTTTCGATAAATTTTACAAATCGGGTTTTAATCGACTCGATACTTTATAATAAAAGAGTAATCTAGATCATAAATTTTCTAAAATAAATCACGCGATGATGTGTCGTGATAATGGATATTATCTCTTCCTTTTGAACTTTTCTCTTATTTGCATCCACAAATTAACTTACACATCATTGTGGAATTTCTTTTGTAAAACTTGTGTGAATGTAGCATTCTCATAATAAAATATATAAGTTGTGTTGATATAGTGCGATATTAGGTTAAACATATTATATGCATTTTCAGGATTGGATTTTAAAACACTCCATGCATCGTTTTAGCAAAGAGATTTAGCAGCGAGAAAGTGGACATAAAAGTGTTAGGACACTTGCAAAAATTTACATAGCAATTTGTGTTTATATCTTATGTGTTTAAATGGCCACTTTGTAGCTACGGCACAGGCCAGCAAATGCGACAAAATGTGTATGAGCCAAACAAGTTTTTAGGCCTCGGTGCCAACTGGCATGATCATTTTTGGTAATTGAAGGCACCTGGAAGGGAATGGGTTATTCACTTTCTGCTTATCATTTTGTATGCATAGGTCCTAGAAGCTGGAAAGTGTTTACTGAAATGGTGCGCCTTAGAGACCTCCGTCTTGAAACTTTGAAAGGTTGGTTATTAACATGCCCATCAATATTGCAATGTGCGACTTGAGGAAAGTTTGAATATTCTATTATTACCTTTCAAATGGTGTAAAGATTCTTTCCAGTTATAGCTGTTATTTCTGTGTATCTATAATGTATTGTTTATACAATAGGTCTTATAAAAGCTTTATCAAGACGCTCACTCACTCTTTCCACCAGATTGTGATCGATCGACTAATCCAGGTTATTCATCTAAGCCTGTTATGAACTCTGTTATTGTCTCTTCTATTTTTTTTACTATTATTCCTATTATTATGACTATTATCCCTATTATTATTAATCTGATTATTGTCATCATTGTTATCCTCATTATTGTCGCCGTTGTTATTAGAAGTGGCAAAATAACCAAAAAACGTGTAAACGTAGGTTAAAATGGGCGATTATTTAGATAGTTTAGGTCACGTGGGTTTTTTGTAATGATGAAAGGGTGGTTGAGTGGGTCCCTTAAAACATGTTTAAATTAAAAAAATGCGTCAAGTGGATAATCAGAATGGGTCACTAGAAATTTAGAACTTTGATTGACGTCACTTTGCTCTATTTCATTTCGAATTTCTCTATCTAGTTTTTCTCACAAATAATCTTTTTTCCATTTGTCTATAATGGATTTTTCATGTTTGTTTTTTTAATTATTTGTCTAATATTTATAACTAATTTTGAATTATACACTCTCAATAAACTATTTTATATTCATCAAATTTCATCTTAATTAATTATCTTTATTTTTTTTTCAAGTAAGAAATTTTGTCATAAAGAAATGTAACTGGCCGATCCGACCGATTCATTTGACTTGTGATCCACTTAACCCAATTTTTAAACATGACCTGCTGCACCCATGACCCAAACCGACCCATTTGCCACCTCTAGTTGTTATCCTGATTATGGTCATAGTTGTTATCCTTGCTATCATCGTTGTCTTGTTATTGTTGTTGTAATCATCATGATTATCATTGTTATCGTTATTATTACCATGATCATGATTATCATGGGTATTTACTTATTATGCGAACAAGTTTGCTATCAACTCAACCAGACTTCACTTGTTAATCAGAAAGACCAGCCTATTTTACCACTTGTGATGTTATAGCACATTCAATTCATTTTTTTTCTTTTCCGAATTATCCATCTTAATAAGGAAAGTTTAAATTGAAGTCATTAATTCTTCATGTAGGTGACTGGTATGTTCCTAGTGACGATCACTTTAGCGGGATGGTGTGTAGGGCCAAGGATTCCATTTGTAGTGGTTACGACTACTACAACCCATGTTTTGATTGGACCGGGTAAATTAGCTGTATACAATGGTGAATAATGTATGTGAAGCATCTCATTTATCATAAATCCTGTAGTTACTGATATTCAGTTTTATGCCTGTGGTGGTGGGTGGGTTTTCGAATAACATGATATCACGGCCCTATTATATACGTTACAAACTTTTAATACATGTTCATACATGCAACACCAAGTCACATATAAGGTCTTTTTTATATTAATAGATAGAGACTAAAAACCTGGATAGATAGTCTAATAAGAATACAAGAGGTGTTTATAGATCACCCGCAGGTATTTAAAAACATATTCAAACTCATTAATATCTTAGTGTTTTGTTCATGTTCGCTTCAGATATTCTATTGATATCTCCTTGTCTGTTGTTTATTTTACAATACTTGGTTTCACTGCTAGTCTTTTAAAGCTCAACTTTATTTCATCACACTCGAACGAGTCTATGTGGTTTGCTTTTGCTGATGAGATGTGTCTACAGCTATTATTGGACTAGTATGTGTGGATAAATACAAGCGTTTAAATGTGCAATTGTCATTATACCCATGAATTTTCAGTCAAATCGTGGAATTTTGAAGAGCCAATTAAGGTTCCCACCCTTGATAGTAATTAGGATGCGGTTTAGGACTGGAACTTGTAGTACATGAAAGGGATGAAGTGTGTTAAGCATATACTCAAAGCTCCTTACATTTTTGTACATCATGACTTTATCTTGTGTATGGCTGTATTTTAGCAAGCAGGGGACGACGCAGGCAAAGGAGCAGTTGCAGAGAGAGAAACCACGGACTTTAATTGTATAAAGAGCACAAGATATTTGTTATGTTTAACCAAATTAAACAACATATTTGTCATATTTACCCACACTACAAATAATTCATTTTATTTTTCTTTAAATCTTAATAATTATCAATTTGGACTATTTTAGCCTTCCTAATCGTGACAAATGTTCCCACCAATTTTAGTCTTACTTAGGTTTATAAGAAAAATAAATAAATATGGTGCTTACATTGGTGCATGATCACACGTGAGAAGCAAACTAGTTCATCTTATTGACTCTTTTATTAGTGTTTGGTTTCTCATTGATTGATCCCCCAAGGTTGGTTTTTCCCAATTTAAAAGTTATTGGTGATTATGTCATCTGATCCTTTTCAAGTATTTCATACTTGTTCTCCTTTAAAACAGTTAGGCATTATACATGTATGTGGGTAGAGTCTTATAGTATATATCCAATTTTTAGTGACTTGTTCCATTTCGTTGGTTTTGGCAGTGATGTTGCCATGACCTGTTGTTTATTTATTTGTATCCGTATTGCTTGATTCTTTGTTGTCTAGCTAATAGGAATCCTTCCTTTCTTAACAAAAAAAGTTGCAGCATTACTTATGGAGTTAGCCAAGGGTAGTTCCTAGTGTTTTCATTTGGTTCTAGTGAGTGGTGTTTTTGTTTTAGTTTGTTATTTGGCCTTGGGTAGTTGTTGACCTGTAGTCTCTGGAGACCTTGTGTTTACGTTAAGGGTATAATGGACATTTAACAATGTAAATTGAGTTTTTATTTGGTTTAATAATAAAATGGGTACAAATGACAAATATGATGTTTAAATTGGATATATATGGTATTATGGTATTTAGTTGGGTAAATATAACATATATGGGTTTAAGTTGGGTATATAAAGGAATTAACACTTTCAATAATTTTGTTGTTTGCTAATGTGGACAGAAAATAAGGATGATGGCACGCCCTGTTTCCCGATTCAAAGATGCAATCATAGGTAATCATGGACAATATTTTTCAGTTAGAGTGGGCGTCTACGAATACTATTGATGGTTAACAGCGATGATCATATTGTTTGATAGTGACGAAATGATGATACAAAAACAGAGTGAATGAAATTTCAATTACAAATTCTGTTTCAAGCACAGCTACCATTTTTTAGGTTGTTTAACATTTTCATTATATGGGTTTCATTTATATGCTTGTATTAGTAAATATAACTTTAATAAGATCTGGATTTTTCTGGTGATATGAACTTGTGTTGTTATGCAGCCCAAAGTCATTGTGGTTCGACTTGAAACTTTAACTGCCTAATCTGATGTGGGAAGCAAACACAAGCGAAGTATGATTTGCTTACATACCATATATTGTTCCAATTCGGGAAATCCGTTTCTACCACCGGGCGTGTATGACACACAAGGGATCACAATTTCCCTCTCATTCGTTTCTACCACCGCTTCTCCAATTCCATGAGAAAATATGAACTTTTTCTCATGTTGTGTTTGTTACATTCGAAACCTACTCTTCAATCGCTTAAACAATGACTTCGTTGGACTCATATGTTTTTTGTATGCATTGCTTACATACCATATATTGTTCCAATTCGGGAAATCCGTTCCTTCAACCATGTAGTTGGTTTTTACATGAACATCTTCGGGATACTTGAAGGGTTGTTCATCTTCCACTATAATCGGTTCTCTCATTTTGTTTTCCACGATTGGGGCTTTCAAAGTGGGTGAGTTTTCTCTGCCTCGGAACTTCCAAAAAATGTGTCCTCGTTTTCTGCATATGTAACACCGAGCCCTTTTCTCTTTCCTTGCGATGGCACTTCCATCTTCTTTCATTGTCCTGCGCACTTTTGAAGCTTTAAACGCTTCGATTTCCTTCAACCTATTCTTCAACATCTCCTTACATTCAAAAGAGATTCGTCTTCTTGGACTGTACATGGGCAACGTGTCTGCAGTCTTTTCCCTTGACGGAAATCTTTTTTCATAGTTTCTTTGCATTCGCTTTAGAGTCGGCTTCTCCTAAGATTTAGAGCCTTTGCTCTGATACCACTATTGCATAGGGTCGTAATGAAGCCAACTCTTTGTTAAAGCGTTTTTGTAAATCGACATGGTGTTGTTTTGTTTACGATTGGAATTCGTACATGGGTGTTTGGGACAGTGGGTTAATCTTGACAGAAAGTGTATATACTTGCAGAAAAGTAAACAACAATATGTTAACAATGTATATTGAATTGATGAATTGAATTGTGTTCCATTGTTACAGACTCTAAACCTATATACATGATGAATCATTGCCTTTGTGGCTGTTATACCAATTCATAAAAGTTAAAAGACACCCTAACTACTAACTATCATATCATAACAAACTAATGATCCATATTGACCCATATCGACCCAGCCCATAATCTAATTAAGTTTATAGGCTTTACGCATATTACAGAAACATAAAACATGCTAACATACATTTAGGGTCCGTTTGGTTAGCATAAATGGGAATGAGACTATAACTTTCAAAGTCATAGTCGGTGTTTGTTTTGTTTTGTTTTGTGGGCCCGGTAATGAAATGGGTATAGCATAGTCATAGATTCATTACACACCAATTTGGTGTCTATGAAATCCATTCCCGTGGACCCATTTTTTTTCCACTACAAAATTCAAATATCTATACACTTTTTCATACCATATTTTATCAACCAAACATAAACAATCGTAATGATATACTTTTTTATACCCATTGTCATTCCACCTTGTTCCAAATCCGATACCCATTGTCATTCCTAGCAACAAACCAAATGGGCCCTTAGTCTTTAAACCTATAACATTAAGCCTACAGATTTGAATGCTAAGGTATCTGTTTGGACAAGTAAATGGGATTGTGTTGCACATTTTTTGTTTACTAACTTGATTTCACGTTGTTAGTGGTTTTAGGAGCATGAACACAAAGCTTGGAAGTTGCAATTTACTAGTATGTCCATTATGATGCTTTGATATCCACGTGGTTTTATAGTTTGTTTCGAGTTTATATAGATACTGAAACCTTTTTAAGAATTTGGAAGCTTCACCATGTTGTGTTATAGCTGCTAAGTTTAGAGATTTTATTTCAAGGCAAGCGTGTTAATTTTTTCTTTGTGTAAACTGCTTGAAGGATCGGGGTGATGAATTAACGGTCACACTGTCTGTGTTCGAGTCTCTGGCTTCTTACAGGTTGTGTCGGGCACAACTTTGTTTGCAAGTAGATGAACCAACAATATTATTGTTGGGAATTGAAGCAGATGGTACAAGAAAGACCTCAACTAAACATGTTACTATAGTTTCTAAGTTGGAAAGCAAACAAACAGGTCTTCATTCGATTGCTTTTAAACCTTAATGGTTTCACTCAAATAGGACTTATGTAGCATGTTGGGACGTTGATTAAATGTTCAGTACATTAATTGTATATATTCATGTTGCCACTGGAAAAATCTGTGTGATGCAGCAATTGGATTGATGTCGAATAGTTCTGAGTGGAAATCTTATGGAAGTGAATATGCTTTAAAAAAAAGGTTTTATTGGCGAAAGAGTTAATGGTTTTGAAGAGGCAATGGTTTTGAAGTTAATGATGATTTAAATACAATCAGAAGTTAATGCATATATGTTAGGCCATCCACAATGGGGTGAGGTGACATGATTCAATAAAATGGTTTAGATATCAACTCATCATCCAATCCATTGTGGGGATAGTGAGTGTAATATGAGTTCTTCTCTGTTTGCGTCATATTTTAACTTAAATTGTGGTCCCTCTTATTTCATACCCATGAGTTTTTTAAGAAAACCTTCATGTTTCTCTCTCTATAAACTGTCAAAAAAGACTTTAGTGAGTTCAGTGGGTTGTGGGTGTACGCATATGTGACATTGTATTATACTCAAAATGATTGAATGGATTGGAGATGCTCTAACAAAAGGTGTCGTTCTTCTATTAGACCTATTAATGCGAATCTTACCACTCTCCTGAACAAGATTCAAATATCAAAACTTGGATTGTGATCTTCTGGCAACATCGCATTGTTGACACCCCATACGGTAAAATGGGAGTCAGTTGTTCTGCGTCAAGCATACAAAATTCCTATAAGTATCGAATGCCCGTTCACTTTATACTCTGTATAACTTTTAAGAACGATGCAAGTTTTGTTACAATTATTTTAGATAGTATGTTTAAGAAAGATGTAAGGTTGCACACAGTCGATCGTAATAAATCGGTCAAATGCTTAGGTCGACCGATATTGAGGTCGGTCGAGGCCATTGTGGCACTTTGGTCATGGTCGGTTGTGGGGCACTCGATAACACTAGTCGGTTGAAATATTGACCGATTTTCACAAAACACAGACAAACAAACCACTTACCATGAAATTATGCAACGATCATTTTGAGTTTATTCAAAGCTTAAATGGTGGTGGTAGTGGTTTTAAATGGTGGTGGTTTGCCGTTTTGGATATGAGAAGAGAGAAAGCCGTTTTGCCGTTTTGGATATGAGAAGAGAGAAAGCATGTTTGCCGTTTTGGATATGAGAAGAATGTTTTCAGATGCATAGTTTATATGTTAAAAAGACTATGCTTTGCATGGTTTATTAAAGCTTAAATGGTGGGGTAGTGGTTTTAAGATGATGCATGGTTTATGAAAATTGTTGGTTTATATGTAAGAGAGAGCATGGTTTACATGTATAGTTGCATGTATTACAAAAAAAATGATGCATGTATGGTTTACACGTATATTGGTTTATCAAAGATGATGCATGTACTTTGTACACGTATAGTTGCATGCGTGTACACATATAGATATGTATTTAAAATATTTGAATTAAAAAAAACTCGGTCACCGACTGTGACAATTTGGTCGTGCCTGGTTATCGGGGAGAGAAAGCTGATGTGGCAAAGGATGACCCAAGTCACGAGTGTGCATAGCCTAAATTATGTTATAAAGAATGAACAAAGCTAGGTTCCTTTTTGTTTCATTTATTACACAGTTTTGTAGGTTTTATACACAATGCTAATTTTGCAACATATATTTTGTAGTAATAGTTATTGATATGTGACAAGAAAAAAGGTGAATGTGCATATACTTGCTAATTTTGCAACATGGTGTGCCTCGAAGCATCATCTAACATTCTAAAACTATCCATTGAACATGATTTTAATAACAAAGCCTCGTTAAATCTCATAAAGGAGTTTGTTCACATAGAGCCACTTTGGTATAAACTCGACTCGTATTTGCGCAAGATCCTTGAAACCCTTTAAATAAGGCAATCAAGATGTCATGGATTTGATAAAGTGACTTGCGGCGATTTTACACAAGATTGAATATCAATACATTAAACTGAAGTCAATTATTTGGCTTTCCTAAACTCGATCATCTTTACATCTGATGTCCGAACTGTTGCTTATCAACTCGACTCTCAAAACTGCGATAAATTATACTCCAACTTTGACTCAATGAAAAATCCATCTGCAATCCCTTTTAATGACAATTCCATAGAATCATCACCACTTTATCCTACTAGTTTCATCCATTGAATATTTGGTGTAAAGCATCCCTGCTTTCTATATTAAACAAATCTTTTGAATGATTATCAACATAAGTAATTTCTTCCAAATCATAGTCATTGCACCAAATCCAGAAGCTCGATAGATTTCAATATCAGTCGGATCATTTAACAAATCAAACAAGTATTGTTTACAGTTAGATTACAACCAAAATATAATACAAAATGATAGGAATTACAGTTAATCTTATAAATAAGTCTAATTTCTTATTTCATGAGATAACATTGAGTAATTGACTTTTTAAAAGAACATTGCCATGCAAATACTAATTGCAACAGTTCATGCCTAAGATGTAGAAGAGAATCAAATATAGTCACCTACTCGTCTTTAATATACAGGTATACACCAAACATAATTTCAGAAATGCATACAATAAATATCTCAACAGCCTCATAGTCTCATATATCTTCCTTAGCAGGTATTGTTTTAATAAAAGCCTTCACCTACATGTTACCAACCAATATTAATGAGACTTTTGCTCATCACTAGAGCTCACCAAACAAACCATTCAATTGGTTAAAAGAACAAGACAGTCCATGTCATCAATCCAGACTACACACCAAACAAATCCTAAACCATTGATCACACCTGCCTCACACGGATCAACATCTTCACCGTCCATCCAAATTCACAAACCCCACCTGTTTCTCGCCTTTAAATGTAGTGGTTGAACCCGAATAATTTTGTACATCTTTACAAAAACAAAAAAAGTTAGTTCCTTTGTGATCTGCACGAGTCTCCCCTTTCGAGTGCACTCATATATAGCTTTTGATTTCTTTCAGATGGCTGGTGGTAGTACTAATGGCAAGTGGTGGTGGTTTCTTGTCTTAAGCTCTAGCAAAGATCATTTATTATTTCAGCTTTTATTTTTCGATGGACAAGCAAAACGTAATTCTCCCGTGATTGGAATAGGTGTTCTTGGAATATAAGGTATAAATCATCCCATTTTAAGGTTTATCTCTGATGACGTATAGTCTATATCCGGTCGTGGACCGACTAAAGTCAATACTAACTTGGCGATGCAGTGGGCTAAGCAGATTAAACGTTTGGGCTCATGAAGGCCCAAACCCGAATCTATTGATGGAATAGATATCCGATATCTTCTAAATAGATAGATAATTATTCCCAACCGATTAAGGCGGGATACGCCGAAGGTTGAGGAACACGGAACCAACAAGGATTCCGTGCGTATATAAAGGGAATCACATCCCTCGTTTAAGGTACGATCTCAGAACCCTAATTCTCCTTAAACCTAAACCGATTACTTACTCACGCGGAGGATAATCATGGAAACAATCCACGATAAGCCTAACGGTGTCTTTTGTCTTTAGTGCGCGGTCTCAAGCAACAATCCTCGATTGAGTGCGAGGCGGAGCTCCAAACCGAGAAGCCCAACTTTGTATCAACAAGTGGCGCCATCCGTGGAAACTACACTAAGAACCAAAGACTAGAATGACGAAGCATGGAAATCGGCGATCGCGATCCGACCTTATGGGAAAGAAGTCGCAAGCGGACTAACTCCTCTAGCGGACCTGGGACAACCAGTACTGCTAAAAATAAAGGATCGAGCCAAGACTTGATCTTCCTCCGGTGGAACCGCTCGGGAACAACCCAAGCCACTACAACCACCACGAGTGGAGTAGACCCAGCTGCGCACCGTCCTTACCTCTCCTTTTCAATCGGTGCTAAGCCCGGCGACAAAGGTACCAGGCCTTTTGACCGAAATAAGAGTGTAGTAATAGAAACAAACACACTCGCTCTTGAGGGGTTGCACAGGCGGCACCGAAGATTTCGTATCCCAAAACTACGAAACATTAATTGCCCTCATGCAAGAGGAAGAGAAGAGATCGGTCGAACTTGAAAGCCCGACTCAATTTTGATTCTCGAATCGAGACTTCCCCAGCCGTCGAGAAAAGAAGCGGGAGAGGCGGTACCGACCCCGGTATTCAGCGAGAATCGGAAGAGAATAGAGGAAGATGAGACATCTCACCGCATCATCCGAGTGAGTGATGAAGATGAAAAGCGTACCAATGTCCACACTAGATTGGGTAGCGCAGAATCCAAGACAGACCGAGACGACGCTATTCCCAGTGAAAGTCCCGAGTACAAACTCGGAGGACGGCCGGTATGGCCGAAAGAGAAAAAGTCCTCGAAAATTCCTCGGACAACGAGGATGGTGGCCGGACATCGAAGTCCAAAGCAGATATAATGACCGGGAGGATGAAGATATATCTCCCTTGGCGCCGTCATAAGGTGGATGCGTTTACTCGACGCATCGGTGACTCTCGAGAAAGCAAAAGAAGGCGCATGCCCCGTAACGTAAAGACCTATGATGGAATCGGTGACCACGATGATCACCTCAAAATTTTTGAATCGCAGCAACAATTGTAAATTGGCGCACGTGTGGTGCCACATGTTCAACTCCACACTAGTAGGAAGCGCGCGGGCGGTTCGAAGCTTCCCGCGAAGCATCAATGGCTTTGAGGAATTGAGAAAGGCGTTCGCCTAAACTTTACTCGGAGGAAGAAGTGCGCTAAAAATCTGTTGAGCTAGCGAGGGTAAAGCGGCCAAGGAGAATCTACAAGCGCATTCATGGAACGCTTCAAAGATGAATGCATGCAAGTTAAAGCATGTCCGAAGTGTTAAAGATCTCGGTTTCATGAGCAGGATTAATAACCCGAACTCATCAAGAGGTTGAATGACAAGATTCACGAGACCTTTGGCGAACTCATGAAACGCTCTCGGTCCTTCGTCGAGGGAGAAGCGCCGCGCGGATAGCAAAAGGAACCATTCGAACTACGGTCACGGGAACAACACAGGAGCGGTCCAATGATCGGAGTAGTAACCGTAATAGGAGCTATCGCGGCAGGGAGCGGGAGGGATAATGATAGATATACCCCCGATCAAGACCCCAAAGGAAATACTCATGACGAAGGTGCGAATTTTCCAAGACCGCCGCAAATCGCACCCGGAGGATCGTCGCGGCAATGGATCATGTGATTACCACGCGAAGGGCCACACCACTAACGAATGTGTCCAATCGCGCCAACTCATTGACAAGATGGTCAAAGAGGGTAGATTGGACCATTTGGTCAAGAATATCAAGGAAGGGAAGGACAAACAGAAGAGTGGCAATAAGAAAGAGACACCTAAAGACAAGCCCGACACCATTTACATGATACAATCATGGCAGCGGGTCACAAGGCAGAAGGTAAGCCAGGATTTTTCCTCGTTCCCCACCTTAACCGCGAACAACGCAGTGGTGGAACCACTTACTATAGAGATAAGCGCGGGGGGTCACGACATCCACCGCATGTATGTTGATGGCGGAGCTTCTGCCGACATCATGTATGAGCACTTGTTTCAAGCGATTGCGTCTGAAATCGCAACCGTTAACCCGGTCGAAACAGCGTTGATGGTTTCTGAGTGAAATTATGGCCTATGGGGCAAATAAGATTACACATCGACATTGAAACGAAGAACACTCCATAACGGCTGGATGAAATTCATGGTGATTAAATCTCCTCGCCATACAATGGCATTATTGGGAGACAGGAATATCGACTATCGGCGATTGCCATCAACAGCGCATGGGATGCTTAAATTCGGTGGAAGGTGGTATTGTTATTCTTTACAACGCCATTGCATGCCACATAGAGAATGCAACACGATTGCATGCGAGGCAGCACCAACCCAAAGACAATGAGACAACGAATTCCAAATCTGAAAGTAGCAATTCACCCCGAATATCCAAAACAGGAAATATCCATCGGAGGTTCATTGTCGGACAACGGCAAAGCAACTGTATGTGCACTCCTGCAGAAGAATTTGGATATTTTTGCATGGGAGCCTAAACACATGACAGGAGTACCACGCTCTGTCACAGAGCATAAACTGAGAATCCGACAGGGATACTCACCCATACGCCAGAAGAAGCGCGGCCAAGCCCCGGAGCGCGCGCAAGCAATCTTGGCAGAGGTACAAAAACTGGTAGAGGCAGGGATCATGCGGGAAGTTTACTATCATGACTGGCTTTCCAATCCAGTCATGGTAAAGAAGAGTGACGGCAGCTGGCGAATGTGCGTAGACTTCACCGACCTTAACAAAGCATGTCCACAAGACTGCTATCCTTTACCAGAAATAGACTGGAAAATAGAGTCTCTGTGCGGATACCCATTAAAGTGCTTCCTCGACGCGTACAAGGGATATCATCAAATCCAAATGGCTATGGAGGACGAGGAAAAAACGGCCTTTCACACAAGCCAAGGCGTCTCTTACACAAAATGCCCTTTGGTTTGAAAAATCGGAGCGCCACCTACCGAGGTTAGTAGATAATGCTTTCGAAAAGCAGTGGGCGCAACCTAGAGGTCTATGTTGATGACACGGTCATAAAGAGCCATCACGAAGATGAGCTAGTGCGCGACATTGAGAAGCGTTCAAAACTCTATGAGAGATCAATATGAAGCTAAATCCCGAAGTGTACCTTGGGCGCTCACGAAGGCATGTTCCTTGGATACTGATAGAACCCGGCGGTATAAAACCGTGTCGAAAAAGACAAAGCGGTCATCGAACTTCCTTTGCAAGCGTTGAAGGAAGTCAATCTCTCAATGGAAAGTTGGCGGCTTGAATAGGTTCTTATCCAATCGTGAGAAAAATCACTACCTCTTTCAAAACACTCGAAAGTGTATAAAGAAGGGTGATTTCGGATGGACTCCGAGCGAAGAGGCATTCACTCGGCTTAAACAACATGCGCAGCGCCCCAACACTTTGTCGCACCCAGACCGGAAGAGCGATCATGTATTTGTGCGCTGGCGAAGGCGCGGTCGATGCGGTGCTACTTAACGAGATAGGGACTCGATGAGACTCCTATCTACTTCGTAAGCAAGGCACTCAAGAAGGCGGAGATAAACTATAACGCCATGAAAAAATTAGTTACGGCATTGGTATTTCTTTGCTAAGCGGTACGCGGGTATGTCCAAGCACACCCGATGAGCGATAATCACGGACCAACCGATCAGCGGATCATCTCCAAACCGACGATCGAGTGCTGCGAAGTGGGCGTATTGCTAGGTGAGCAAAACATCTCTTACGAGACTACGTACCGCAATCAAAGGATGATTACGCGAGACTTCATCATTGAAAAGCGGACACAGCGAGTACCCACCAAATAAGCGAGCGCAAGATCCATGGATCTTGTTTACGACGGATCCTCATGCATTGATGGCTCGGGGCGGGCCTTATTCTCACAAATCGAGAGGAATGGAATTCAATTACGCCTTTGCGCTTTGAATTCTGCGACAAACAATGAGGCGAGTACGAAGCCTTACTCATTGGACTACGCATCGCAGCCTCGAATGGGTGTCACGTAACCTAGAGGCAAATGTAGATTCCCGACTAGTGGCCAACCATGTGTTGGGTGAATATGTGGCCAAAGAAGATAATATGATCCGATACCTCGACAAAACCAAGACAACGATAAAAAGCTTTGCGGGTTCACTATCAAGCAAGTTCCTGAGGGAAAACGCAAGGCGGATGCACTAAGCAAGATTGCCTCGACAAGCTTTGCACACCTATCAAAGCAAGTCTTTGGTGGAAACACTAAAAAGCAAATCAATTTTCGAGATGGAAATCTCCACGATAATAGAGGAGGAAGGTCCTACATGGATGACACCGATAACGGATTTCCTAAGCAAGGGAACGTTACCCCAAGAACTAAAGGAAGCTCGCAGGATAAGGCGCACAGCTGATTGGATCCGAACCGTCAAGTTTAATCACATAAGCTGACCACTTGTGAATGGCCAACCGTAACAAACTTAAAACAGCCTGGAACCAAATGCAATGAAGATCGAGGAGAATATAATGAATTCCGGGTGCGTTAAGTCCCGGAGACTCAATGGTGTTTTAAAACTTGATTAGATGATAGAATGATCACTAAGGATAGTGATCGTAAAGGTCGGATTGTAAATTACACTCTTGATTGATTGGAAAGATATTTGGAAAGCAATTGGAAGCACAACAATCGGATTAAAGAAAGCGTAAATCGTGCGTTTAAAAACTACGTAAGCGTACAAAAGTAAAAATGAGATCTAAAAATAAAAGACCTAAAAATATGAAAATGACATTTTGGGATCCAAAAATAAAGAAAATTAGTAGAAAAGAAAATTATTTTTACAACTATTTATTTAATTATTATTAATTAAAACTATTTATTAAGTATTTAAAATGCACTTAAATACAAGAAAATATAAAATTAACCTAGAAAAATGAAATTATAACTTAGAAAAATCTAAAATATTATAAAACTAATTTTAAAACTGAAAATATATTTTTTAGACTTTTTATGTATTTATTATTAATTTAATACTATTTAAAACTAATTAAAATGCTAGAAAATACTTTTTAAACTAAGAAAATTATGGAAAAATATTTTTTTGGCTTTTTATATTTATCTTAATCTAGGAAAATTGAAAACATATTTTTTTTAAAACTTTTTCTGATTTATTTGTATTAAAAGCTATTTAAAAAGGACTAAAAACTGTTTTAAATAAGGAAAAATACTAAACAGTGATGGAAAAATCTGAAAAATTCAGGAAAAGTCTAAAATATTATTCTAAGTCTAAGAAAAATATGAAATATTGTGCTTATGTGTGAGAATATGAGGCTGCAGTGTAACTACCTTAAGAATAAACACTTAGAAATAAGCCAAAGTCCACAAATGAGTACCAAATGAACACAGAAGCTATAATAAGCTATAACTACTCAAAAGCAACTAGTTACAACTGGCCTTAACCTCTAAAGTACAAGCTACACAGATTTGGTGAATTAAGCTAAAAAGCAACAGGGTTTGGGGTGCTACTTTAAGCTAATGCAGGCTAAAAAATAAGCTAAAAGGAAAAAGCAGATATAGGGACCTAAAGATCACCTAGCTTACTACACTTGGACCAAAATCGACTTCTCACAAGCTTGAATGAAGCTTGTGCAAAAGTCATAAGATACTATGCACACTCGGTGTATCTTTGAGTGTGTGAGCATGTATTTGAAAGGGGTCAAAGAAGCTAGAAAATAAGCCTTGAACAAGGCGAGCAAAGATGAACTATTATTTTCTAATTAAGTTTAGTTAAACTTTAATATCCCAAAAGCACAAACTCTAGATCCCTAACGGTAAGACCACAAGAAAATTGACAAGTTTATTCAAAGCAAGACTTAAGAAAATTTTGACTTTTTGAATTAAAAGCAGTTTGACTTTGATGAACTTATGATTGATTCTATGGACTTATTATGTTGTAATAAGCTGTTATAAGATGAATTTAAGCTAAAGTACCTAGTTATAAACAACTTTGATGAGATATGCAATGTAAACTCTTAATGAGTTATCAATTAAGATAAATTTAAAACTAATTTTGACTTTTACTAAACAAAAGCGATTTTTATGCTTAAAGCGAGCTATTAGGTACTAATATGACATAAAGCAATCAAGAGCAAAGGCTTGAACCAACTCTAACATGGTTTACTCGGTTTATCCAAACACCACTTTTAAAAGCATTATTAAGCTTCAATGCTAAAACAAGTTTATAGACCAAGTAATCTATTGATAAACTTATATTAACTACAATGAAAGCAATTAAACTAATATTAGCAAGAATTAACCACTTATACTAAAATTGCAAACTTTTAAGAAATTGCTTACAAATGAGTCTAAGCACGAAATGAGAACCAAGGACTTGTAAACACTTCCTATAGCTTCCAAGAAGCACTAAACCAAAACCATCAATATCAACCTGCTCCGACTTTCTTGTGTCTTTCACCATGGATTTTTATTTTCAACTGTTTTTAGTATTTTGGTAATTTTGGTTTTAATGCTAAGTTGAGTTTTATTGTTTCTAAAAGCTTAAATAAGCTTTCTAGGAGCTACATGAGCTTATTCAGGTCCTTGACAAAAGCTACAAACAACATTTGAACATTCATGAGAATTTTGAACATGGAAATTTTGCATAAAGCGAAAAGAAACTTATCACTTTGAAATTGAGGCGAAAAAGGTTCACAAACACTTTAAATAACTTAAGCAGAATACTTGGAAATCTTAAATTACTTTGGAAATTAAAATTGAGCTAAAAACGACTTAAACTAAATAAAATTATACTAGATATCTATCACATTGCTTCCTCTCTCCTTTATAATCAACTTTTCCGACGGTGTCGACATCGAATCTTTCCGCCTCCTTTGAGCCATTGGATCTCTAAATCATCTTAACCATCCATTTGGATATTTGGCGCCAAAAAGTCTTAAGCGGTTTCAATCAATTAAAGCTTCTTGGATGATTGTAGTAGTGGAGGTTGGTTGGTATACAAGTGGTGAGACAGGTGGAGTGTTGAAAAAGTGGAAAAAACCACCTCTGGTTTTGGATATCAGGCATGGGAGAGGAGAGTGAGCGATGCTGTGGTTTTGGCGCCTTTGACTTAATTTGACCAAATATTAATATGAAGGGGTTCATAATTGGGGGTTTCAAGGCATAATGACAGGGGTGAGTGTTTGGTTTGGGATCAAAATACAAAAGAGGTCATTTTGGTATTAATAAAGCATAAGGACCATTCTTGTAATTACGCAAACTTGATGGACCAAAGCGAACTTTCCAAATTTCACACAAGTACCAATCTTGCCATTCTTTAATAGTACAAGGACCAAATTTGCCATTTTAAATATCAAGGACTATTTATGACATTTTCAAAGTTTAGGGACCTTTTACGCCATTTGACCAAAGATTTATTCAAGGACCATTCTTGTCAATTTAGAATATTTGGGGACCTTGAATAACATTTTCTTTACTTTGAATTACCGAGATGAATTTGACAATTTTGAAACTTGGGGACTAAAGCGCCAATTTTGCAAACTTGATCGTTTTCATCGATTTTGATATTTTGCATTTAAAACACATAAAACAACGATTTGTGATATTTTCATCATTTTAATGCATTTGAGTGTTTTCGGATGATTTTGCAGTTTAGATTGTACAAAAATGATGAGTATTTAGACATTCATCAATCCCCCACTAAGATATTGCTAGTCCCTAGCAATGTTTTAGAACTTTAATGGATTTTAAAACTCTTTACCAAAAGCCATTACTTACGGAGTAGCCAATTGTTTGGTTCAAGTAAGAACCTTGGTACAATGATAACCAAATGATTTTGAGCAAATCATAAGTTGTAATGGTTTGATTTGTCTTTACGAGCCGTTTGCTCTGGACTAGCCAACTCTTAGATAAATTATCGGTATTATCTTTGGTGAGTGAATACCAATTATGGTTTTTCCACGCCTTTACCACAAGCCATAAACTTGCGGGCTATTGACTCTTCACTTTTTAGGATATGGTGAGTTGAATACCATACAATTTTGGGCAAATTGTAAGCCATAAGCGGTTTGAGAAATCTTTACCAAGAGCCGTTTGCTCTGGATTAGCCAATCCTTTGTGTTTTTAGACATGGCGGATGATTACCATTTCTTTGAGTAAGTGAAAACACTTACTCCAAAAAAATTTTGGCCAAAAGCGGGAATTGGGTGGAATAATTACATGATAAAATTCGTGAGAATTCCCCACACTTAGAAATGAATATTGCCCTCAATATTCAAAGTATCGTGATTATCGAAACATAGAACATAAAAGGAAATACTACGGCCATTATTTTATTTTGATATATCGCATTTTTTTTTTTTTTTTTTAGAGATTGATATATACAGCAGTGAAACTCCCCACACTAGGGTGGTAGAATAGGGTAAGAAAGGCGAACATGGGTGAAAACCCATATGGTGTGTGCTACTATTTTTGATTACGAGTCACTAGCTTGACTCGATCCCGCATTCATTGGTTCATGGGAAAGTTTGTAGATCCGGGACAATCACGGGTGGAATGTCCTCTCCAAAGTAATGCTTTAATCGATGACCATTTACTTTAAAATTTGGACCATCGGGTTGAGATAACTCAATGGTACCATAAGGATAAACCTTAGTGATAGTAAATGGACCAGACCAGCGGGATTTAAGCTTTCAGAAAATCTTCAATCTTGAATTGAAAAGAAGGACTCGATCACCAACGTTGAAAATGCGGTTCTTGATTTTAGAGTCATGAATCTTCTTTGTCTTTTGTTTGTAGATCAAAGAGTTCTCGTATGCTTGATCACGGAGTTCATTTAATTCATTCATTTGAACTTTTACGTGATCACCGGTATCTGAATATCGAAATTTGCATGCTTCAGGCCCGGTATGCCTTGTGCTCAAGCTCAATCGGAAGATGACATGCCTTTCCGTACACTAGCTTGTATGGAGTACACCGATGGGTGTTTTGTAAGTTATCGGAAGGCCCAGTCGTCATCCGGTTTATCCGACCGGGATGCACGATTTTCGCCTCTTGTCCTTTCCAAAATTCTTTTTATACCACGGTTGGAAACTTCACACCGCCCTTGTTTGGGGTGGTATCGATGAGATAGGCGGTGGGTAACACCATATTTTGCATGACACGATCAAATTGGTCATTGCGAAATGTGTACCACGATCATGATTATAGCGCGGAGTTCGAACCTAGCAAAAGAGATTTCAAGAATTTCACAACAACTCGGGCATCATTTGTAGGTAAAGCTTCGCTTCAACCCATTTTGACAAATAGTCAACGACCCGAGTATGTATTTGTTACCTCGAGAAGATGGAAATGGCCCATAAAATCAATACCCCATATGTCAAATATCTCACAAACTTGAATGGCATTTTGTGGCATTTCATTTCTTTGAGAGATATTTCGCGTAGCGATTGACAAGCGTCGCGGGTTTTGACAAAATCGTGGGCATCCTTATAGATAGTGGGCCAATATAACCCGGAATCAAACACCTTTTGGCGGTGTAGTTTGGACTATGATGGCCCCAGTGGGTCCGGCATGGCAAGCTTTGAGAATGTCAAGAGATTCTTGTCCATAAACACACCGTCGGATGACTTGATCCATATGATTTTGAATAAGTAGGGTCGTCGAGTAATGTTTAACATCCTTGAAGAATTTGTTCTTACGTTGGGTCGACATCCCTTTCACTATGAAGTTACCGCATGGTAATTTGCGAAGTCGACAAACCATGGGGTAAAAGAGTTCCACGAAAAGAAACCGCATTGAGTGTCTCGAGAGGAAATGTTTCATTTATTTCCTTTTCTCGAAAACATCTTGGTAAGGGTTTTCTAATCGGGACGAGATGATCGTGACGGGTTCTCGCTCCTTTTTATCACGTATAATGATATCAAATTCACGGAGAAGGAGAACCCAACGGGCAATCTCGGCTTTGCATCTTGTTTGGCAAAGAGATATTTGAGGCCGAGTGATCCGTATACACCACACATTTGGTCAAGATTAAGTCGGCGAAACTTCTCAAACGCATACACCACGGCTAATAGCTCTTTTTACGTAGTGGTGTAATGAGTTTGAGCTTGATCATAGTCTTACTTGCGTGGTGTATGAGGCTGAAAATCCTTAGCTCTCGTTGCCCTAAGACCGCACCGATAGCAAAATCACTTGCATCGCACATAAGCTCAAAGGCAAGTCGATCGAGGAGCGAGAATGGGTGCTTGATGGCTTTTTCTTTAATGTTTCAAAAGCTTTGATGCACTCGGTGAGAAGATAAAAGGACATCCTTTTCAAGAAGATGAGTCATAGGTAGGGCGATTTTAGAAAAATCTTGTATGAATCTGCGATAGAAACCGGCATGACCTAAAACTCCTAATACCTTTGGCGGTAGTAGGATGAAGGCGGTTAGCAATAACATCAACTTTTGCTCTATCTACCTCAATCCCATTTTTTGAAATCTTATGGCCAAGGACTATGCCTTCTTTAACCATAAAGTGGCTCTTCTCCCAATTTAGACAAAGATTGGTGTCTTCACACCTTTTGAGCATTTTATCTAAATGGGAGAGACATGTTTGAAATGAATCCCCAATGACCGAGAAGTCATCCATAAACACCTCCATTGTTTCCCCGATCATGTCGTGGAATATGGCCATCATACATCGTTGGAACGTGCTAGGAGCATTACATAAGCCAAAAGGCATACGATGCAGTAGGCAAAAGTTCCGTATGGGCAGGTGAATGTAGTCTTTCTTTATCCTTTGGATCAATGGGGATCAGTAAGTAACGAGAAACCATCAAGGAAACAATAGTATTCATTCCCTGCTAATCTCTCGAGCATTTGGTCCATAAAGGGTAGAGGAAAATGGTCTTTACGGTGGCGTCATTCAACTTACGATAGTCAATGCAAACACGCCATCACAGCAACCAATCGAGTTGGAATTAACTCGTTATCTTCATTGTGACAACAATTATGCCACCCTTTTAGGAACACAATGAATTGGGCTAACCCAAGGACTATACGAGATTGGGTAAATCAATCACCGCATTAAGAAGTTTGATAACCTCTGTTTGATAACATCATGGATTTTTGGATTTACTCTTCTATGATGTTGAGCTGCGGCTTGAAGTCATCCTCCATCAAGATTTTGTGAGTACAAAACTCGGGGTTGATACCATAATGTCGGAGAGTTTCAAGCAATTGCTTGCTTGTGTGACTTCAAGATCTTTATGAGAGCGGACTTTTCATCTTTACTCAAATCTCGAGCAATAATGGCGGGTAATTTATTATCACCCTCAAGGAATGCATACTCAAGATGAGGTGGTAAGTCCTTAAGCTCAATCTCGGGAAATTCTTGATTTTCTCAAGCGACTTGACTTCCTTGTTATGAAGTTCGACGGGAGGGTGATGATGGATCATCATTAAGCAACTTCTCAATGAGAAGTATGTCCCCTCGATGTCGATGGGAGCGTGATCAATTTCCCATGGAGCAGAATCACTAGATAAGTAGGCTTCAATCTCTTCAAGATGAAGTCACTTTCCTCAAATGGGGTGAGAGAAGGGTAGAATTGGCGATGATAGGTTGAGATGAATGGTGAGATTATCACTCGAAGAATTATGATCATAACCAAGAACTTCTTGAGAGTACTCTTGAAGCAACATCAATGATATCTATTCGGTTAGCGACTCGGAATCATAATTTGCGGAGTACCTCGAAGTTTGATTAAGTTTAAAGGTGTGACTTCATTACCAACACGTAATGTGATTTCTTGCTCAAATACATCAATGAGAGCACGGCCCGTTCTCGGGAATCCTCGACCAACAATGAGAGGAACCCGATGATCGGCATCAAAATCAACAACCACGAGTCGGTGGAAAATGGAACTTTCCTACTTTCATAAATCGTCCTCGGCAATGCCAAGAGGGCGAGATATTGTCGATCGCAAGCTCGAGAGTCATGCATGTAGGAGTAAGTTCCGGAAGAAAGTTTCTTCCATATTGAATAAGGCATCAGTTGATGCTTGCACCAAGATCGGCTAAGGCAAAGCATTCAACCATTCACGAAATACACAAGGTAAGAAATTTTCCGGGATCTCCAAGCTTTGGAAGCTTCTTGGGATAGCTGCTGCGGTTCTCGTTAAGAAGGAGTTTAGCCATTTCAAACAGCTTTTCCTTGTTGCTTAACATGTGTTTGAGAGTTGATACAAACTTGGGCATCGGCATGATAGCATCGCAAAGCTTATGTCAAAATGTAGTTCTTGGAAAATTTGAAAAAATTGTCCATTTGATGGTAGCTTTTAGCGGAGCTTTGCTCATTCAAGCGTGATGGGTAAGGAATAGAAGTTTTGGATTTGGTATTTTCAGCGGGAGCTACTGGTGGTTCAAAACAACTCTGGATTAAATTTGGGTTTCTGGACAACTTGAGGTTGGACTACAGAAGGTGGGACGTGTCTGCGGTGCCAGTGGGCTTGAAAATGCACCTTGTCCGTTGTATCCTTGGTAACTTGACTCATTGCTCCTAGTGGAGGCATTGAGTCAAGGTCCATTGTGTGTCTTAGGTTCACTTTCCACTACCTTTGGGAGAGAAGAAGAAGGTAGTAGGAATAGCGGGTCCATCATATGAAACACCACTTACGGTTGTGATCGCTTTTGCATCGCCCCTCGGGTTAGCGATCTTGTTGCTCGGAAGTTTTCACGAGGCGAGGGTTGATCATTTAAAGACTTCTTAAGATCGTGATCGGTGACCAACAACTGTTCATTTCATCTTGGGATTTCATGAATTGTTTCAATAACTCATCGGATGATGGTCCGGTTGGAACAATGGCGGGATGTGGATTAGGAAAATTACGGCCTCTAATGTTAGGATTAGGGCCTTGATTTTGAAAATTTCCTTGATTAGGATTCATATTCCCATGAAATTGATTCCCTCGATTGAAATTGTTTTGATTAAGGTCCCTTGATGTTGGAAACCTTGATTTGGTCGAGGATAGAAATTACCTTGGTTTTGATAACCTTGGTTCATTCTCGGTTGGTTCTAATTCGGTTTGCATGTTATGATTACGGTTAAAACCGGGTGGTGCACGATTAGTGTTAGCACGGTAGTGTGGTTCATTTGAGGGCGGTATTGATTACCTCCACGATGTGAAGTACCGGCTAGAGCATTGGCTTCAAGCGGACTACCATCGGTGGCGATCTGATTGTAGTATGCATGAGGGCCACCACAAGTAACACAACTCTCGACTTTCTTCACTTCACCATGTGATGGTGTTTGAGTGAAAGTGACTTTCTTTGGTTGGCAAGAACCAAAGCACGAACAATATCTGTGAGTTTGTCAATCTTAGCATCGGTGCTAGATGTACTCACGGAGATGAAGTAGAAGGTCGGCATGAGGCGATATGTCTTTGCTCGGAAAGGCGGACACGAGACTTGTTCTCAATGATTTGTAAGGCTTCTTTTGTGGTCTTGCTCAGAAATTACCTCCGAAGGCATTTAAAGAGTCTTGGTCGACTTGTCTCGGACCATTGTAGAAAGTATCCATTTGCATTAACTCGGTAAAACCATGATCACGGACAACTTACGGAGACAATTCTTTATAACGATCCATGCCTCCCGAATGATTCATCAAATCTCGAGAAAATTTCATTATCTCATTCTTAAGACTTGTAGTTCGGGATGGAGGATAGAATTCATTAACGAACTTGGTGACTAGATCTTCCCATGTCTCAATAGAGCAGCGGGGTTGTTTCTCCGAGCCAATTCGGGCTTGTCCTACAGAAAATGGGAGCAGGAAGAAGCTTGATGGCTTCATGTGGGACATTCTTGTATTTGATGGTAGATGCAATCTTGTTAAACCATCGAATATGTGCATGAGGATCATCCGCTCAAAACCATAGAATTGGCTTTGGGTTACTAGATTAAGCAACCGGTTTTGAGCTCAAAAGTATCGACCACGATGGTTTGGGACAACAATAACATCTCCATAACCCTCGATGGGTGCTTGGAGAAGCTCATTCATGGGCTTATCTTACGCCATTTCGACGGGGGTGGTGGTGGTAGGCGTTCTCGATCCACGGTGAAGGAGCGAACGTCTCTCGTCTGAGGAATATTTGCAAGCTCGAAAGTGGACTTGTAGGCTGGAAGAGCGAGTGCGCATGCACTAAGTATAAAAATCAGTTTCAAAACAAATGCGAGGCAAAGCGACAAGTGAACTTAACCAATAATCACAAATGAAATGGCTTCCTTGAAAAAGGTACACCAAATCACAAGGACACAAAGGCAAGTTTTAAATCATTGTTGGGAACTTATTATGGTCACACCCCGGTTAGTAGGTGTCTTGCCTTGATTTGCGGTGGTTGATTTTATGTATATAAGTACCATTGAAAAGGCGTAGGTATAGATTTGTGCAAAGGGTTTAAAACTTTTGGACAATATTTTTGGTATCGTCTCGTTTATCTCTTCAAGAATCACTTAAAGAAAATACAAAATAAAGCGTTAGATTGTTTTGTTGTTTTATATTTTTTGGTGTTATTAAAACTTTAGGAAAAGTGTTAATGACTTTTGATTTTATGATAACTTTACAAAAAAAAAAAAAAAACTTTTACAAAAGGTGGTATATGTGCAAATGCTGGTCGAAAAAGGTTTAACACGCTAAAGCCTCCCCGGCCGTGGCGCAAAATTTGATTGGATCCGAACCGTCAAGTTTAATCACACAAGTGACCACTTGTGAATGACCAACCGTAACAAACTTAAAACGACACGGAACCAAATGCAATGAAGATCGGGAGAATATAATGAATTCACGGTCGTTAAGTCCACGGAGACTCAATGGTGTTTAAAACTTGATCGAGATGATAGAATGATCACTAAGGATAGTGATCGATAAAGATTTGGATTGTAAATTACACTCTTGATTGATTGGAAGATATTTGGAAGCGAGTTGGAAGCACAACAATCATTAAAAAGCGTAAATCGTGCGTTTAAAAACTACGTAAGCGTACAAAAGTAAAATGAGATCTAAAAAATAAAAGACCTAAAAATATGAAAATGACATTTTTGGGATCCTAAAAATAAAATAAAATTATTAGAAAAAGAAAATTATTTTTACAACTATTTATTTAATTATTATTAATTAAAAACTATTTATTAAGTATTTAAAATGCACTTAAATACAAGAAAATATAAAATTAACCTAGAAAAATGAAATTATAACTTATAAAAATCTAAAATATTATAAAACTAATTTTAAAACTGAAAATATATTTTTTTTAGACTTTTAATGTATTTATTATTAATTTAATACTATTTAAAACTAATTAAAATGCTAGAAAATACTTTTTAAACTAAGAAAATTATGGAAAAATATTTTTTTGGCTTTTTATATTTATCTTAATCTAGGAAAATTGAAAACATATTTTTTTTTTAAACTTTTTCTGATTTATTTGTATTAAAAACTATTTAAAAAGGACTAAAAACTGTTTTAAATAAGGAAAAATACTAAACAGTGATGGAAAAATCGAAAATTAGGAAAAGTATAAAATATTATTCTAAGTCTAAGAAAATATGAAATATTGTGCTTATGTGTGAGAATATGAAATTGCGATTATAGCGCCTTAAGAATAAACAACTTGAAATAAGCCAAAGTCCACAAATGAGTACCAAATGAACACGAAGCTATAATAAGCTATAACTACTCAAAAGCAACTAGTTACAACCGGCCTTAACCTCTAAAGTACAAGCTACAGTTTGGTGAATTAAGCTTAAAAGCAACAGGTTTTGGGTGCTACTTTAAGCTAATGCAGGCTAAACAAATAAGCTAAAAGGAAAAAGCAGATATAGGGACCTAAAGATCACCTAGCTTACTACAATTGGACCAAAATCACTTCTCACAAGCTTGAATGAAGCTTGTGCAAAAGTCATAAGATACTATGCACACTCGATGTATCTTTGAGTGTGTGCCTGAGCATGTATTTTGAAAAGGGGGTCAAAAGAAGCTAGAAAATAAGCACTGAAAAAGCTGAGCAAAGATGAACTATTATTTTTCTAATTAAGTTTAGCAGTTAAACTTTAATATCCCAAAAGCACAAACTCTAGATCCCAACAGTAAGACCACAAGAAAATTGACAAGTTTATTCAAAAACTGCACTTAAGAAAATTTTGACTTTTTGAATTAAGAAACAGTTTGACTTTGATGAACTTATGATTGATTCTATGGACTTATTATGTTGTAATAAGCTGTTATAAGATGAATTTAAGCTAAAGTACCTAGTTATAAACAACTTTGATGAGATATGCAATGTAAACTCTTAAGTTATCAATTAAGATAAATTTAAAACTAATTTGACTTTTTACTAAACAAAGACTGATTTTTATGCTTAAAGCGAGCTATTAGGTACTAATATGACATAAAGCAATCAAGAGCAAAGGCTTGAACCAACTCTAACATGGTTTACTCGGTTTATCCAAACACCACTTTTAAAAGCATTATTAAACTTTAATGCTAAAACAAGTTTATAGACCAAGAAATCTATTGATAAACTTATATTAACTACAATGAAACGAAATTAAACTAATATTAGCAAGAATTAACCACTTATACTAAAATTGCAAACTTTTAAGAAATTGCTTACAAATGAGTCTAAGCACGAAATGAGAACCAAGGACTTGTAAACACTTCTATAGCTTCCCGAAGCACTAAACCAAAACCATCCAATATCAACCTGCTCCAACTTTCTTGTATCTTTCACCATGTATTTTTATTTTTCAAGCTGTTTTTTAGTATTTTGGTAATTTTTGGTTTTAATGCTAAGTGAGTTTTATTGTTTCTAAAAGCTTAAATAAGCTTTCTAGGAGCTTACATGAGCTTATTGAGTCCTTGACAAAAGCTACAAACAACATTTGAACATTCATGAGAATTTTGAACATGGAAATTTTGCATAAAGCGAAAAGAAACTTATCTTTGAAATTGAGGCGAAAAGGTTCACAAACACTTTAAATAACTTAAGCAGAATACTTGGAAATCTTAAATTACGGAAATTAAAATTGAGCTAAAAGCGACTTAAACTAAATAAAATTATACTAGATATCTATCACATTGCTTCCTCTCTCCTTTATAATCAACTTTTCCGACTTGGTGTCGACATACGAATCTTTCCCACCTCCTTTGAGCCATTGGATCTCTCTAAATCATCTTAACCATCCATTTGGATATTTGGCGCCAAAAAAATCTTAAGCAGGTTTCAATCAATTAAAGCTTCTTGGATGATTGTGGTAGTGGAGGGGGGTTGGTATACAAGTGGTGAGACAGGTGGAGTGTTGAAAAAGTGGAAAAACCCACCTCTGGTTTTGGATATCAGGCATGGGAGAGGAGAGTGAACAGTGCCTGTGGTTTTGGCGCCTTTGACTTAATTTGACCAGATATTAATATGAAGGGGTTCATAATTGGGGGGTTCAAGGCATAATGTGCAGGGGTCAAGTGTTTGGCTGGGATCAAAATACAAAAGAGGTCATTTTGGTATTAATAAAGCATAAGGACCATTCTTGTAATTCTGCAAACTTGATGGACCAAAACTGAACTTTTTCCAAATTTCACACAAGGACCAATCTTGCCATTCTTTAATAGTACAAGGACCAAATTTGCCATTTTTAAATATCCAAGGACTATTTATGACATTTTTCAAAGTTTAGGGACCTTTTCTGCCATTTGACCAAAGATTTATTCAAGGACCATTCTTGTCAATTTAGAATATTTAGGGACCTTGAATAACATTTTCTTTACTTTGAATTACGAGATTTGAATTTGACAAATTTTGAAACTTGGGGACTAAAGCGCCAAATTTGCAAACTTGATCGCTTTTCACAGTTTTGATATTTTGCATTTAAAACACATAAAACACTTGTTTGTGATATTTTCATCATTTTGATGCGTTTCAGTGTTTTCGGATGATGTTGCGGTTTAGATTGTACAAAATGATGAGTATTTAGACACTCATCAACAGCGCAAAGGTTCGAACTACGAGACAACATATTGTCCAGCGCTCCTTCACGCAACCATGGCTCCGTTGTGTCGGCCCCCACAAGCAAATTACGTCTGCGAAATCCATGAAGGTTCATGCGGTATGCACTCGGGACCACAGTCCGTTGTGGCGCGCCATGAGATCGAGGATCTCTTGGCGACTATGCACCGTGCGCGGGACTTGATAAGGAAGTGCAACGATTGCCAAGTTCATAGACCCGTCCGCGCCCGACCACGGACGAGCTAACACCAATAACATCACCATGGCCATTCTACAAGTGGGGTATTGACGCCAGGCCCTTTTCCTGCTCGCGTGGGTGGACTAACATTTCATAGTCACCATAGACTACTTCACCAAGTGGATCGAGCGGGCGTGGTAACAATCACGGCAACGGGTGAAAGCGCCCGTATGGGAAAACATTGTATGCCGCTCGGTCTCACAGGGAAATCATCTCGGATAACGGGAAACAATTTTGTGATAACCCTTTCAGGGACTGGTGCGAGAAGCTTAACATTACGCAACACTTCACGTCAGTTAAACACCCACAAACCAATGGTTTAGTAGAGCGCGCAAATCGCAACCTGGGTGAAGGAATTAAAGCACGCCTGGATAGACACAAAGGAAGATGGGTGGAAGAGCTCTCGCATGTTTTGTGGGCGCACCGCACCTCAATAAAAACCAGCACGGGAGATACCCCCTTTTCACTAGTCTATGGGACAGAAGCCGTCATACCGGCCGAAATCGGAATGCCAACTATTCGCACGGCTGAAGTGCGTAGAAACTAATGACGACGAGCAGCGTATTGATTTGGACCTCTTTGGAAGAAGGCGTGACAGCGCATCCATAAGGAGGAAAAGTCAAAGTCAAAGATGAAAGGATATTATGGCGTAAAGTCGCGGTGTCTCCTTGAGACCGAGCGATTTCGTCTACCGCGCTAACGATCACGAGCCGCGAAGACACGGGCAAACTCGGACCAAAATGGGAAGGACCCTATGAGGTTCTGAAGCCTCGAGGCAGGCTCGTACAAATTCTGAAGCTTGGATGGAAAGAGCTGCCGTGCACATGGAACATCTGCAACCTCGAGAGGTGCTACCTATAGGAGTAGCCACGGCCCGGTACCTGCAGCTCGAGGCACTTTACCAAAGTACCTATCAAACATCTATGTATTTATTTTTGTTTGCTTAGTCTAATATCTTATCATTTTCTCTCAAAAACTTGCAAGTATTAATAAAAGCGTTGCGGTTTCTAGCTAACTCCGTGACACACTTAAGTTTGTTATTTCCATATCTTTGTATGTTTTAACAATTTTCTATCTTCCGCCTACATGGCGCTCATGCAATAAATACACCTCTGAAGGTAAAAGGATAAGTTAACCTACTAAACAACTTGTTGCGTAAGAGGTTGCAAACCCGTCAACACGGATCACGTATCCTTGTTAAACACCTTGTTCACAAGGCGTTGGAATAAGTTTTGTGCGCATCCTGACAGTTGCATAGCAGCGCACATAGTGTCTTGCGTTTAACAACAGAGCTTCAAGACACTTGATTCCTTCAAATGTGATATTCTGATCTGCGCATATCATATCATACACGATTATAAAAATACTTGGAAGTTATTTTTTAAAGTTTCTTAGGATCTTCATACATGATTATGGATTTCCTGTATTCTCGCACTTACATATACATGTAACAACGAATACATCTTTTACGCAAAGACAATCAGATACGTATGCACATCACGAATTGCAAAATATATTCACAAACACTTAACAAAAGGAGATTTATTTCATAACTACGAGTTATTTCTCAAAGATAGTTACAACACAAGAGACAATCTACAAACTATGACTCGCTTCAAAGATGAACTACCCGCGGGTTCTGGTCTCTTTTGCCTCGCCAAGCTTCTTCAACAAGTCACGAGTCCGGCGCGACACGGTGGCAACTTCACGGGCACACCATCGATCTGGGAAGGTGGTGCACCAACCCGCACATAACGGCCTTGCCTTTGATACCTTTCTTACGAGCAAGTCTCGTTGCATGTGCTTCAAAACTTGCTTCAAGGGACCTCCTTTCCGGGACAAAAGGATTCAAGATATCCACAGAGGCGCGAATATAGGAGCGTGCGGTTGGGATGCATCGGGTTTTAGATAATAGTGCCGGTGTGCAACAACCTCTCCACGCGATGGCGTGCAGAGTCGGACACCGCAAAATAACATCTATCGGCAAATCCACGATCACGCTCGATTCGGCAATCACAGGGAGTTCAAGTCCCTCATCTTCTCCATGGCGCGACAGTTATCATAAGCCTTGGCGTCATAGTTAGTACACGCTCCACGGGTACCTTTAGAAGCAGCCTCATGCGACTTCTCAATGGCTTCTGTTTTCAGCTCGGCGCGCTTAACTACATCCCAAAGGAGTCAGCGACCTCTTGCGACTCTAGGGTACTTAGCGACAAGAAGGCGGGCCCATGGCTTATAAGCCATCTGCGCTCGGCAATGGTCGATAGAAGTTGAGGATATAACTCCTCGTCGTACTCGAGCTTAATTTGCGCAACTTCTCCTCCACGAGTTTCAAGGGCACTTTTCACGATGGCGCCAAAGTCTTCAAATTTGGGAGGTCGGTGCGTCTTTACCATTCTCCAAATATTTCATGGCCCAATAGCGGGAAGACTTATAGCCATGACCTCTGCGCTCTTGATTTATTTGACACATCGCGCATTTTATCCTCGGTGAGTTTTTAGCATCGACCCATAGTCTCCGCTTCACCCCTAGCACTAGCCAATTGCGCCTCAGCGGCGCAATTCGTTGGTCTTTCCGCACCTTGGCTAGTCTCGCCCGAGTACTTTACCTTTAGTCGCGAAGCAAGTGAGACCAGATCATCTACCAGTTGTCCCATGGGCGCATCCCCAGAGATCTCAGGCTCCGCGCTTTGGCTCTTGACCCGGATGATTCAACACGAATTGGACTTGATTGGGGGCGACTCTGCGGATTGTTCAAACCTACAAACATGATGAGAAAATCACGTTATTGGTAATATCATGAGGCATTTTGGTACATAATCTTGCAAGGATACTTACGCGGGAATGGATGTCGGGGTGATGGTGGGCGACGCAACATCATTAGAAGATGACTCCACACTAAAATAACAAGGCGCTTCTTGGGAGGTGGCGGCGCCATCGCCTTCTTGCCTTTTGCGCTCAATTCGGACTCTCTTCTTCTCTTCTATTTCCTCCACATGCTCCGCCGCTATGGGCGCGGGTTGCCTTGGAGGTGCGAGGGCTGTCGTACTAGGCATACTCAGTAAAGGTGTTGCTTGGGCGCAGCGGATGAACTTTCTCCCGCCTCGCCTGGGTCCAACACTAGAGTCGCCCGGCCGCAACAAGCCTGGGCTCTTCTCCCTCCTTCGGTGGTCGCGTTCCCACCTCTACATCAATAGGCTTTGTCGGTGCTGTGGCTGAGCAGGTCCATCTCTGCAACAACAACGAAATACAAGCAGTTCACGACAAGTACGAAGAACAAATAGTTAAAACTTACGATAATGTAACTCAGCGGGATGCAAGCATGAGCACCCACCACGACCATCGGCGCCTAAGAAGATAGGAACTTCTTACGAGCGCCAAAATAGTTGCGACTCGAGCCAATATGCACCAAGAACTCCTCGGGGTAGGAGCTTATAGGGATGCGGTTCGCATTTATTGTTCCGCATCCTCGCGTTATATGATCCGGAGGGGCGCTCATCCTGGCGGTGTCCCATTAGGTAAAAATCAAAGCGAGATGGAAGCATCGTCTTCAACCCGGAAAAGGTTTCCTCCAATTTAAAGCGTCTAACTTTTCCGTATAACATTGGAGTGACCCAGGGCGCTTCGCGAAGTAAACCCACCCGTTTGACCACGTGGTGTGGTAAAACGCGCGGAATAGGTGGATTGTGGGGTTAATGGCCAATAAGTGGCAGTTCACCTCGAAGTTAATTAGTTTTGCCGCACCTATACAGTGCAGCTGGGACAAATGAATGCGGTAATAATTCAATACATCACTTAAGAATAACGATAGGGTATCTACCGATTTGCGAATTCAAAGAATCGCGTATATACCCCAATCTTCCCATTGGGAAATCCGCTATCGGCGCATTCGCGGAACTTCGGATGTCTTCTACTGGAATATAATACTCGATGCAAGCGTGAAGCTCGTCCTCCGTTATGTCGATGTAAAATCCGATAATTCCTTAACCATGGTATTGTTTATAATAATAAACAAAGGCGCGGTATGATTACCTAGAGGATATTCGGTATGAAGACTGGAAGTGTTTGCGACTATGGTAATGGTGGATAGCGTTTTTTTCTTGTGTGTAGAAGCGGTGAAAATGAAGTGAAGGGATTATATAACCTTCCTCCTCCACGCGATGATCGACGTGGATTCCACCAACCCTAAATATGTGGTTGGGATTGTTTGATGGGACATGGAGTACGGTAACCTTTCCCCGATTCACGAGTGCCCATTTCCTTTTTCTGTTGGATACAATGTCTCATGAGGATATTTTCTTTAGCTTCTTGGCTACGCTTTGTTTATTTTTCATAGCATCGATAATTAGTCTAGCATCCGTAGTTACGTCTGCGCGTACTAGGCGGGGGACATGATGGCGTATAGTCTATATCCGGGTCATGGACCCGACTAAAATCAATACTAACTTGGCGGTACAAGCGGGCTAAGAATAAGCGTTTGGGCTCATGAAGGCCCAAACCGAATCTATTGATGGAATAGATATCCGATATCTTCTAAATAGATAGATAATTATTCCCGACCGATTAAGGCGGGATCGCCAAGGTTGAGGAACACGGAACCAACAAAAATTCCGTGCGTATATAAAGGGAATCACATCCCTCGTTTAAGGTGCGATCTCGGAACCTAATTCTCCTTAAACCCTAAACCGATTACTTACTCACGCGGAGGATAATCGTGGAAACAATCCACGATAAGCCTAACGGTGTCTTTTATCTTTAGTGCGCGGTCTCAAGCAACAATCCTCAATTAGTACGAGGCGGGAGCTCCAAACCGAGCGCCAACTTTTGTATCAACAATCTCAAATCTTTTTACTTGTAAAGTCTTATTATAAGTTTTATGATTTGTTGTCTAGATTTGTCTTTATGCATTTTCATGGTGTCTTTCTTTTCAAGAACATCGGTTTTTATTCTTTATTCTTTGTTGTGTTGGTGTGGAATTTATTTGTTTAGTATGAACCGTAATATAAGAGGTTTTTTCTTTTTTTTTTTTTTTTTTTTTTTTTTTTTTTGGATGTTTGAGTTTTGCGGTTTAAGATGCATTTAGTTACTATTAGTTTAGGGTGTAACGTGTTTTTATGTTATTTTTGGTGGTGGTTCATGTGCAACTTAAACATATAAAGATAATGAATATGATAAAAGATCTATAGATGGATGTCAAATGATTTGATGAAATTTATTGAAAATACTAAATTTAAACAGTACACATGGATACAGTTAAGGATCTAACTGGATTTTATATGTCAAGTTTTCTAACA
Source organism: Chrysanthemum lavandulifolium (assembly GCA_022545495.1). Classification (NCBI taxonomy): domain Eukaryota; kingdom Viridiplantae; phylum Streptophyta; class Magnoliopsida; order Asterales; family Asteraceae; genus Chrysanthemum; species Chrysanthemum lavandulifolium. The sequence continues at coordinate 52,642,902 of CM040243.1, forward strand.
AAAATAAAGAGCTTATAGTAAAAGATAGTTGCCAAAGTGCCAAACAACAAGCACTTGTTATGTGATATGAAGGCTCTACTTTGTGTTTCAATAGGGGTTCAATGGGCATTTTTAGTGGAATTGATAAAAACCAGTCCCTTTTAAATTTATCTTATAGTAACTACCTAATGTTGAACATGTTGTTAAAATGCTACTAAATCTTTGCTCAAATCTATTTTATACAGTTTGAGGATTGCACCATTGAATGGTTTAATTGGGATCAAGCGGAGGTACCGTTTAGTCCTGACACAATTGATTACATTAGTACCTTGAGTGCTAAGGAAGATCTTGATTTTTCAAACTGCGACACTGTTGCTTAAGAAAAGGGTGGACAGAGGGTTGACCGCACATGAGATTGGAAGAATGATGTATATACAGACAGTTCTAATGAGAAATATGACATAGAAGAGATTTTCGAAGCAGCTAATTAGGCAAGTATAAATGAATTTTTTTTCACGAAGCAAACAACCCAATTATAAATTTAGGTAAGTTTATAAAAGTAATTGGGTAAGTATAAATGATGTCTCTTGTTAAACTTATTTTAAAGCAGTCTAGATGATTTAAGGGCAGTTGGGTTTAAATTTTGAGGAAGGAAAAAGAAGATTTGCACCATTTAATGCACAAGTGCCCTTCACTTTACCTACTTTCTCCTTCTCCCTTAAACATAAATCTTATTATTTCCCTTCAGTATACTCACCAAGACTGTGATGGTGGTGATGATGTCATGATGACCATCGCGGGTGGTGGTGGTGTTTTTGATCTAATTTTTGGTGGTGGTTCATGTGTGTTGATACAAAAGTTGGGCGTTCCTGGTTTGGAGCTCGGTTCTCGTACCAATTGAGAATTCTTTGCTTGAGACTGCGCACTAAGAGACAAAAGACACCGTTAGGCTTCAAGTGGGATTGTCTCCCGATTATCCTCCGGTGAGAGTAAGTAATCGGTTTAGGGTTTAGAAGTTTTAGGGTTATGAGATCGTACCTTAAGCGAGGATATGATTCCCTTTATATCATACGGAATCCTTGTTGGTTCCGTGTTCCCCAACAACCAGCGTATCCGCCTAAGTCGGTTGGGAATGATTATCTTCTTATTTTAGAAGATATCGGATATCTATTCAGTAAATAGATTTGGGCTTGGGCTTCGTGAGCCCAACGCTTATTATATTAGCCGGTTCGTGCGGGCTTGTGAGTATTCAGGCTGTAGTCGGGTTTATGACCCGACTCCGGACTTCGTCATCATGTCCCCAGGTCTAGTATGCGCGATGCGTAGCTGCGGATGCTAGGCCCGATGACCGTAGTCAAAATAAAATAAAACTTACGAGCGTCTGAAAGAAGCCATATACACATACCGGTGGGTGCGTTGTATCTAGACATCAAAGTGAATTAGAAGCGCCTCGTTATTCGGGGAAAGTGGACATCCGTGTCCCATGAGTGATCTCAACCACACAAGTGAAGTTAGTGGGGTCCCGTGGCGCGTATCGTGTGGATGAGAGAAAAGTATAAATCCACCCTTCATTTTCACAATGTGATCCACCGTAAAAAGCAATCCGCCATTGTTGAAATAGAACTCGGTGCAATCTAGAAATTAAACCACTTGAGGTACCAGGCGTGCGTCTCGTAAATCACCACTATGGTCAAACAACTACATGAGTTCACCTCCAATCTATCCATGAGTGATCTCTTAGAGTTCACTTCGGATTATTACATACCGCTAAGCGTGCATCCGGTTGTTCGGGGTGCGCGTCTATCTGAAACTTCCCAGAGGAAGGTGGAGGTTTACACGCGTTTTTTCGAATTCGCGAATCAACGCGTGCCCCTGTCCCAATTCCTGTGCGATATATTGAATTATTATAATCTGCACATATCGCAATTGCATTGTATAGGCGCGGCTAAAATTACAAATTTTGAGGTGAACTGCCGTTTACTGGCGGTGAATCCCACCATCAACCTTTTTCGCGTATTCTACCATACGACCTGGTCACATGGGTGGGTGTCCTTTGCTAAGCGTGCTGGTAGATTTCAATGTTATACAGAAAAGCTAGACGCGCTTAGGAATTGGAGGGAGTCCTTTTTCTGGGTAGACAGCGCTGTGTTTCCGTGGGCCTATAACTTTCATACCCGGGGTTCGTTGGTGAAGGATGAGTGCCCTCCTTTGGATCTATGTTCTTTGAGGATGTGGAATTGATAAACGCTAACCGCATCCCCATTAGTTCCTATCACGAGGAATTTTTGGTGCATATGGGCATCAGCCGGAACTATTTTGGTCCCGAAGATGAGATCCCAATATTTTTAGAAGCCAATGGCGGGGTGGGTACTCGTTCTTCCGCACTCCCTTTTGTAGTAAATTTTCTTCCTTGGTTCCCATTATATAACCAATGTTGTTTGTTTGTTTCATGTTCGTGAGATGGACACATTCTTGTTGTACTTGGCGAAACTGTTGAGGCGTTAATGATGCTGTGACGGCTGAGAGAAGGAGAGGAACCCATCTTGGCCGTCTGCGGGCGGACCATGGAGATGAATGTGGGGAAGCGGGACCGACTCCTCATTGCGATAGAAGGCGCGGTGCAAAGGCGTCCGAGCCCTCGTCGCCCTCCCTGTCAGCGGCCACCCGTGGTGGCGGATCCTCTTGATGAGGAGATGGAGGAGCGAGAAACTGGGCTGTTGCGTAAAATAGCGCGTAGCGAAGATGGCGCAAGTTCGGCGAGGAAGAAGCGTCCGTGTTGTGCATTTGAATCTTACGCAAGTGGCGACATCATCGCACCCGTCCGCAGATGTTTCTGGACCCCAGTAAGTACTCTGAGTAGTATGATTATGTTTTGTTTTCATCCAGTGTGCGCATGAGATCTTGATAAGTCTATGTCTGTAGGTTCGATCAAGGTGCGGAGTCGCCACCCAAAGAGAGTCCTGTTTTTTCCGAGTCTTCAGAACCGGAGATTGGTAGCGCGGTGCCAGTGGCGGCAGGGGATGCGGCAATGGGTCAGCTGGTTGATGACCTTGTTTCTCTGGCTGCGCAGTTGAAGGCGAAGTGTCTTGGGGAAATTAGTCAGGACAATCAAAAGGACCAACGTATTGCATCACTTTGGGGCTTGATTGGCGGTGCCTGGCTGAAACAAAAGAGGCCAATGCGTATGCGAAGAGGCTTGCAGGGGAAAAAATGTCTCTACTATCTCAGATAGAACAGGAGCGTGCTGAAGCGGTCAAGTACAAGTTGTCATATAGCGGGCCTCGGGCATCTAGAGCGAGGTAAGGATAATTTGTTTTTGTGATTGGGGAGCTTAGGCGCTCTTGTGTGGTGGTCATTAGAGTGCGAGGAAGCAAAGCTGCATAAACTCGGCATTGAATATGACGAGGAGTTGTATCCTCAACTCATGTCCACTATAGCTGAGCGCAGGTGGCTCATAGGCCACGGTCTTCGCCTAGCTGCACTTAGTACCCTGGAATCGCCAGAGGTTGTTAATGCGTTTTGGGAGGTTGTTTAGTGCGCTCTGGAGCGTGGTAAGTCAGAAGCAATTGAAAAGCTTCATGAGGCGAAACTATTGAAAGCGCCTATTGATCAGGTACCAAATTATGACGCTGAGTCGTATGATCACTTGGTTGCCGCTATGCAGAGAATGAAGGACTTGGAGCTCCCAATGATTTCTGAGCTTGAGCGCGATCAAGATTATCCAATAGATGTCATTATGGCGGGGTTGACCTTGGCGCGTCATCGTGCAGGAGTGCAGTGCAACGGACTATTATTGAAGCCCCATGAATCTCGACTTCAAGTACTGTCTTGTGGCGATCTAGGATAGTCGAATCCCTTTGCTTTGGAAAAAGAGGTACCTTTGAAGGAAGTCTTGGAGCGCATGCGACGGACTTCTGAAAAAGAAGGTATTGAAGGTAAAGCTATATTGTGTGGGGTTGGTGCGGCACATCTGCCAAGATCTGATGGAGTGCCAGTGAGTGTTGCCACTGTATCGCGTCATGACGCAGACTTGTTCAAGGGTATTACTGAAGCTAAAGATGCAACGGGTCATGTTGGCACTTCTTCACTTAAACGTTGTAGTAGCTGGTAGTTGATGTGTTGTAAAAGAACTATCTCTTGTAATAACTCGTAGTTATGAGTAAAAGTCTCTTTTTGCTTTGGGTATTATTGAAACTTGTTATGTATACGTATCTGTTTGTCGTTGCGTAATATAGGAGGTCCATAGTCATGTATGGAGATCATGGTATACTTTTTAGAGAAATAATGTCTAAGTACTTTATCATAGTCGTGTATGTTATGATATGCAGCGTACTGTAAATATCACATTAAGGAATCAAGTGTCTTGGTTCCTAAGTTGTTAAACGTGCGTGCGTGTCTTGTTGTTGCGCAACCATCGTGGGATGCGCACATATCTTATTCCAACGTCTTGAGAACAAGGTGTTTAACAAGGATCGTGATCCGGTGTTGATGGGTTTGCAACCCTCTTACTCAACAAGTTATTTAGTAGGTTAACTTATCCTTTTACCATCGTGGGTCTATTTGTAGTGCATCGCGCCATCGTGAGCAAGAAATAAAAATTGTTAAGACATACGGTATATGGAGATAACAACTTAAAATATGTCATGAGTTAGCTAGAAACATGGCGTTTTATTGATACTTGCAAGTTTTTGAAATAACAAAGAAAGCAGTATATATGAAAATAAAAATGAATACATGAATGTTTATTGAGCCTTTGAAAGTCACGGAGCGTCTGTCTTGTTGTCAGTAGCTATTCTTATAGGTAGCACCTCTTGAGGTTGCCGATGTTCCATGTCTTGGCATGAGTCACGACCATCCAAGCCTCGTAACTGTCTGGCCTTTGTGCCTATTGCTTGATAACCTCATAGGGGCCTTCCCCTTTGGTCAGAGCTTACACCATATCTTCTGCGTGGCTCGCCTCATTGTAGCAGTGAACAAAGTCGCACAGTGCGAATGAAACCTGCGTACCTTGGCATCATAGTATCCTATCATTTTTGACTTGACTTTGCCTCCCGTTATGGTAGCGTTCGCGTCGTTCTTCCGCAGATCAAGTCGACCGTCTTTCATCATCGTTTGTTGTCACATTGATCTCCGCGGTGCGGATAGTTGGCATGCCGATCTCGGTTGGTATAACGACACATCCGTAGACTAGAGAAGGGTGTCCCCGTCTTTGGTTTTATTGAGGTGCGGTGCGCCCACAAGACATCACAGCTCTTGACCCACCTTCCTTTGTGCTGTCCGGTAGCGCTTTGATTCCTTCGCCCGGGGCTTGATTTGCACGCTCTACTAAGCCATTGGTTTGTGGTGTGTACCGCCAGCAGTGTTGGGTGATGTTTAACTTCTCGCACCAATCTTTGAAGGGTTTCGCAATTGTTTCCGTTATCCGAGATGATTTCGCCGGTAATCCGAGCGGCATACGATGTTGTCCCAGACAAAGCGTTTCACACGGGTTGCGGTGATTGTCGCTCTGCTTTTGCCTCGATCCACTTGGTGAAGTAGTCTATAGCTACTATGAGAAACTTGAGACCTTTCTTGCTATTGGAAAAGGACACGCAATATCAATGCCCCATTTGTAGAATGGCCATGGCGCCGTGATTGGCGTTAGCTCGTCTTTGTGGTTGGCGTGATGCGGGCCTATGAACTTGGCAAACATTGCACTTCCTTATTAAGTCTCGCGCATCTCGATGCATGGTTGGCGATGGTATCACGATCGCATGGCGCGTGCTACAACGGACCGTGGTCCTGCATGCATGCTACATGAACCTTCATGGATTTTCGCATCACGTAATTTGCTTGTAGAGGGCCAGCCGCGGAGCCATGGTTGGAGGAAAGAGCGTCGATGCGATTATGTTGTCTCGCATGATTGAATCTCTGCGTGCGCCGTATTCTTATGAGCTTCTTTCTGCTCTTGGGGTAATGTTCCTTTGCTTAGGAATTCCGTGTCGGTGTCATCCATATAGGACCATCCTCCTCTATGACCGCGGAGACTTCCATTTCGATATTGATTTGCTTTTGGTGTTTCCACCAGCACTTGCTTTGATAAGTGTCTGCGAAGCTTGTCGAGGCGATCTTGCTCGGTCGCGTGCGCCTTGCGATTTTCTCCTCTAGGGACTTGCTTGATAGTAAATCTGTCAAAGCCTTTGATCGGTGTCTTAGTCTTCTCGAGATCTTGAATCATATTCTCTTCTTTGGCGTATTCGCATGACACGTGGTTGGCTACTAGCGGGAGTCTACATTTGCTTCAAATTACGTACACCCATTCGGTGCAATCGTAGTCCGGCAATTAGGACTTTGATACGCCTCATTGTTTGTCGCGGTAAATTCAAAGCGCGGTGCGTAAGTGAATTCCATTCCTACGGGTTTGTGAGAATGAGGCCGACTCACGATCCGTCAGCGCGCGAGGACCCGTCGTAAACAAAATCCATGGATCTTGTAGTTCCTTCTTTCTTGGTGCGGGTACCTCATCAGTGTCGGCTTCTCGATGATGAAGTACGCGAACACTGTCCTTTTATTGCGATGCGTGGTGCGCAGAAGAGATGTGTGTTCGCCTAGCAACACACTCCATACAGAGTCGTCTGGCGCGCCGGGTTTGGAGATGATCGCTTGATGGGGCGATCTGTGATTACCGCTTCTCGGGTGCGCTTGGAAATACGGGCGTAGTCGCTTGGCGGCAAACACTAATGCCAGACTAACTTCTCCATGGCTTTGTGGTTCATCTCCGTCTTCTTGGCGCTTTTCGACAAAATAGATAGGGGTTTGCACTGAGTCCCTGTCTGTTAGTAACCTTCTGTTGGCCCTTATGAGTTCTTGATAAATACATGATCGGCTCTTCCCTGGTCGGGGTGCAGCGAGTGTTGGGAGCGTTGCTGAATCTTTGTTTGAGTGTAGTGAAGGCTTCTTCGCCTCCGTAGTCCACGAAAGTCACCCTTTTTATACACTTCTTGAGTGTTTTGAAAAGAGGCAATGACTTTTCTGCGACTTAGGCAGAACACATTTAGGCGGCCAGTTTTCCATTGAGGATTGGACTTCCTTGACGTGCGTGGTGAGGAAGTTCTATCACCGCCTTTGTCTTCGGGACAAGGTTTTATCGTCGGTTCTATCGGTATCCTAGGAACATGCCTTGATGGCGCAGAAGGTGCATTTCTTAAGATTGACTTCATGTTGATCTCGTAGAGTCTTGAGCGTCTCTTCTATGTCGCGCACAAGCTCAACTTAAGTATGGCTTTTATGACCGGTCATCACATAGACTTCAGGTTCGGCCCACTGTTTTTCAAAGGCATTGTCTACTAACGGCGATAGGTGGCACCCGCGTTCTTCAAGACAAAGGGCATTTTGTATAATGATGGCGCCTTGGCTTGTGTGGAAGGCATTTTTCCTCGTCTTCCTTAGCCATACATGTCGGTGATATCCGCATGCAGCGTCGAGAAAACACTTTAACGGGTATCCGCACAAGGACTCTATTTTCGGTCTATCTACGGTAATGGATAGCGATCCTGTGGGCATGCTTTGTTAAGGTCGGTGAAGTCTCGCGCATTCGCCGACTACCGTCGCTTTTTGACCATTCTTTGGATTAGAAAGCCGATCGTGGTAGTAGACTTCAGCGCATAATTCCGCATTTACCAATTTACGTACCTCTGCGGTACTGCGACGCGCTTCTGGGCAGGCCGCTTCTTGTGGCGTGTCGGTGAGTACCCCTTGCCGGTTCTTAGTTTATGCTCGTGATCGGCGTGGTACCCCGTCGTGTGTTTTGGCTCCAGCGCGAAAATATCCACGTTCTTTTGTAGGAAGCGCGCACAAAGCGCTTCTTGCCGTTGTCCGACAATGACCCTCGATGGTTATTTCTGTTCCGGGTATTACGGGTGAATCGCGACCTTCAAGTTGGGGACTTTGGTGCCTTGTTTCGGGATCGGTGCCATTTCGCATGTAACAGTGTTACATTCTGTTTAGTACCGTGGCATTGTAAAGAGTAACAATGCCCCTTATCTTGAATTTAAGCATCCGTCTTGTTGTTGATGCACCGCAGCGCATGGGCGATATCGGGTCTCCCAATAATGCCGTTGTATGGCGAGGGGATTTGATCACCATGAAGTCCATCCGGTTGTCGTAGAGTGCTCTGCGTTGCCAATCTTGACTAATGTCTTGATTGCCCATGGGCCATATCTTTTCACCCGTGAAACCCGGTGGTATTGTCTTGGCCAGGCTTAGCGGCTGCGTATTCAGTCGTATTCTTTTAAAGCAATGCTCATACATGATATTTGCGATGCCCGCCATCGATGTACATGCGGTGTATGTCGTGACCACCATGGCGATTTCAATGGTGAGTGGCTCGCTCTGCGTTGTCCTTGATTAGAGTAGGGAAAGAGATTTCGCTTCTTGGGAAAACTCATGGGCGACCTTACGTCTAGTGATTCGTTGCCACGTTTGTATCATGTAGATTGTGTCGGCCTTATCTTTGGGTGTCTCCTTCTTGTTTCCATTCTTTTGTTTATCTCTTCCCTCTTTAATGTTTTTAACCAAGTGGTCCAGTCTACCCTCTTTGACCATCTTGTCGATGAGTTGGCGCAGCTGGACACATTCATTAGTGGTGTGACCCTTTTGCGCGTGGTAGTCACAGTATCCATTCCCGGTCGCCCGATCTTACGGGTATGCATCTGCGGCGGTCTTGGGAAATTCGCGCCTTCCGGCTGCGAGTATTTCCTTTGGGGTTTTGATCGAGTGTACATCATTATCTCTGCCGCTCCTTTGGCTGCGATAGCTCTATGCAGTTACCACCTCGGTCGTTCGATTGTCTCCCGGTTGTTCTGTGACCGGTAACTTTCGAGTGGTTCTTTTGCTATCCGCGGCGGCTTCTCCCTGGACAAAAGACCGAGGCGCTTCATGAGTTCATCAAAGGTCTCGGGGATCTTGTCGTTCAACCTCTTGATGAGTTCGGATTATTAATCCCATTCATGAAGCGAGAGATCTTTAGTACTTGAGGACATACTTTAACTTGCATGCATTCATCTTTAAAGCGTTCCATGAATGCGCTCGTAGATTCTCCTTGAGTGTTTGCTTTACCTGGCGAGTTCGGCGAGATTTTTAGCGCACTTTTTCCGTTGAGTAAAATTTAGGCGGAGCGCCTTTCTCAACTCTTCAAAACCATTTATGCTCCTTCGTGGGAGTTTGTTGAACCGATTCGCGCGCTTCCACTAGTGTGGAATTAAACATGTGGCACCACACTGGTTGTGGCCAATTCTCGATGGTCGCGGTGATTCAAAGATTTTAGGTGATCGTCGGGATCACTGTTCCATCATAGGTCTTGACATTTGTAGGCATCGCCTCTTCTTGTTCTCGGAGAAATCACTAATGCGTCGGTGAGCGCATCCACTTTCTGACGGCGCCATGGGAGACATGTCTTACTCTTGGCTATCGCGTCATTTCTAGACTTCAATGTCTGTATCGCTATCCTCGTTGTCAGGAGTTATCGAAGATGAATTTTCCTTCTTACGGCGTTTGCGGCATTGTCCTCAGTCGACTTATAGTGCGGATCGAAGGGCTCTCACTGGGAATACTTTCGCCCGATCATCATGTACTTTACGGCTACCCGGTCAGCATAGACAGATGCGCCGTTCTTCTATCACTATCACTCAAGTCTTTGCGGTGAGATGTCTCATCACCCTCGATTCTCCTCCGATTCTGTTGAATCTTGGGCCATGGCTGTTCCTTCAGCTTCTCTTTCGATAGCGGCTGTGGGGAAGCTTCAGTATTCAATCGAAATTGAGTCGGGCTTTCAAGTTCGACCGATCTCTTCTTCTCTTCCTTTTGCATGAGGCGGTTAATGTTTCGTAGTTTGGGATCGAAAACTTGGCGCTAACTCCGCGCGACCCCAAGAGTGAGTGCGTTGTTCGCCGCTATACCGCACCGGTCGGGCGCCTCTGGTACCTTTGTCGGTCGGTTTCTAGCACCGATTGGAAGGGAGTAGTAAAGGCGGTCTTGTGATGGGTCTACTCCGCTCGTGGTGGTTGTAGTGGCTTGGGTTGTTCCAGTGCGGTTCCACGGAGGGAAGATCAAGTCTTGGCCCGATCCACTTATTTTTAGCGTGTTGGTTGTCCTGTGGGTGCTTGGGGTTAGTCCACTTTGCGACTTCTTCCCATAAGGTCCATTGCGATCGTTGATTACCGTGCTTTGTCATTCTAGTGTTGGTTCTTAGTGTAGGGTCCACGGATGGCGCCACTTGTTGATACAAAAGTTGGGCGTTCACGGTTTGGAGCTCCGGTTCTCGTACCAATTGAGAATTGCCGCTTGAGACCTGCGACTAAGAGACAAAAGACATCGTTAGGCTTACTGTGGGATTGTCTCCCACGATTATCCTCCGCGTGAGAGTAAGTAATCGGTTTAGGGTTTAAGTTTTAGGGTTATGAGATCGTACCTTAAGCGAGGATATGATTCCTTTATATACTGCGGAATCCTTGTTGGTTCCGTGTTCCCCAACCTTCGGCGTATCCCGCCTAAGTCGGTTGGGAATGATTATCTTCTTATTTTAGAAGATATCGGATATCTATTCCGTAAATAGATTTGGGCTTGGGCTTTCGTGAGCCCAAACGCTTATTTATATTAGCCCGGTTCGTGCCGGGCTTGTGAGTATTGGGCTGTAGTCGGGTTTATGACCCGACTCCAGACTATACGTCATCAATGTGCAACTTAAACATACAAAGATTATGATATGATTAAGATTTGAAGATGGATGTTGATGTAATTTATTAAATCTAAACAGTACACGTGATAGAGTTAAGGATCTAAATTGGATTTCATATGTTAAAGTTTCTAACAAAAATAAAGAGTTTATAGTAAAATAAAATTGCCAAACAAGAGGCACTTGTTATACGATGAAGGCTCTACTTTGTGTTTCAAGAGGGGTTCAATGGGCACTTTATTGTAACTACCTACTGTTGAGCATGTTGTTTAAATTACTATTAATTACTACTACTTATAATAACTATCAAGTTGAAGACAAAAATATACAGAGTTGATCGAACCCACTTTTACATGTGCTTGTTGTTATGGACACCCCTGATCGATTACATAACTGACCTTTTTGGTTTTGTTTAGTTGTTGGCGAGATGATTGGAAATCAGGAATGTTTGTTTATGCTAAATTGTCTATAGTGGTTGTTGTGGAAGTAGATGATTTTAGGACAGATTTTGAAAGTAAATGATGAAGTTTTTGTTTGATTAATTAAAAGGAAGATCTAATTAATAGACTGTTTTTTTGATGATTAATTTAAGAGGATATAACATTTTGATAAGTATTAAAGAAGAAGAAAAGGATGGGATTTTGAAAACCGTCCACAATGGATCAAGTAAATTGAACAAGACTAGAGCACGTACTGTCACAATAAATATGGGAACAATAATGGTAAAACCCCCCATTTGTAGCCGGACCCAGAAAAATTCGATGTGGGGCAAAAAAAATTTTTTTGACGATAGCAGCAAAATGCGGATGAAAAAATTGGATTTAAAATGATAAATCGAGTATTATTGCTTAGAGATTGAGGATTTATAGTTGAATGTTGTGTTTTAGTATGTTGGTGGGGGGCAATTTGAGTTTTGAGTGGGGTGAACTTTCACAAAAAGGTCAAAATTAAAAAAAAATTACACTAACATCGCAACTTTTTTGACTAGCCATGGGGGGCGCCGCCACCCCGTACCTCATACCTAGGTCCGCCCTGTTTGTAGCATCATCACCACGAACTGCCTTAAACACAACTGCACTTTGTCAAACCCAACCCAAGTTTGATCCTTCATATCGTTCAGTTATAATGAGTGTAATAGCATCCCACATGCACCTCTCCGTACACCTTACTCGGTTTATATATATGCAAAACTCTCGACATGTCCCTTTTAGTGCATTCGGTGAATTCAGTACACCTAACTGTATAATTGTCCCTTGAGGTTGTTTGTTCAGTTTGGTTGCACCATACTTCTCTTTATGTAGAGAAATTGAAGGCTTCTCTGCATACTTTGTGGGGAAAAAAAGAAGATTAAAGATAACTTCTTGATTGGATAATGACATTTAGCAACAGAATATGCTACTATAACTTTTATAAACTTTAAAGTGAAAAAGCAAATTAGAGTGGCTTTCCAGAAAATATGCTTTTAACACTCCTCTTTATACTTGTGGTTTTGACAGGATGAATGGTACCACCGAGGCTTTTGGGGTTTAGGTGCTCGGTTCATCATTTAAACCGGAAAGCTATAAACCAAAAGTCTGAAGGGATGTGCACGATGGTTGCAGCAGTTAGGGCAATGAGCATCGCACACTGAATGGTTGGTAAAACCTCATCCACTCATTGACCACGATCGCAAAACACACAAGAAAACGGGTTTCAATGTGACCAACCCGGCGTTAGGGATATAATCAAACCGCAGTTACCACTTCCCCCGAATTCACTGATGTTCATGCAAATATCAACATGGTTGACCTTATCATCTCGATGGATTCAATACATATTACACATCCCGATCAGCCAAGCCGGCGGCCATTATCGGTAATTTTGGGCCTCGGGGCTCACAGAAACTAATGATTGGAGGATGTAGAATAGGCCAACTCAAGGTTTCCAGAACTGCATTGAGGCCTTCTTGTGACCCTGTTCTTGCACAACCTTCTGGAGTAGCGTAAAAATCTAAAGAAAGAAGGTGGGCATGCCGTTACTATCATAGGGATAGATACCCTGTCCAACAACCCCAAAAATCAGTCAGTAATTATAAAAACCTTCTACAACCAAAGTTAGAAAAGTTGGATACCCTATATAATCAAACTGCAGTTACCACTTCCCCCGAATTAACAAAGGTTCATGCAAATATTAACCTGGTAAATATAAATTAGTGGTTTTAGTAGCATGAACATAGTACCTTTTTTCTTCCTACAAAGCTTTTAAGTTGCAATTTACTAGTTTGTCCATTATGATGCTTTGATATCCGTGTGGTTTTGTAGTTTGTTTCGAGTTTATATAAATACTGAAACCTTTTTAAGAATTTGGAAGCTTCACCATATATATTGAGTTATAGTGGCTCAGTTAGAGATTGTATTGCAAGGCAAGCATGTTAATTTTGTTCTTGGTGTAAGCTGCTTGAAGGATTGGGATGATGAAATAATGGTCACACTGATTGTGTCCGAGTCTATGGCTTCTTACTGGTTGTGTCGGGCACAACTTTGTTTGCAAGTAGATGAACCAATAATATTTGGAATTACACTCTTTATGTTATTGTTGGGAACTGAAGCAGATGGTATAAGAAAGGCCTCAACTAAACAGGTTACCAGTTTTTAAGTTGGAAAGCAAACAAACAGGACTTCATTGGATTGCTTTTGAACCTTAATGTTGGGCCGTTGATTTAATGTACAGTGCATTAATTTTATATTCATGTTGCCATCTTTTGGTTTGGGTGAAAAGAGGGAAAAATCTGTGTGATCCAGCAATTGGGTTGATGCCGGATAGTTATGAGTGGAAATCTTATGGAAGTGAATATGCTTTGAAAAAAAGGTTTTATTGGCGAAAGAGGCAATGGTTTTGAAGATAATTATGATTTGAAATTTTGAATACAAAGCATACGTTAATGCTTATATGTTAAAGAGGGTGTAGTACTTTTATTCAATTCAACCAATTATTCCAAATCCGGACATGAAAGTAACACTCTCCTGAATAAGAGTACTCTAATGTCAAAACTTGGATTGTGATCTTTTAGCAACACTGCATTGTTGACACCCCATATGGGGTAATTTTCGAGTCACTTGTTCTCTTCTGTGTAAACTTTCAAGAACCTGTTCAATAGTTGGGGGAGTTAAATCAACTAAAACAAGCCGCGTCAACATAAAAAGTTCCTATAAGTATCGGATGCCCGTTCACTTCATACTATTGTAAATACTGATTGTACATACTCTGTATAGCTTTTAAGAAAGATGCAAGTTTTGTTACAATTATGTTAGATGGTATGTTTAAGAAAGATGTGAATTATTTTATAAAGAATACAGTTTTGTTCGTTTTATATACAATGCTTACTTTGCAACATATATTGTGGATATTTTGTAATAGTTATTGATATGTGACAAGAGAAGAGGTGAATGTGCATATACTTGCTAACTTTGTAACATGGTGTGCCTCGAAGTTGTTGGGATTTAATACTCATAACAATTATATAAAATCAAATAACATCATCAAAGCATGCAGCGGAAGTAAATAGGAATAATACATGTAAGTAATTAACCGAACAAAAAAGTTCGTACCTTTTAGCAATTCAAGAATCAAACGATGATTAGAACAAGAACAAAACCCAAAACCCTAATTTTAGGGTTTATATAATTCGACCCACACAAAAGTCGACCACCAAGATTACAAGCTCAAGCGTGCTTGTCCTTCGTTCTTGTACACACGTACTATTAGCGATTTGATGTGAAAAGCTAGTTTCTTGAATCACAAATAAAACCTAACACTTGTTTCTTTGAGTTAAGCAAAATCGAACACCCTTGTGGTGAGGGTATACGACCGGCCACACAAAGAGAGAGAGAGGAGAAGAGAAATTAGGTATATTGGTGATCCAAGGTTAAGTTGTGAATGAATACAATGAATTGTATTTATAGGTAACTTAACTTGGTGACCAAGTTTGAGTGGTATTGGGTTTGGAACCAACCGATCGGCCAAAGGCAATCCCAAGGGGATTCTAGAACTTTCCCGACTTGTAATTTCATCTCTAGTCCTTCTAGTTTATATTTAACGACCGTTAACCAAACCTTGTTAATTATTTAACTATCGTTATGTTTTATTTCGTGACTAATAATTAATAATAACATTTTATATATTAATTATTAACATCAACTCTTATACTACGTAATGTGTGCAATCCCGAAGTCTCGAGTTCGAATCCGGACATACATATATTTAAATATCAATAAAACCTTTCAGAAGCATCATCTAACATTCTAAAACTATCCATTGAACATGATTTTTAATAACAAAGCCTCGTTAAATCTCATAAAGGAGTTTGTTCACATAGAGCCACTTTGGTTTAATAATTTGTTTCGTGCATTGTTTTTCTTCTATGTCACCTGTGATGTCTTTGACATTGACGACAAATGGACAACAAAGCCTTGCCCCTTCTATGATATTTTCTAGGAGAGGTTAAACCACAACTCGTTTCGATAATATACTTTTTCTTTTTGTCTGATCTGGTATTTAATCGTTTTGCTATTCGTTTTTCATGGGATGATGGAGATCATGTTTGGCCTTTGAAGTCAAACTATATAATTCAAAGCAACTCCAAAAACTGTGAATGAGAAAGTATAGAAAAAATTGGATAGCATTTAGTAATATATGTAGACAGGAGCTTGAAACAAACTACAAACCACACCGAGGTTAAAACTTCACAAGTTGCTCTTTACAAGCATTTAGTATCTTTCCCTGCACGGGCTTCCTTACAAGCACTTAGTTTCTTTCCCTGCAAACGACTGAAATGCAACCATAAACAAGATAACATCATTCTGTAGAAAAATAAAAGGAGCTTTGTATATGTGCTTAAACATGATTCACCACCACCCTTCATGTGAATTACAAGTAACCGCACCCTAACTACAATGAAGGGAAATGCAATGTAACTACCTGAGCCTGAGCTAATCCTGAATAAAGTTGGGTTGTAGAAGTCGTAACCACGAGTGGTGGTATCCCTTGCCCTACGCACCATTCCGCTGGACGCCGCAGGATAAAAAACAACCATCTACATTACAAGAAGATCAAGTAATGATTTGAATTAAGCATACATTATCAGGAGTAGAATTGAGAAAAAATCAAGTGGATCAAACAAATATCAGAGGTGGCAAAAATGATATTTCGGCCTTTTTTTGTTTGAGTTGGTTATTGTTAAGTTGACCCCCGCAAAACTTCTAATGAAACTTTTTGCAGCTTTTGACACAATTGATGGCTAGCTAATTATAAAAATATAACCCAACGCGATTTATTCACAGGTAAACGGCAACGGGTCAAGATTGTCACCTCTAAGTATCATCTGTCTATAATTATGATAAAAATAACAATAATAATATAAGTAAAATAAATAAATAAATCAGAATAAGCGGTTAACCTTGTTTAGTGGGTCGATAGCTATCTGATGGAAAAAACAACTTGATGTCGTGATAAAGCCTTTGTGTAAGACCTATTATGCATATAACATAATTCAAATAAGTACTTATAATAACTATACAAATACATAAAAACAATTGCAACTGACAAGATATTTTCCTCCATTTGAGGTCGAACTTTTC
Organism: Chrysanthemum lavandulifolium; assembly: GCA_022545495.1. NCBI lineage: Eukaryota > Viridiplantae > Streptophyta > Magnoliopsida > Asterales > Asteraceae > Chrysanthemum > Chrysanthemum lavandulifolium. The sequence goes on from CM040243.1 coordinate 52,659,207, forward strand.
CATAAGAGCCAGCCGTTGCAATACTTTGACAGGGGCATGTTGAATACTAACCTTCAATTGTTTTGTCTCGGAGCCTTTTAATGCGATAAATCTCTACAAGAGCTGTGCCTTTTTCTGGACCTAATCATAAAAAATCACAAAAATGATACATTAGCAAGTAAGATAACCATTCTATAATAGGTACTCTGAGTTTCTACAAAAAGATCATGCCAGAAAGTGATATACCATCTGTATGTCTACGTAAACATTTCAACCTGTGCGCTTTTTTCTTATAGAGCTCTGCACGCAGACCACATTGTTAATAACTATCTACTTTAACCTTAAATAGACTCTGTAGACTATAGAACAAATACAAAGAAATATACGAGAGAGACTGACTTTTCACACTCTTAGTTATGCGTCTGATGCAAGACACGTAACGTACGGCCAATGCTTTTGTACCTGGATGAAGCATAAACAACTTAGACATAATACACAGAAATTAATCAATTAAATTAAACAGTTGTAATCTATGCAAGTTGATTTTCACGAGCAAAGTGAATTAATTTGCATTCAGATGCAGGCAGCATATATGACCACAAGCAAAGCAAAATCCTATTAGTTGCACAAATAATTGCAGGTGGTAAAATGGGCGGATTGGGTAATGCATACATACTTTTAAACAGCCAGGCTTAGCCTGCCAAAGCTTTATTATTTACTTTTATATATTCTTATTGTATTCAGTTTGATTTGATAAAACTATACTAATAGCAATAATAATGATTATAATAATGTAGTTCAGACAAGTCTTATTTATTTGCGACCCATGTGGCCGCTTGTATAACCTTTAAATTTTTCCCAAAGACAATCCATTTTTATGAAATGGACCGATATTGCCATAGACGTGCAACTTTTAGGTCGAAATTGACATAATTGTTTTTACTTTGCCAGTAGAAAAACTGAAACTGATGTGCATATGATAAAGCGGGTTGTCTGATGTTTGCAGTATCAGATGCAAAATAGGGTGCATAGCAAACGGTTCAATCAGTCAAAACTAATCAAGAAACATACCGAATGGTTTACGATCGGAAAGAACAAACGCGCACACTGTTAGTGCACATAAATCAATATTCCAGATTAGTTCAGTGCGGTAGGTGCCAATATATCCTTCTTCGAAGGCCTCTATGGTCATGTCGAAGTGATAACCCGTGACAAACTTCGAAAACTTGCACTCCAGGAACTCAAAATGACGCAGCTTATTGTGTTTGCCATTCTTAACATGCTGAAAAACAAAAATTTATTTATATGTCACAAGACTGAAAAAACGTAGGAAGACTGAAAAGTTGAAAGCAGGTGGAACGAAACAATACCTGCTCAAAGGCACCATTGAAGGCATTAATAGCGTAGTTACCAATAATACTAACAATCGGATGTTCAACTTCAATTGACCTTTTTTCTTTAAATACTTGCTGCGACTTAAACGCACGAAAATTTGTCATGATATATATGAGAGAAGATGTATAAAAACAAGATAAAAACAAGAATAGAGAAGAAACATACAGTCTCCTTGTCAAACTCTATAAACTCCTGCCAGATTTTCTCCTCGTCTTCATTAGGAGAATACGTGTATGAATTGTTCATGACGCAAAATCTGCTGAAATAGAAACTTACCTAAGTTAACTTGTGAACAAACAAAGAAAACCCACAGACACGCACATGATCATTCCAAACCAAAGACAAGTTAAGGACTTGTTCTTTAGCCTGCAACATAAATGAATAAGAAAATGACCAAACAAAAGAATGAAAATGAGTACCACTATCAAACGCCATATGCGTATCTACCATGAAGGGCGCTTGGTTGAGTCCACCAAGTCTAGAACAACTTTGAACCTCTCTCACACGAGGGGTCCACTTAAAATCAGGAGGACTAACACCCAGCTTTGAGACCTCTTGTACACGTTCCTGATGATATGATCAAAGTGTTAGCAATGCCACAAATACTACACCTGACACTCTTCTAAGCCCTTGACAGCTTACCATCCTTCACAATCTCTTGAGTTTCAGAGCTATCCTAACTCTTTTCTACCTCTTGCGGCAGCGGGTTTGTTTCGGATTTCGTGGAACAATTGTTGTTAGCATAGTTGATTTTTCCCAATGTACCTTGCTAGTTATAGGTTGGACATGGTGTTTGTAGGTAGCCTCCCAGTGAGAAGATAGTAACAAGGATGAGCCCATGTTTTCTGACTCCGACTTGTTGGCCATTTAAAGCCATATTCCAATTGGTAACAAGATGTTTACATGGTAAACTGTTATCTCCCATACGCAAGTACAAGTCTTGTGTACAACATTAACTACACATTGGTCACCCCATGGTCCACTAACTCGAAACTTAGATCCCCATTCCATAACACATTATACTTATGACCTCTTTCTTAATAGCCTCTAGCATGTGTTGTGCGGTTGGTGTTAATGGCCCATCACTCTTCTCAATCACCATAAGAACATGCATTATCCTCTTCATACAATATTCCACGATGTATTCTAAGGTCAGTAATAATAGGTTTGCTTAACCCTCTTTAATTTTCTCATGAAACACTTGACACATGTTATTAAGTAACACATCAGAAGTAGCTCTCCCTAAAGATGAAAAGTAATAAACATGTATTAATTATAACTGTTTATACTGCATTTATGAAAACAAAGTAAGTGAAACTGATAGATGACTTACATGAAAAATGTGACCTTGACCAATGAATCGGTGGTATCTTACTTAACCAATGATATAAGTAGAGTTGTAGCAGAAGTTTTTGAAAGTGCAGAACACCCGTCCTCTCTTAATCATAACCCACTTCTCATCTTCAAAATTCAAACTTGCTCATATTGATTATAAGTTATATGACAGCATTTCAAGTAGAAAAAAATGGTGATGCAATATAAATCTATGCTGGAATGATAAAAAATGAATAACCCTAAAGAGGACGTTTTTGGCTTCGCCACTTTAGATAGCAAGAGATACAGATGATTATTATTAGAACAATAAAAATTAAAGTATACATAAACATAGCTAGCAATAACTATTCTTACCTTATCTATATAGCGTGACCACTCGAGTGAGACTATAAATTTTCTACTGTTCACCATAATCACAATGTGAAATCAATAACAAATTAAATAATAATAATAAAAAAAAGACTAAAATACACCGTTGGTCCCTAAACTTGTATCGGAGGATCGCAATGGGACGAACCTCGCCCTTTTCATCGCCACGGGTACAAACAGTACCCATTAAATGCCGATTCGTCCCTTGACCAATCTGCCGTTGTCAGCGTTATGTTCTTTGAGGCAAAACCGTCTTTCAACGTAGCGTACTAAATAAAACCGTTCTCGATGTATGTAGCTAGTATATGTGTGTAACAAGGTTTGATCTACATTTATCACCCATCCCTAAACTATCCTTCAAAACCCGTCCTCTTCAAAGCGATAATTGTTTCAAGATGGTACGTTCTTTGGTGTGGTAAGCAAGCTATTATTCGTACCATGGACCTCTCGCCAACCAGGCGTCGATTCTTTGGTTGTCTGTTCAAGTAAGTGCGTCTTAATATTTCTTGTGTAAGTTTGTAACAATGGTGGTTGTTTAATGACTTGTCATAACCATCAATGGGGTCTTCTTGTCGGTGGATAAGATGGTATGATCACGAAATCGTGCTCGTTCAAGAATGATCATACCAGACTTTTGAGGGAGAAATGAGCTTGAGGCAAGATTAGTAGCTGCTCAAGGTGATGTGTGGAAGTGGAAGATTTACCGGTGCTAAGTTGGATGTTGTTCTTCATTGTTTATGCATTGGGATAACTTTTAACCTTTTATGTAATGAGGCTAGTTGGTTAATGTTACGTATCTTGAATTGTAGTAACCTTGTTATGAAGTATTCAGCTTTTGTTTGTTTCGATTTTCTATGCCTTATGGGTATGCGGATGGTTAGCAATTTGTTTAGGGTTGACTTTTAAATGTCAACATTCTTATGATGTTCTATTTTAGCTTTGGTTACTTTTGACGCAAACTATTCACACATCAAGCTTAGTCAATCTCAAAAATACACAATAATGACATGGTTCCATAGTTAATGCAAATGGATATAATTCCGACTACATAAAATTGCATACTTTTCAAAGCATGAGAGCTACGATTACACACCCACACACGATATGTTTTAGATTACATAACTTGTCCATAGAAAATAAATAGTAAACTAGATGAAACATTGTCTAGATAATTAGCATAATGATTTGACCTATGGTGAGGCCATCATTCTTTCCGGTCGACTGCTTCCTAGTCATTCTTCGTGTAGCGGTGGGTTGAAAACCGCTTGAACATCACTTGAATGAATTTAAAAATCGATGGGATTGCTCATGCATGATGGGATCGGCAAATGCTTGACTTGAAGTTCTTGGGATTGTGAGGGATGCATCATGTATGATGGGATCTTCGATTCTTGGCTCTTGATTTGTAGATTGAACACCACTTCCTTGAAGCGCACTAACGGCTTTCTACAACAACACCGTACCTTGACTTCTTTATCTGCTGCTACCTTTTACATTTAGGATGTCTTTTTTTTCCCGCAGACTTTAGTAGGCACCTTTTGACATTTACCTTATTGGCGGTTCCACTATGTTGAGCTCCACCATACCCTAGGCATGTTACCCGGTTGTGTCGGCAATGCCACAAATACTACACGACACTCTTCTAAGCCCTTGACGACTTACCATCCTTCACAATCTCTTGATTTCGGAGCTATCCTAACTCTTTTCTACCTCTTTGCGGTGAGCGGGTTTGTTTCGGATTTCGTGGAACAATTGTTGTTAGCATAGTTGATTTTTCCCAATGTACACCGCTAGTTATAGGTTGGACATGGTGTTTGTAGGTAGCCTCCCAAGTGAGAAGATAGTAACAAGGATGAGCCCATGTTTCTCTGACTCCGACTTGTTGGCCATTTAAAGCCATATTCCAATTGGTAGCAACAACATGTTTACATGGTAAACTGTTATCTCCCACCTTCGCAAGTACAAGTCTTGTGTACAACATTAACTACACATTGGTCACCCCATGGTCCACTAACTCGAAACTTAGATCCCCATTCCATAACACATTATATATGACCTCTTTCTTAATAGCCTCTAGCATGTGTTGTGCGGTTGGTGTTAATGGCCCATCACTCTTCTCAATCACCATAAGAACATGCATTATCCTCTTCATACAATATTCTCGATGTATTCTAAGGTGTAATAATAGGTTTGCTTAACCCTCTTTAATTTTCTCATGAAACACTTGACACATGTTATTAAGTAACACATCGAAGTAGCTCTCCTAAAGATGAAAAGTAATAAACATGTATTAATTATAAGCATTTATATCTGCATTTATGAAAACAAAGTAAGTGGCGATAGATGACTTACATGAAAATGTGACCTTGACCAATGAATCGGTGGTATCTTACTTAACCAATGATATAAGTAGAGTTGTAGCGAAGTTTTGAAAGTGCGAACACCCGTCCTCTCTTAATCATAACCCACTTCTCATCTTCAAAATTCAAACTTGCTCATATTGATTATAAGTTATATGACAAAGATTTCAAGTAGAAAAAATGGTGATGCAATATAAATCTATCTTGGAATGATAAAAATGAATAACCCTAAAGAGGACGTTTTGGCTTCGCCACTCGGATAGCAAGAGATACGAGATGATTATTATTAGAACAATAAAATTAAAGTATACATAAACATAGCTAGCAATAACTATTCTTACCTTATCTATATAAGCGTGACCACTCGAGTGAGACTATAAATTTTCATCATTCACCATAATCACAATGTGAAATCAATAACAAATTAAATAATAATAATAAAAAGACTAAAATACACGTTGGTCCCTAAACTTGTATCGAGGATCGCGATGGGACGAACCTCGCCCTTTTCATCGCCACGGGTACAAGCGATACCCATTAAATGCCGATTCGTCCCTTGACCAATCTTGCCGTTGTCAACGTTATGTTCTTTGAGGGCAAAACCGTCTTTCATCAGAAGCGTACTAAATAAAACCGTTCTACATTGTATGTAGCTAGTATATGTGTGTAACAAGGTTTGATCTACATTTATCACCCATCCCTAAACTATCCTTCAAAACCCGTCCTCTTCAAAGCGATAATTGTTTCAAGATGATACGTTCTTTGGTGTGGTAAGCAAGCTATTATTCGTATTGTGGACCTCGCCAACCAGTGGCATCGATTCTTTGGTTGTCTGTTCAAGTAAGTGCGTCTTAATATTTCTTGTGTAAGTTTGTAACAATGGTGGTTGTTTAATGACTTGTCATAACCATCAATAGGGGTCTTCTTGTCGGTGGATAAGATGGTATGATCACGAAATGTGCTCGTTCAAGAATGATCATACCGGGACTTTTGAGGGGAGAAATGAGCTTGAGGCAAGATTAGTAGCTGCTCAAGGTGATGTGTGGAAGTGGAAGATTTACCGGTGCTAAGTTGGATGTTGTTCTTCATTGTTTATGCATTGGGATAACTTTTAACCTTTTATGTAATGAGGCTAGTTGGTTAATGTTACGTATCTTGAATTGTAGTAACCTTGTTATGAAGTATTCGATTTTGTTTGTTTCGATTTTCTATGCCTTATGGGTATGCGGATGGTTAGCAATTTGTTTAGGGTTGACTTTTAAATGTCAACATTCTTATGATGTTCTATTTTAGCTTTGGTTACTTTTGCGCAAACTATTCACACATCAAGCTTAGTCAATCTCAAAAATACACAATAATGACATGGTTCCATAGTTAATGCAAATGGATATAATTCCGGTGCATAAAATTGCATACTTTTCAAAGCATGAGAGCTACGATTACACACCCACACAGATATGTTTTAGATTACATAACTTGTCCATAGAAAATAAATAGTAAACTAGATGAAACATTGTCTAGATAATTAGCATAACAGATTTGACCTATGGTGAGGCCATCATTCTTTCCGGTCAGACCGCTTCCTAGTCATTCTTCGTGTAGCAGGCTGGGTTGAAGCAGAAACTGCTTGAACATCACTTGAATGAATTTAAAAATCAGACTGGGATTGCTCATGCATGATGGGATCGGCAAATGCTTGACTTGAGTTCTTGGGATTGTGACAGGATGCATCATGTATGATGGGATCTTGATTCGGCTCTTGATTTGTAGATTGAACACCACTTCCTTGAACCGCACTAACTTGGCTTTCTACAACAACACCTGTACCTTGACTTCTTTATCTGCCGCTACCTTTTACATTTAGGATGTCTTTTTTTCCTGCAGACTTTAGTAGGCACCTTTTGACATTTACCTTATTGGCGGTTCCACTATGTTGAGCTCCACCATACCCTAGGCATGTTACCGGTTGTGTCCAAAGAATGCCACAAATACTAAACCCGACACTCTTCTAAGCCCTTGACGACCACCATCCTTCACAATCTCTTGATTTGGAGCTATCCTAACTCTTTTCTACCTCTTGCGGCAGGGTTTGTTTCGGTTCGTGGAACAATTGTTGTTAGCATAGTTGATTTTTCCCAATGTACTTTGCTAGTTATAGGTTGGACATGGTGTTTGTAGGTAGCCTCCCAAGTGAGAAGATAGTAACAAGGATGAGCCCATGTTTCTACACTCCGACTTGTTGGCCATTTAAAGCCATATTCCAATTGGTAGCAACAAAGATGTTTACATGGTAAACCCGTTATCTCCCACCTTACTCGCAAGTACAAGTCTTGTGTACAACATTAACTACACATTGGTCACCCCATGGTCCACTAACACGAAACTTAGATCCCCATTCCATAACACATTATACTTAATGACCTCTTTCTTAATAGCCTCTAGCATGTGTTGTGCAGGTTGGTGTTAATGGCCCATCACTCTTCTCAATCACCATAAGAACATGCATTATCCTCTTCATACAATATTCTCGATGTATTCTAAGGGTAATAATAGGTTTGCTTAACCCTCTTTAATTTTCTCATGAAACACTTGACACATGTTATTAAGTAACACATCAAGTAGCTCTCCTAAAGATGAAAAGTAATAAACATGTATTAATTATAACTGTTTATATCGCATTTATGAAAACAAAGTAAGTGAAAGCGATAGATGACTTACATGAAAAATGTGACCTTGACCAATGAATCGGTGGTATCTTACTTAACCAATGATATAAGTAGAGTTGTAGCGAAGTTTTGAAAGTCGAGAACACCCGTCCTCTCTTAATCATAACCCACTTCTCATCTTCAAAATTCAAACTTGCTCATATTGATTATAAGTTATATGACAGCATTTCAAGTAGAAAAAAATGGTGATGCAATATAAATCTATGCTGGAATGATAAAAAATGAATAACCCTAAAGAGGACGTTTTTGGCTTCGCCACTTCAGATAGCAAGAGATACAGATGATTATTATTAGAACAATAAAAATTAAAGTATACATAAACATAGCTAGCAATAACTATTCTTACCTTATCTATATAGCGTGACCACTCGAGTGAGACTATAAATTTTCTACTGTTCACCATAATCACAATGTGAAATCAATAACAAATTAAATAATAATAATAAAAAAAAGACTAAAATACACCGTTGGTCCCTAAACTTGTATCGGAGGATCGCGATGGGACGAACCTCGCCCTTTTCATCGCCACGGGTACAAACAGTACCCATTAAATGCCAGATTCGTCCCTTGACCAATACTGCCGTTGTCAACGTTATGTTGCTGAGGGCAAAACCGTCTTTCACTGTAGCGTACTAAATAAAACCGTTCTACATTGTATGTAGCTAGTATATGTGTGTAACAAGGTTTGATCTACATTTATCACCCATCCCTAAACTATCCTTCAAAACCCGTCCTCTTCAAAACGATAATTGTTTCAAGATGGTACGTTCTTTGGTGTGGTAAGCAAGCTATTATTAGTATTGTGGACCTCTCGCCAACCAGGCGTCGATTCTTTGGTTGTCTGTTCAAGTAAGTGCGTCTTAATATTTCTTGTGTAAGTTTGTAACAATGGTGGTTGTTTAATGACTTGTCATAACCATCAATAGGGTCTTCTTGTCGGTGGATAAGATGGTATGATCACGAAATCTGTGCTCGTTCAAGAATGATCATACCGGGACTTTTGAGGGAGAAATGAGCTTGAGGCAAGATTAGTAGTCTGCTCAAGGTGATGTGTGGAAGTGGAAGATTTACCTGGTGCTAAGTTGGATGTTGTTCTTCATTGTTTATGCATTGGGATAACTTTTTAACCTTTTATGTAATGAGGCTAGTTGGTTAATGTTCTGTATCTTGAATTGTAGTAACCTTGTTATGAAGTATTCAGTTTTGTTTGTTTCTGATTTTCTATGCCTTATGGGTATGCAGATGGTTAGCAATTTGTTTAGGGTTGACTTTTAAATGTCAACATTCTTATGATGTTCTATTTTAGCTTTGGTTACTTTTGACGCAAACTATTCACACATCAAGCTTAGTCAATCTCAAAAAATACACAATAATGACATGGTTCCATAGTTAATGCAAATGGATATAATTCCAGTTGCATAAAATTGCATACTTTTCAAAGCATGAGAGCTACAGTTTACACACCCACACACGATATGTTTTTAGATTACATAACTTGTCCATAGAAAATAAATAGTAAACTAGATGAAACATTGTCTAGATAATTAGCATATGATTTGACCTATGGTGAGGCCATCATTCTTTCAGTCGACCGCTTCCTAGTCATTCTTCGTAGCAGTGGGTTGAAGCGTAAACTGCTTGAACATCACTTGACCGAATTTAAAAATCGATGGGATTGCTCATGCATGATGGGATCGGCAAATGCTTGACTTGAAGTTCTTTGGGATTGTGACAGGATGCATCATGTATGATGGGATCTTGATTCTTGGCTCTTGATTTGTAGATTGAACACCACTTCCTTGAACCGCACTAACTTGGCTTTCTACAACAACACCGTACCTTGACTTCTTTATCGATGCTACCTTTTACATTTAGGATGTCTTTTTTTCCTGCTGACTTTAGTAGGCACCTTTTGACATTTACCTTATTGGCGGTTCCACTATGTTGAGCTCCACCATACCCTAGGCATGTTACCGGTTGTGTCCAAGAATGCCACAAATACTACACCGACACTCTTCCAAGCCCTTGACGACTTACCATCCTTCACAATCTCTTGAGTTCGGAGATATCCTAACTCTTTTCTACCTCTTGCGGCGGCGGGTTTGTTTGATTTCGTGGAACAATTGTTGTTGGCATAGTTGATTTTTCCCAATGTACACTGCTAGTTATAAATTGGACATGGTGTTTGTAGGTAGCCTCCCAAGTGAGAAGATAGTAACAAGGATGAGCCCATGTTTCTACAGCTCCGACTTGTTGGCCATTTAAAGCCATATTCAATTGATAGCAACAAGATGTTTACATGGTAAACTGTTATCTCCACTTCTACGCAAGTACAAGTCTTGTGTACAACATTAACTACACATTGGTCACCCCATGGTCCACTAACACGAAACTTAGATCCCCATTCCATAACACATTATACTTAATGACCTCTTTCTTAATAGCCTCTAGCATGTGTTGTGCAGTTGGTGTTAATGGCCCATCACTCTTCTCAATCACCATAAGAACATGCATTATCCTCTTCATACAATATTCACGATGTATTCTAAGGATGTAATAATAGGTTTGCTTAACCCTCTTTAATTTTCTCATGAAACACTTGACACATGTTATTAAGTAACACATCAAGTAGCTCTCCCTAAAGATGAAAAGTAATAAACATGTATTAATTATAACTGTTATACTTGCATTTATGAATACAAAGTAAGTGAAGCGATAGATGACTTACATGAAAAATGTGACCTTGACCAATGAATCGGTGGTATCTTACTTAACCAATCATGGGCTGGTTGATTAAGTTTCTTGAGATCGACCATAGCTTTCGAAGCTGTACACAGTTGAGGTCATGCACATTTCCACAGATGGTCTTTATAGGCCCTACCTTTCCATTGCAATTTCATTTTGTCATGTATGCTTTTAATACGAAACTGTGTTCGCACTTTCAAAACTTCGCTACAACTCTACTTATATCCTGCACAAAATCAAATATCTTTACCGTCTGTTTCACAAGAGTGACACTTAAATTCATGAACAGAGTAAGAGAGTACCTTATTCATGTCAATAATAAAAGTGATGCTTGAAATTGGCCCAAGTGCTAAATCATCGGATAAACAATGAAGAAACCAAGTCCATGATCCTATGTTATCGAATCAACAAAAGCATAAGTGAAAGGGTATATACCATTGTTGTTATCAATTCCACATTGTCATAAGTTGACCATTGAAAGGACCACGAATTGAAAAGCGGCCAGCCCCAACAACGATCTCCCACAATCTTTAAATCCTTGCTTGATGCACCTAAACAAACATACACTCTCTTGAATTCTCGGTTGGAAGAGACTCATCCGGAGGTCGCTCCACATTCATCTCCACTATGGTATTAGGGTTTGTCTTTCGCAACTCTTGAACATAATCTCTCAACATGGTAAATTGTAGCTTGAATTGACCCCGATGGTGTTATTGCTAGGTTTTGGCCTTAAAACCTTCGCGGGGACACTTGAAGGTCGTATTGGTTGGTAAGTTGATTATGCACCGACCGACATGAAGCTCGGATTTGTTTCAACTTGTGCTTGTAATTTTCGTGAGATATAGCGAAGGTCAAAGCTCGACTTCCCTTGATTGCAAACAAGTGTGTTGCTCATTATATGTTACGACCGACCGGACACTGTCTCACCATTCCCGCCGACAAACAATAGCCATGGGCGAGTATTTGTGAAGGGTCCTTTTGGCGTAAAGCAATGCTCTTATACCCTTCGCTTAATGGACTTCTAAATGGGCCAATATCCAGTCCAGGACCTTCATTTGGGCCTGAACCGGAACACAACCCCTACACGACCCTTATTCTTGTTTTGTCATTCTTCAAAAAACAACTCCTCCTAGTTTCAATTGAATGCTCTCTTACTAGGTTTTTACTTCCCTGCAGTACCAAACTCGACCGGTATAGAAAAAGTGGTATAGACGCCATTAGCAAAGTGTGCGTGTTGAAACTAACATGGTCATCGCAAAATACTTCATCAACCATCACAGTAAATCATTTACCAACCGCACATCATCACTTATATAATATGTTCTTCCTTCTTCACCTAAATCATTACTCTGACCTACTTGTAGCATACCAAGTTGTGCATCATTCTCTTGACAAGTGTTATCTTGATTTGGTTCAACTGCATTGCCAAATTCACTAGTGTCACTCGCTTGTAACAGACTAAGATCAACAACAGGATCCTCTTCCATGTTATCCTGATTCAGTTGAAATAGAGTTACATCCACATCAGGCTCCTCAAACATGTTATTCACATCAACCAAAGGTCTGCCTGGTTTGTGTAATTGCTTCTCCTGTGTCAATTGAAACATATTAACCTCAAAATTTTCAGGCTCCTCAAAGGTGTTATTGACATCAACTAGTGTTGTTCCACCGTTTTCAAAGTCCTTCCGCTGAATCACTCTAAACAGATTAACCTCAACATTATCAGGCTCCTTTAGAGCATTATCCTCATCAATAACTACTAAAGCACGCTGATAACGTCTAAAATGAACATGTTTTTAGTAGCGTTATTGTCAGTTTTGTGCATGATATTCGGCTATATTTACTCATAACTGTTGCAAAAGTGCAAAGATGCGTATTGTGTATGTATATGTAGCCAAGTATCGCAAATAATGAAGAAATGAAGTTTTTATGCACATTTGGAAGATTCTAAAGGAAGGAAGTTGAGATTGGAAGCTTGTGGACTCAATGATATGGAAGCGTAGTGATTTCTAAGCATCTATAGCAAAGAAAGATCAAGTTTGGCTTTGGAAATCATCAACGTAAGCAAAGAATGAAGCGCAAAGGAAAAAGTCAGAAAAAAGTCAAAATAAGCAAAACCCAGCCGATCGGTCGCAACCCGCAACCGGATCCGCCGGGCGCTTGGTCAAAGCTATTACCGATTCGGTCGGCCTAGAAACCGATCCGGTTTCGCATCGCTGCTGGGAATTCGTGAAGTATGAATTATGCCGAAAATAACGTCAAGGAATCAAGTACATGGATTCTTGAAGGATTCTCGTCAAGTACATGATTCTATCAAGAAGAGTTTTTTGAAGTATTATTAGCGCATAGTTTGTTTATGCGGAGATAGTTATTCCGTATATTCTATTAGTTTGTTAGGATATGCATGAGCTATTTTAGGTAGTGATATGCATTTATTTTATATTATTGTTTTATTTAGGGTTCCTTGTGTATAAAAGGAACTGATAGCTTTTGTATTACATAGACTTGAACAAAAAGAAAAACCTCTGGAGAAAAACATTCCAGAGAAACATCATAAAAGGATCCATAGAGGATCATTGTTTTAATAGTGAAAAACCTTGTTGGTAACTTTGATTGTGTTAATTATTATCCGCTGTGCATCTATTCAATCATTGTTATTATACCCTAGTTGAGTCCGGATCTTGGTTTCAACAAGTGGTATCAGAGCGGGTGGCTCTTGATCTAGGGTTTATAAGGTTTTTGGGTAATTAGGGTTTATACCCTAATCGGTGTATTGGGGCAGTAGACGTGAATAACTGATCGGTAAGCATTTCGGCTGAAACACAATGTTTGTTTTATTCATTGCATAATAGTTAATTGCGTTTCTTCTGATTGGACCTTTGGCTCATTTAAATTTGTGTTGATTCTATAAAATATTTTTTTTATATATCTTCGATTGAATACAAGCCTTATTGATTCGATGACGTAAAGTCGTTTTGTCCAAGATTTGTTTCTTTTTGGATGTTGGTCACGTGACATATTGATTCCTTATACTGATTGGTTGGGACGGAGGTATATATATCTGTTCCGTGGGGGTGCTTGCATAAGAATTATTTTCATGAGTCAAGTGATAGTCGATTGGTACTGATTGGGTCTCATATATTGGATTAATTACGTTCGAATATTGGTCATGAATTACATACTGTTCCCACTATTTGTGTAATTAATTCTTATTGGCTGTCACAAGATCTCATCACGTGGGATTTATTATGTGTGGTTCGATGCATGGTTAGTACCATGGTCTTGATGTTTGATTGGTTCACTTGGTTATTGCTGCTGAAGATCACGTGGATGTAATTTACTGTACGGCGGCTTGTAGTTATAATTTAATTGGTTATCTATTTGCAACTGCTAAATGTTCACGTGAAGTTTGATATTCATTTGGTTTGATAGCATTGATCACTTATTTTATTGGTCAAAGGCCACGTGAAATTCATATTGGTTCAAGTGGTCAGCGGAGATTGTTTTCGAAGGGTCAAAAATTGCGGCAAGTATTTGTGCATTTGTGATCAAGTGGGGTCATTAACTCTCCTAGGTTGATCTCAAGCATTTATCCCTTGTCCCCACTCGTTTGTATTCTTTCTATCAGATCAGACGAAAATTTTTATTGGTCGATAATAACGTGATCTTGTGATTCTGCTTAACATATGTTTTGTTTCTACTGAAGTTTACCCGGGTACAACAGATACTGAGTATCTCTCTTTGTGTTGCTGTTGTTGGTCAAGTGGTCCCATATTTGACTCCTTGTGATTCTTTTATTCGAATTATATTGGTTGGTTTGATTTGTTTTGGTCATTTGAGTATTTAACTGGTGGGACATTGATACTGTACGAGGCATTCTTGTATTAAACTCGTGGGTATTACTTTGATGAAGAATTGAAGTGGTCACGTGTGAACTTTATCATCAGTTATCACATAAAATGGCGGACTTTGAAAGTAATAGTGATGATGTGTTTCCTTATTTGATGGATGATGAGTACGAGGTGCGGGCTAAGAAGATGGAACACTGGATCAAAAATAATGATATGAATATCGGAAGGTGATCCAAAATGGCAACAGTTTGAAAAGGACCGGATGTGATCGCGATGGAAATCTTTTTTTTCATCCTCCTACGACTACTGATGAACACATTCTTTGTACAAAGAGAGTCAAAGGCCGAACTACCTTGCTTAAATCTATTCCTCGCGATCATGTAGCGATTTTCGTTATATGGATGATGCAAGTCGATATGGGATGCACTCAAAGAGAGGTATGGTGGAAAGGTGAATTCAAGAAGATGAGCCGGAAGCTTATCTGCAGTTATCTTCAAGAACTTGCCGGTCCACACTTTGCATTCATGGGCATCTCTCAGGTACATAATTGTGTGTTTGGTTGTAGTGATAAATATAATGAACTCAAAAAAGCTTATGATATTTTGGAACCTAAATATAATGAATGCTATGTGGAAGTTGAAGCTTATAAACAGGCTTTAAAAACACTAGAAAGACAAAAGGTTTGGTTTCAGAAGAATCAAATAGCTTATGATGAAAAGATAGGTGTATTAGAAAGGGATCTCGAATGTGCTAAAAATGAGTTAAAGTGGTCTGAGAAGTTAAGAGCAGATGTAGTGTCAGAAAACTTAGAGCTAAAAGAGAAATTAGATGAGGAAGTAGCTAGGCATAAAGAATGGTTAATGAATGGAAACAAGTTAGCTGGTTTCATTTATAGTAGTCAAGCTACTAACTCTACGGTGGCTTTAGGTTTTAAGAAGTATGTAGGATTAGAAGCTAGAGATGACACTCGCAAATCTACATCAGCAGGCCTAGCTAATTTTGTGAAAGAAGGTGACCTACATGCTGTACGTGGACCTATTAGAGGTGAGCACATGCCCATTGACCTTTCCCTCATAGTTGACTTTGATGGATCACACCATTTATATGGCACACAGTCAAGTGACTTGCCGACCTTAGTAGCAAACCGATGACTCTGTCTCTTGTTCTAACAAATGACAAGTCTTTGGACCTAAAGTCCACCGACTATGCCTCATGTGATTCAAGTGAAAAGTCCGACTCACCCGAGCACACACCCAAGACCGCACCTAAGTCCAAAGTAGGCGATGTTGAGCCCAATATTCTTGAGCCCAAAACAAAGCCGATTACTTATTCTCATTAAACACAATTTTGATTCTAGTTCTTTTTCCGATAAGTTTAAATGTAATAAACAAAGTTGTGTTAAGGATAAGTCTGTTAAGAAGAAATCTTGTTTTGTGTGTGGTAGTAAACTCCATCTTATTAAAGACTGTGATTATCATGAGAAAAAGATGGGTGTTTCCTCTGGACATAAGACTTCTAAACCAAAATGGACTAATGTTGCTAGTATTCCTCCATTTATTCCCAAAGTTGCACATGTGAGAGCGGGTAAACCGGTTTCCACTAGTAAGCCTAAGGTGTATGCATCTGTTTACACGAAGGCTTAATAGGCCTTTTCCGATTCCTACGGTGGAGGATATTCTTCACCGATTACTACCGGTTGGTGGAGCAGTAATGCTAGACTTATGCCCTATAGACCTACAAGTTCTTATTTTCACCATATACACCTTATGTCTCTCATATGAATATGGCACGTGGTGGAGTTAGAGTGGCAAGCTATCTGTTAAGCCCTCAAAAGGTTATTCTTGGAAAACTCAAAGAAAAGGTTCATTCTGGGTACCCAAGAACAATAATCTTTGTCGGTGCATTGATTGAGGGAGGCATAAGCCTAAGGGAGGCTTATTGTTGTATATTTGTCTTCTAACCATTTTTGCAGATGTTGGATCCTCATACGCCTAAGGGAGGCTTAGTGTCTCTCACGACACTACAACCGTCTTTGGTTTCACCGATGTTTGATGGTTTATTTTACATGTTTTGGTTATTTTATTCTTTCGTTTTCTTCGTAAAAAAAAAAAAAAAAAAAAAAAAACGTGTTCTTTCTTTTAGTGAAAAAAAAAAAAAAAAAAAAAAAAAAGCTCTAACTCGTCTGCTTTTAGTTTCTACTATTTCTTGCTTGCGGTTTTGGTGTTGGTTAATAACCACACAACTAATGGTTTTCATCTCACCATGTCTTTCGACACAAGAGTTAACTAGCCCCAGGATTATGGCTTGTGGTAAAGGTCGAAATCCATAAATGGTAATCAACTCACCATGATGATGACGGTATTCCATCAAAGATTTGGCTAGTCCAAAAGCAAACGGTTTTGGTAAAGACATCTCAATTCCGTTGATAGTTGTAATGGTTTGCTCAAAATCATAGGGTATGCAACCACCCATGCTTAATTGCCGAGGGTTGTATGGTCATCAATTCATCATGGTTTATTCCTTTTGGAATCCAAGAATTGACTAGTCTGAGCAAACGGCTACGGTAAAGACATATCAAATCCGTTCATGGTTCTTTGGTTTGCTAATAAATCGATGGTTATCGGTGTACCATGGTTTTCGAATGAAACATTTGGCTACTCCGGTAGTGATGGCTATTGGTAAAGAGACATCAAATCCATTATTTTCAATGATTCACTTCTCACTGTGAGTTAACACTCGGATGTGATGAGAATAGTATGAAACTAATCTGCCTTGATGTATCTTTTGTCATTTGTTCTCGCAAAGATCCGAGTTTCAAAGTTTGTCATCATAGAGATGTACTTATTTTGATTCTTTGTCTGATGTTCGAGTACAATCCTCAAGTTACGGCGCTAAAGTACTATCGAAACTGGAACTTAACCATGTCAAATTCCGGTTTAGGGAGGATTGTTGGGAATTTGAAGTATGAATTATGTTGAAAATAACGTTGAAGGAATCATCAAGTACATGGATTCTTGAAGGATTCTGTGAAGTACATGATTCTCTTGAAGAAGAGTTTCACTGAAATATTATTAGCGCATAGTTTGTTTATGCGGAGATAGTTATTCCGTATATTCTATTAGTTTGTTAGGATATGCATGAGCTATTTTAGGTAGTGATATGCATTTATTTTATATTATTGTTTTATTTAGGGTTCCTTGTGTATAAAAGGAACCGATAGCTTTGTATTACATAGACTTGAACAAAAGAAAACCTCGGAGAAAAAATTCGGAGAAACATCATAAAAGGATCCATAGAGGATCATTGTTTTAATAGTGAAAACCTTGTTGGTAACTTTGATTGTGTTAATTATTATCCGCTGTGCATCTATTCAATCATTGTTATTATACCCTAGTTGAGTCCGGATCTTGGTTTCAACAACTGTAGTTACACAAATTCGCATTTATTGTTGCCTTAACTCCCCATAATCATTGGAGTCCGATCATTTCTTGATATTAACTTGAAAAGAACGTTTTTTGGGCAGTTAAGCAAGAGCTTTGGCTATTTAAAGGACCTAGTACTTGTATACTAAGTGTGACACAACCAAAGAGTATTAGTTTACACCAAAACTAATACTTACCCTATTATTTCAACCCAAAGCTTAGTATTTCTTGGAAAGCGCCGAGGAGCAAGGAGGAACCATTCTTGTCCATTGTTTGATGAGTTTGAAGTTGTGCGGTGATCCTAGGTGATTGGAGGCGTGGTTGCTACATTCCACGATTTCTAATTCTTGTAATCACAAAAGTTTAGGTATTCTATGAACTTTGTTATGGAAATCTATTCTCTTGAATTGTTTGAATTACCTTGTTATGACTTGTGTTTAGATATGATTGTTTTCATGGAGTAGTTTGTGATATACTTGTGTGTTGGAATGTGATTAATCATAATAATGTTCTCAAAATGTGATGCATGTATATATGATCTTGTTTAAATGAGTTTGTTGGAAAAATACTAGTCTTGGATTGATTTGTCAATAAAACATGTTTTAAGAAAAAGGACCGAAAGGATTTTTCTTGTGTTTTATTCCAAAAGTGTAGTGACAAACTAGTATGGGGATATGGTGATTGACAACCACCATTTTTGCTTATTAAAACAAGACTAGGAACATTTTCATCACGAAGGGTCGAAAGATTCGAAGAACAAATTTAATGAGAACATGTTGCAAACAAATGGAACTTTTATAGGATAATCATTGGGATAAGGACCGAAAGGATTACCTAAATGTTTTTGTTCTTAGAATGATTTTACAAACAAATACCATGGTTGGGGAATCATTTGCTTATGATTTGTGCATCATACTAAGAGTATACACCAAACCTTTATGAACATTATCTATGGTTGATTATAAGACTACACACAAGTATATATTTATATTCTTGATTCGTATTTTCACTAGAACACTTATTTGAGGAAGCCTTGACAAGCTTTCTTGTTAGAAACTTTTTAATCAAATCTATTTCAAACAAAAAATCCCTTGGGACGATCTCGACTTACCAAACTTTGCTATTGCGGACGAGTATACTTGCTCGTATGTGTTAATAGGTTATACGGTTAATTTGTGATTATAAATTTTAAAACTTGCACCAACCGAGCACATCAAGTTTTAGGCGCACCGCCGGGGATTTTATTTTCTTTAATTTTCTTGGAAATTAGTAGTTTTGAAATATCGAAAAAAAAAAAAAAAAAAAAAGTTTTGTTACAAACTAACCGATTCGGTTGGTTAGCCAACCGAATCCGTTAGACATTCGTGAAAATATATATATTTTTTTTGTTCGAATTTAGTTGTCTATCTTCTTAGTTTATTGTGTTTTGATTTCTAGAATAATTTTGTGGTTTAATCATTTCTTAGATTTACTGTTTTTATTTATTTTATTTTCTTTACATTTGTCATTTATTAGTTAATCTAGTTTTAATTAATTTTAATTTTAATAGTTAATGGTAATGGTTAGGTAGTAATTTTATTTTCAGTTATAGTTTATTTCATGATAGAATTTATTGGTAGTTTATTTAGTTTTAGTTTTAATTTTGGTTTTAATGAGATCCAACCGAATCCGGTTGGAGTTTCTGAGTTGATTTTTATCATTTTTAGGTTTTGAGTTTTTATTTGAGTTTTTAATTTTGTTAGATGTCTTAGTTGTTTTATTATATGTTTTTATAGTTTGTTCTTGTTTTACTAACTTTAACGCTAATCATTCGGGATTTGTTTTGTTTTGCTTTGTTAAGTTGTCTAGTAACATGGATAGTTTGAGCGAAATCTCGGAATACCTTCGTACTTTGGATGAAATGTTCAAGGATACGGAAGTTCATTAGAAAAGATTGGAGGAATTTTGGAGGAAAGCAAGAAAGAATTGGGAATTGACACGGGTGATATGGAAGAAGTATGTGAAAACAAGGTTCAACTACCCAAAACAAAAGAGTCGTAGTGTTTACACAAGCACCGTCAACGTGTATGATTCACTGATGAGATTTGGAACGCTTGTGGCGTGGAAGGAGTACGTGCTTGGGATGCACAGCTTAATATGGCTTATGGAGAGAATTATATCTTGGAAGAGGTTCTTGACGAAATCGGGCATGTTCGTATGGACTATGAAGCATATGGAAGGAAGATGGTCAAAAATCTGAAGGTCAATATTCATGGACATATTTTTGAAACTGATTTTGTTGTTTTAGAAGAAGGAAATGCGGATGAACCTAATGTGTGTTTTGGTCGAGATTTTCTTGTCACGACCAAGTGTCAAGTAGATTTTGGTATGGGAGAAATGCGGATTAATATAACCGAGTTGGAAGAAGGAAAAGGAGTCAACGAGATGCTAGTGGAAGTTTGTGCAAACATAGAAGAGAAAGAAGTGGAAGTGGTTAAAATGGGAAAAGCAAACCGATAGAAACCATCATCAAATAAACTAACCCCAACAACAACCTCCACCACCAAAAATGATTACACACCATTGTCACCTACCACTACTATCAAACCCTTAACCGACAACCAAAAAGAAGCTATCTTAGAAAATCTAGAACAAAAATTTCTAGAGCTCAATGAAAAGAAGCCGGTTATAGAAGTTCTCCAAGATTATGTGCTTTACCGAAAGAAGTTGGATGCATTAATGCTAGCGAGGGCTAGGTTGGAAGATAAGAATCTCACGGATGAGGATCGAGATCGAATTTTGTTTAAAGGCATGCCAAGGAAAGAAAAGGATCCGGGTAATTTTGTGTTGCAATCAAAGTAAATGGAACTACACCAGTTTACGCTTTAGCTGATACGGGGTCGAGTGTTAACGTGATGCCGTATCCATTGTTCAAAACTTTGGGACTAAGTAATCCGCAACCTAATCATTCTAAGCTCACTATGGCAGATAACACTCAAGCAAAGGCAATGGGAGAAGTTAAGAATGTAAGAGTGCAAATTGGCTATCAACCGTATTTGGCGATTTTCTTGTCCTAGATATTCCGGTGGACAAGAGTTTACCGCTATTGTTGGGAGACCATTTTACGAACTTGTGGAGCAATTATAGACATGGGAAGAGGCACCATGACTATTGACGATGGGATTTCGAGGCAAACATACTACCCAAAACCAAGAGGACCAATTTTAGAATGTATGGAAGATTTGGAATGGATGGATGCAAATGATGATTTAACTTGTTTTGAAGTGGGACGTGATGTCCACGGTAATCCAATGTACGGACCTTTAACTCCACCTTATTTCGATATAGAGGACGAAATGGAGCGTGCACTCGCGATAGAAGCTTTCTATAACCCATTCAAAAACATATTAGTTTACAAGAAGTTGACCGACTTTTAGGATCTTTACCGGTGCAACTTAAGAATTTGGAGTGGAAACAGAAGGGTCGGGGACTTACAAGAGACAAACCGGAGATGGAGCATGGCATGTTAAGTTTGATATATTATGCCCGGACGGACGAAGATTTATGAGAAAATTCAAAACTTTTGAAACGTTCCGTGAGTTGACGGAAAATTTCAAAGCGAGGATATTCTTAGACAAGAGTATTTTGAGGAATTTTGAGGAAAAGGCAAAGACCGTAATAACAAGCAATCATTTGCTTGAATTTCATGAACTATTTCTTTTGATTTGATGCATTAGGATTTTTGTTTCTTATTTATTTTTCATTTTATGATTGAGGTAATTTGGTTTAATGCATTATGACTATGAGTTTTGAGTTGAGTTTGGGTTAGTTCATTTATATGATGAGTTGAGTTTTTTTTTTTAGATTGAATGATTGTTCAAAATTTCATTTGGTGAATGAATGTTGTGTGAATCTTTAGCGAGAATTTTGAGTAAAATGTTGCTTGGAGGGTAAATGCCTAAGTAACATGTTAAACATATAAAAAGCAAAATTTGGCAAAAGCATACCGAAGCGGTTGTGTCCTTGATGAACAGGTTGCACCAAAGTATAAAATTTCATTTTCCAAAAACACACACACACTAATTTTTCCGGTGGTTTTGCAAAAATTCATCCAAGAGAGCGATTGAAAGTTGTTTAAGTTGTAGGATAACATCATGGCACCCAAGCAAGTAAGCATCTACATTCAATTAACTCAATTAAGGTTTTATTAGAACATTTGATTCGAATTGAATATTAGGTCACCAATTTGGGGTTTTGTTATAATTGAATTAATTGGTAATATTTTAGGATTGAGTGGGTAATTGATATAGAGTGCATTACAACAAGAGATTGATTGATTGATTCATCATAGATTGGATTTTAGATGATAAGATTTTTCGGAATTAGTTGGGTTGTGCTTATGAAATGAGATAAGTTGCAATTAGTGATTCATTTTGATGGATGATATGTTTTTAAGAGTGATGGATGCCACATTATTAGAACTAATGATTTTAAAATATAGGATGAGTTCTAAGATGTTAGATGTTTGATGATTTGGAAGCAAGAGTAGAGTAATTCTAGGATGTGGGAATCATTGAGGATGATAGAATGCGATCTAAGAGTGGTTTGGGAGTTATAAATTTGAGATTATGAGGATTTGAGGGCGAATGCCTTATGCAGTCTGCATAACTGATTCGGTTGCGCATTGCAACCGAACGGTTGGTGTCTGACAGATGGAAACCGATTCGGTTGGTGATCCAACCGGATCCGGTTGTGGTTTCTGTGTGGATTTTTTGTGAAATTTTTAAATGTATCTTAGAGGGTTCTCTAACCTTCCTGCTTGTTCTAACACTCTTATATGGTCTTATTTTTGTGATTTCTACATAGAATTATTGTAGGGAGCTCGAGTGGGGAGGAAATTCCAATTAACCCGCTTGTTACGAAGTTTTGTGAAAGGAACGAGAAGAAGAAGGTTAAGTATAGTGTGAAGAAGGAAGCAAATGCTAATTTAAAATTCAAAAATCTCACCGATGGAGAGAAACATGCTTTTTGGGAAAGATTGTCGAAGTTACAACATAGGACATGTTTGGTTCCAAGGGTGATTGATTGGGATTTATTTAACGAATGTGAGTGTGAAGATAAGTTAAGAAGGATGATGCGAACGTCTTATGTATATCCAGGAGATGGAGATTCGTTCAATGATTTGTCATGGGAAAGAGCATTCAGTGTTAATGAAGAGGTTTATCGAGAATGGTGTATGGAATTCTTTTCAACCATGTATTTTGAAAGAAAGGTGGATGTTCGGAGTTTGATGACGGAGATTTGTATTTGGTTTAGACTTTGTGGAAGGGATCATGCTTACACGTTGCCAGCTTTTGGTGTAGCTCTTGGTTTGTATGAGCCACATGAGGTAAATCATCGATTATTTGAAACTCACTTTTCTAGACTTAGGAGGTTTGAAAAAGATTACCCTAGTATTCCCGCTTATTGGAATCAAGTGGGAGATCCTACTTGTGCTAGGAGGAATGCTTCAACCATCAGGAATCCATTGATGAGGATACTTCACAAGTTGATTGTGACCGGGCCATTTAATAGATTTGGAAGCAGGGACAAATGTCAAAAACCGGACTTATGGATTATGAAGTTGCTGGAAGAAACTAAGGACGGTAACGCCATTTGCGAGATAGCGAATATTTGTCTAGGAGAGCCCCGGAATCAAGAGCAACAAAGAACATTTGTGGAGGACATTTTGTGACAAGATTGGCGAAGAATCTTGGGTATTATGTTGATGAAGAATTGGCTAAGTGTGGAGAGCCAAAGTATAGTGAAACGTGGATGCGAAAGGTTTTGGTAATGCTTTGAACAGAGATTGGGAACCGTAGGGTTATGGATTGAACCAAGACCACAACAAAGAACCACCACAACAAAGAAAGGAATATACCAATGGAGAACGTGCAAATGGGTACGTCCGGTAGTTTTGATTCGGGATGGGAGAGTGGAACCAACATCTAGATGAGATTCAATGTAGGGATGTGGAGAGACTCGATGATGTTAAGAAACAACTACATCAATGATTATTCGATGCCTATCTTTCAACACATGGCTCGAGAAGCCAATTATGAGTTACCACCCTACAATCCACCAAATGTTCCACCATATCCTTTTCCTTACACTTCTTATCCTGGACCCTATCCGTATCCATATCCACGGTACGCACCGCTTCTCGATCCAATACCCCATATGGTCGATTACCAAGTTGGAGGAACAAGCTATGAAGTTGGAGGATCATCATCGAGTTGGAGGCAAGAAGAAAAGAGGAGAGTTCGTTCAGAAATCATAGAGGAAAACTACGTAACCGAAAGTGATGATGATGAGTTTGATGATGAAGAAGGAGAAGACATGAGCGAGGATGACGAGCGATTATGGATCATTCGTGAATTATGGTTTCAAAAACAATTGTCATGATGTGTTTTAAACTATTTCTATCTTTTGATCGATTTCTTTAGGATGTTTGGCGTACTTTGTTTGGTTATTTCTAGTTTTTAGTAGTTTTGTTTTGTTTTGTGCATTTCGTGTTGCGCTTTTGTTTGCGGGATGGATGTGTTGGAAGCTTATTGATGGTCAAATATTTCGAGTTGGATAACTCATGTGCTTGCTAATGACCCAATGTGCTTATTGCATATTTTATCCGTGGTATCTTTTAACTATCTTTTCCCATTTTCTTTACTTTGAAGTTCATTTTCATTACATTGAGGACAATGCAAAACTTAAGTATGGAGGAGGAAGAAAATAGGAAAATGATATGCATTTTATTTTTATTTTAGATAACTTTTGGATGCAAGTGATTAGAAGAAATTAGCCTTGATGGTCTAATGGTTTTCGCGTTATTGATAATTAAAATACATAATTTGGGATTTCAATGGTAAAATGAGGTTTTGAAAATTTTTAGATTTGAACCAAATTATCAAGTAATTCATTTTGGATTCGATAGCATTTTCTAGCATGCATAATAGCCTTTTTCCCACATTTTTGTGAGGTTTCTTTTGTATAACACACATCTTTTGTTTTATATTTGCTATGAGTGTGCGGTGATTATGTCGATTCTAGAACTTGTACTAGTTATGCATTACGGTTAAAATCACTTTCGAGTGATCTAAATATTTTCAAGTGATAAGAGGCACTTTAGGATTTAACCCAAATGGCCTTCCATTTTACATCTAATGATATATTGGTGACCACATCGGTTAGTTAACCACCCACATGGACCCATTTTGTTAGTGCTCATTTTAGCACTAGATACCCCTAGTTTCACCTTTCGAGCCATTCCTTTTCAATTTTGTTAAATCCAAAAATACAAAATATTTTACACCTTTAAGCTTTAGCCAACCCTTATCAAGTCTCTTGGTTTGTTGCTAGTTGTTTGGAATGATTGGATTGTTTTGATGATTATGAGTTAGCCGCACTTTGCCATTCGTGTGTGCCATTCCGACAAAGACGAAGGATGCATACTTCTTATTTGTATTTTTGTAGTAATGCTTATACGAAGTGTGGAGGAGATGTTTGAAAAAAAAAATATATATATATATATATATATATATATATATATATATATATATATATATATATATATATATATTAGCCAAGGAGCTATATGAGGGATATTGATTAGCCAATGAGCTAAATTGAGTTATACATATTTACGGAGAATCGATATGAAAAGAGGAGTAATAATCATTTTTCGGGATCGTGGTTTGTATGATGACTAGCACCATGGAGGTTTGGACTTGATTTTATTTTTTTATTTTAAACCAATTTCATAAAATATCCCATGCCTTATCTATACCTATTATGAACCCTTAGCCTATCGTTATAACCCGAATAAAAGACCTCTTTGATGAATTTATTTTCTTTGTTTTGATACTTGTACAAGCTTATGGTAAAAAGCATTAATCATGACTAGGCATTGAGTGATTTACATATACCCACCAATATATGAGTGTTGAGTGAAATCTTAAAGCCATTCGTGAGGTATCCTAGTTATGTTATCTAAAGTGTTTGGTTCATTTTTAGAAAATTTTCACATATTATAAGCAAAATAATAATTATCTTTTATGGTAATTGTTACATTTTTCTGGAACCATGGTGTTATGGACCATTGAAATCAATCTTTGTAATGTTAGACCTACTCGAGGCTAGTAGAGCTTAAGTGTGGGGAATTTGATAACGCCTAAAATGAACATGTTTTTAGTAGCGTTATTGTCGGTTTGTGCATGATATTCGCTATATTTACTCATAATGTTGCAAAAGTGCAAAGATGCGTATTGTGTATGTATATGTAGCCAAGTATCGCAAATAATGAAGAAATGAAGTTTTTATGCACATTTGGAAGATTCTAAAGGAAGGAAGTTGAGATTGGAAGCTTGTGGACTCAATGATATGGAAGCGTAGTGATTTCTAAGCATCTATAGCAAAGAAAGATCAAGTTTGGCTTTGGAAATCATCAACGAAGCAAAGAATGAAGCGCAAAGGAAAAAGTCAGGAAAAAGTCAAACTAAGCAAAACCCAGCCGATCGGTCGCAACCCGCAACCGGATCCGGCCGGGCGATTGGTCAAAGCTATTACCGATTCGGTCGGCCTAGAAACCGATCCGGTTTCTGGCACTGCAGTTACACAAATTCGCATTTATTGTTGCCTTAACTCCCCATAATCATTGGAGTCCGATCATTTCTTGATATTAACTTGAAAAGAACGTTTTTTGGGCAGTTAAGCAAGAGCTTTGGCTATTTAAAGGACCTAGTACTTGTATACTAAGTGTGACACAACCAAAGAGTATTAGTTTACACCAAAACTAATACTTACCCTATTATTTCAACCCAAAAGCTTAGTATTTACTGGAAAACGCCAGGAGCAAGGAGGGAACCATTCTTGTCCATTGTTTCGGTAGTTTGAAGTTGTGCGGTGATCCTAGGTGATTGGGGCGTGGTTGCTACATTCCACGATTTCTAATTCTTGTAATCACAAAAGTTTAGGTATTCTATGAACTTTGTTATGGAAATCTATTCTCTTGAATTGTTTGAATTACCTTGTTATGACTTGTGTTTAGATATGATTGTTTTCATGGAGTAGTTTGTGATATACTTGTGTGTTGGAATGTGATTAATCATAATAATGTTCTCAAATGTGATGCATGTATATATGATCTTGTTTAAATGAGTTTGTTGGAAAAATACTAGTCTTGGATTGATTTGTCAATAAAACATGTTTTAAGAAAAAGGACCGAAAGGATTTCTCTTGTGTTTTATTCCAAAAGTGTAGTGACAAACTAGTATGGGGATATGGTGATTGACAACCACCATTTTTGCTTATTAAAACAAGACTAGGAACATTTTCATCACGAAGGGTCGAAGATTCGTAAGAACAAATTTAATGAGAACATGTTGCAAACAAATGGAACTTTATAGGATAATCATTGGGATAAGGACCGAAGGATTACCTAAATGTTTTTGTTCTTAGAATGATTTTACAAACAAATACCATGGTTGGGGAATCATTTGCTTATGATTTGTGCATCATACTAAGAGTATACACCAAACATTTATGAACATTATCTATGGTTGATTATAAGACTACACACAAGTATATATTTATATTCTTGATTCAGATTTTCACTAGAACACTTATTTGAGGAAGCCTTGACAAGCTTTCTTGTTAGAAACTTTTAATCAAATCTATTTCAAACAAAAATCCTTGGGACGATCTCGACTTACCAAACTTTGCTATTATGACGAGTATACTTGCTCGTATGTGTTAATAGGTTATACGGTTAATTCGTGATTATAAATTTTAAAACTTGCACCAACCGGAGCACATCAAGTTTTTAGGCGCGCTGCGGGATTTTATTTTCTTTAATTTTCTTTGAAATTAGTAGTTTTGAATATCGAAAAAAAAAAAAAAAAAGGTTTTGTTACAAACCAACCGATTCGGTTGGTTAGCCAACCGAATCCGGTTAGACATTCTGTGAAATTTTTTTTTTTTTTTTTTTTTTGTTCGAATTTAGTTGTCTATCTTCTTAGTTTATTGTGTTTTGATTTCTAGAATAATTTTGTGGTTTAATCATTTCTTAGATTTATTGTTTTTATTTATTTTATTTTCTTTACATTTGTCATTTATTAGTTAATCTAGTTTTAATTAATTTTAATTTTAATAGTTAATGGTAATGGTTAGGTAGTAATTTTATTTTCAGTTATAGTTTATTTCATGATAGAATTTATTGGTAGTTTATTTAGTTTTAGTTTTAATTTTGGTTTTAATGAGATCCAACCAAACCGGTTGGAGTTTCTGAGTTGATTTTTATCATTTTTAGGTTTTGAGTTTTTATTTGAGTTTTTAATTTTGTTAGATGTCTTAGTTGTTTTATTATATGTTTTATAGTTTGTTCTTGTTTTACTAATTTTAACGCTAATCATTCGGGATTTGTTTTGTTTTGCTTTGTTAAGTTGTCTAGTAACATGGATAGTTTGAGCGGAATCTCGGAATACCTTCGTACTTTGGATGAAATGTTCAAGGATACCGGAAGTTCATTAGAAAAGATTGGAGGAATTTTGGAGGAAAGCAAGAAAGAATTGGGAATTGACACGGGTGATATGGAAGAAGTATGTGAAAACAAGGTTCAACTACCCAAAAACAAAAGAGTCGTAGTGTTTACACAAGCACCGTCAACGGTGTATGATTCACCGCTGATGAGATTTGGAACGCCTTGTAGCGTGGAAGGAGTACGTGCTTGGGATGCACAGCTTAATATGGCTTATGGAGAGAATTATATCTTGGAAGAGGTTCTTGACGAAATCGGGCATGTTCGTATGGACTATGAAGCATATGGAAGGAAGATGGTAAAAAATCTGAAGGTCAATATTCATGGACATATTTTTGAAACTGATTTTGTTGTTTTAGAAGAAGGAAATGCGGATGAACCTAATGTGTGTTTTGGTCGAGATTTTCTTGTCACGACCAAGTGTCAAGTAGATTTTGGTATGGGAGAAATGCTGATTAATATAACCGAGTTGGAAGAAGGAAAAGGAGTCAACGAGATGCTAGTGGAAGTTTGTGCAAACATAGAAGAGAAAGAAGTGGAAGTGGTTAAAATGGGAAAAGCAAACCGAAAGAAACCATCATCAAATAAACTAACCCCAACAACAACCTCCACCACCAAAAATGATTACACACCATCGTCACCTACCACTACTATCAAACCCTTACACACAATCCTGTTTCCCCTTTTGCATATGTCGTTCTCGCCCTAAAGATATGATCGAGCAGCAAGCAAATTAGAAAGTGAAAGAAAAAATAAATAAGACAATTAACATGTATTATTCGATCTAATATGTTTCGTTTCTATCAATAACCAAAATATATCTATGTGGTTTAACAATAATCAAAGTGATAGCAAGTAATAACGGGAGAGAGATATTATACCAGTAAACGTTTCGGGTTAGACCTGTTCATCACCAGAATTCAAAAAAACAAATAAAAGTTATTATTAATGTTAGAATAAATCAATGAACAATATACATACTTACTTTCTGCCGTCCCTCGCAGGAACGTATTTATTGTAATTAGGACCATCGTAGTCTTTAAAATAACGTAAGTAGTCATGATCAGCAGGTAATAAAGGTGGGATAAACCTGTTGATAAAAAAAATAAAAATCAGCAACTGAATGAATTGATGGTAAGAGTAGTAGTATTTTAACGAAGTGCGCCTCAACCAAAAAACGTGAATGGTAAAAATATAAAGTGATTCGAATTACGTATTCTTCTTCTTGGTATTCCTCATTGCTTCAGGAAACCCTAACTCAAACAAATTGGCGAAAAACATAATGGAGAATGATTCTTTTCTTTGTTTGACGAAAAGAACGGAAACAAATGGTGAGGGTGCGTTTAGTTGGGGAAACACTTTTGTTTTATGAAAATCAATGAAAACAAATATCGCGTTTAAATGAGCGTTTTTTAACAAAATGTTCCTAAAATCAAAAAAATCCCTTTATTTCATAACTTAACAAAGAAATTTAAAAAACAAATTTTAGTTGTTTTCTTTTGTAACTTATCCCCCCAAAAAAAAAATTCTCCTCAAAATAGAAAACATTAACTACACGTGATTTTTATATTTTCAAGTGTTTTACGAATTAAAGATAAAAAACAAAAGAAATTTTCCTCCAATTAAACGCACCCTTAACGTCCTCTTATACCGCGTTCTTGAGTTTTTTTTAGTAAAGAAAAGTAAAATAATATAAAGTAAACATTTTCAGCCCACTTTTGACAGGAGATACTTTACTTTAAAAATCACTCAAATTAAACTATTTTTCACTCTTTTTCCTTTTCTTTTCCTCTTTAAGTGAAACTCAAAAACATAACTTTTTCCGTTTATTTTATTTTCTTTTCTCCTTAATCAAGACTCGAGAGCAGTGTTAATTTTCCATTCTCTGTCTTGGGTTATGATTCTCTACCTACTATGGTTAATAGAGAATTGTGACCAAGAGCACTGTATTCGATTGATGACTTTGTTTGGTTACCAAGTACCCGAATTCTAGCTTTCAATATTATTTGGTAAAATGATGCAAATAGATCGCGCGCCCTGAGGCTTATCACTTTCCGGACCACTTTTATTTTTAATTTGAGAATGGACCGCGGGCAACCGCTGTCATTGGGCAACTCATCGACATTGTGACAAGTGTCCCGTATGTGTAAGGTATTGTTTTTTGAACAACTAAAAAGCGCTGGCCAACTTAAAAAAGGTTTTCCCTCTTTCTCACTCAAAAGTCTAATTGTGTTGGTGAAGGTCGAGCTCGAGCAGTTGCTCGTTTTGGACCCCCACCCCTGAGGTCTTCACTCCCGGAACTGTAATTGACTTATCAGCACATACTTGTGGTAGGTTTTACCTTTTTCTTCTTCTTCTTCTTCTTATGGTTAATTATTATTAACTACTGTAAATGGTGTTTGTTAATTAGCTACCAGAGGTGAAGCCGATATCTAGCCAACGCACCTGACGACGCAGGTGTGTTCATGATCTTGGACCCGTAATCTTCTTCTTCTGCTACACACTGTCCACTGGCTAAACATATACTAGTAGTATATACTTATTCACATTTTCGCTTATCTAACAAGCTTAGCAGATGACGAGTTTAAGGCATCTATCATCAAGCGCTACCGCAGTAACAAATTAAATTCACTTCTATCTACTACCTGTTTGCCATTTATCAGTTTCATTACCTTTCCCTTATTGCAGATCAAGTCCCTTTTCTC
Source organism: Chrysanthemum lavandulifolium (assembly GCA_022545495.1). Taxonomy (NCBI): domain Eukaryota; kingdom Viridiplantae; phylum Streptophyta; class Magnoliopsida; order Asterales; family Asteraceae; genus Chrysanthemum; species Chrysanthemum lavandulifolium. The sequence continues at coordinate 52,690,643 of CM040243.1, forward strand.
AAGCGAGTCTGTGGTGAAACTTTTTAATTTTTTTTACTTAACCTTAATTAACATCTTTTCATAACCTTGCCACTTAACGACTTGTCCCTGTTATTCTATAGGTATTCCAGATCAAGTGCTAGGAGCATAAAAATGGTACGCTCTCCCAAATTTTATCATTATTTTTCACATTTTACAGCTATAGTTTCTGTTAGATTACATTGTTTTATGCTAAAATGTATAGTCATGATGATAAAGTTACTGGTTGTTATGATTAAATTAGTGCTTTTTTGGTTTGGTTTGTAGATTATATTTAGGATAAGGATCCTCCTTATATTTATATTTAAGCTTTAGTATTATTAGATATGCTTTATTCAATTCTTTAATAAAATTTTCACTGGTAGCTAGTTAGCTATAAGTTAGACAGGGGGTGTTTGCTTTAGCTTATTTGTGCTATTATGAGCTTATTTGATTTCGGCTTATATTTCGTACGCTTCGGCTTATTTTAAGACTTATATAGGCTTATTATGATATAATAATAAACTTATATAGGCCCATAAGTCTCAAAAATAAGCCGGCTTTTGAAATATAACCCGAAATCAAATAAGCTCATAATATTGCAAGCAAGCTCATTAAACACCCCCTAAGCCTTTTTTTGTACTTACGAGCTTACTTGTTTTCGGTTTTTTTGGGCTTATTTTGAAACTTGTGAAAGTTGAAAAAAACTTAAGCTTATAAGCCCAAAAAGAAAGCTTAAACAAAAATTCTGTAAGATTATGTTTTAGCTTATGGGTCTGTGGTTTGTCATATACTCATATACTTGCTAAGTTATTTTTCTTGTTTTATTTTTCAGTTTACGAGCTTTTTATTTTTTATACTTAAGTCAAAGTAAAGCTTATAAGTTAGACAATAAGCTGAGAAAAAAGAGTTGAGTCATATTTAAGTCAAAGTAAAGCTTATAAGGTTAAGATTTAGGAGCACATTGGACCCTCTAATGTAGTTTCATGGTTTTGAAACAGTTTAGGCTTTTAATATTTAAATTAGTTATATCAATTTATAAATGCCTTTACAATGGTGAAGGTATCATTAGCTCGTTTGATACTATAACAAATGCTGATATCAAGATATGAGCTTTGACATAGGTGTATAAGTTTACACAAAAATTAAACGTTTTGTACTATAGCGGTGTAGCTGATTGATTTTGGGAAGTTTATGCTTGTATTTTAGAGACGTGAATATTAGATGGCTAACTTTTAGTTTTTGCTATTTTTGTTATCCAGCCGAAGCAAATTCATGAGATCAAGGATTTCCTTCTTACTGCAAGAAGGAAGGATGCTCGCTCCGTGAAGATCAAAAGAAGCAAGGATATTGTCAAGTTCAAGGTTCGCAGCTCAAAGTATCTCTACACTTTGTGTGTCCATGACAAGGAGAAGGCCGATAAGTTGAAGCAATCTCTTCCTCCAGGTTTGTATACTATTGTTTATTGTTTCTCTTATATGTTTAGAACGTTAACTAAAGTTAGTTACAAAATGGAGACATTTTATCCTACTATTGCTTAAACTGTAAATTGCGTGGGAAGTCTGCCACTCAATTCGAATGGCTAGCACGTTATCCACTTACGTGCATCGAGTTATAACGTATTTAAATGGCCATGAATTTTTTAAATCTAGACCTGCACATTGTCTACGATCTGTGTTATTACATTTTGTTGATGAATATGTAGATTTATCAAGTACTATTCTCTTATAGCTTGTGTTGTCATGCAGTAATAACAAATTAACGTTCCACCTTTTAAACATCATCAGCCCTTTAGGGATCGGTTAATTTTGTCTCATTGAATTCATTAGATGAAAAATTAGTATGGTTACATTTGAGGGTGAGTGCCGTGTTTGTATAGGCAGTATTTATTTGTTTGTTGATCTAGCAATGAGCGGCTAAAATTTGCTTAAGGGTCACATGTGATCTTAATTAGAACAACTAAATTTAACTTTCTGCACTTCATTCAATGCATAATTATTATCATCTTCAAATCTTTAAATCTAATGTCAACCAACTAAAACAAAATTTTATCTGGTAGACTTGCATTTCGAGTGCTAAATTAATGATGCCCAATTGACAAAGTTTAGTCTAATACTTGCTCTACACTTTACTCATGTTGACTATTTTTATGCTCTGATATCTTTATGTTTTAAACCATGTCTACAATTTAGAAACACAGTTTACCTTATAGGTATTCCAGATCATCAATATGCACAGCCGTCACCGTGTGATGTACACTTTGTTATAGCATTATTATGCTCGAGAAAATTTTTATGCTATATGAGTGAATGTAATTCCCGTTGTTGAAATATATCGATGATTCATATTAGGGAAAATTACCAAGAAATGTAACATAAAGTACCAAATTTGGCTGTGTGTGGTATCCATTAGTTTATCGCCAACATGTGACATAAGTGCAAATTGTAACAGAAGACGACTATGAGAATTCAATGATAATTAAAAGGGTGAATTTATGTCAACCTAGTGATTTAGATTTTTTTTGTTGTTAAAAGTAAAAATTTCTAAAATCTAATCTGAATGTGACTTGTTTACGGTCAGAAGTTAAACTTTGTGTTACCTTTTGATGAGCGAGAAAGTAGTGGATATCCTACGTTGGCAAATCTAGTATTTCGTTTTACCTTTCTTGGAATTTCCCCCTTATTATTGATGATTGTGTTGTCCAAAAACATAAAATATATGTCATGGTAATCCCTTGGTATGGGTATTTTCTGGTGTCCACTTTGCAGCCCTTACAAGACCATAGTGTAATAGCTTGCGATACTTCTTGCATGGAAAGAACAGGGTGTCTCTGTGTGTTGCGGGTTGGGGGGTTCTTTGTTTGGACTGATTTCAGTTAAAGGTAGCAAAATGGGAGGGTTGGGTAACGGCAAAAAATGGATCACTTTTAGTTATGGGTCAAAACAGGTGTAGGTCAGAATCAGAACAGCTTCTTCTTGTCTGGTCGCCTGGTCGGGGTGACTCGCCAATACTTTTTTTGTCCTTAATTGTACGCCTTTTCTTTATTGCAACAACCAAAAATTGGTTCGTTCTCATAAAAGTATTTTAAAATTCCCATCTCATGATTAAAAGCAGACATTCAGAATCACTTGCTGTTTCTCTCATAACAAGTCCATGAATGAATAAAACATCATTTTGGTTTTCTCCACTCTTCTAATCTCCCATCTCATAAATGCAGGCACTGGAGAAGTCAAAATATGAGCAATCACTAGAGACGGTAAGGCACTTCATTGCTATTGCTGAGAAAGAATTAGAACTGTATCATAGGCACATTGCACTTTATGGTGACCCTGCTCAACACTATCAGTGGTGGCGCAAGTGAGGCTAGCGAAGGCACAGGAGTAGCAAAAAAGGCTTTAGAAATTGACAACACCAATGATGAATCATTAGCAACGGAAGACGATGAGGATGAGGATGAGGATAATGGTGATTCGTATTGTTCTCAGATCTGAAGTAATAATGAGTAAGGTTCCTGGTAACTTAGTTTATACTGCTACGTTAACGTTATTGTTTCTACTGCTTGTTAAAGTTGGAGTTGCTCGTTACCACTGCTACTTTACTCGATTCCACTGCTAGTTATCTCGTTACCACTGCTACGCTGCATGGTTACTTGTTTCTACTGCTACGCTTATACGTTTCTGCTGCTAGTCGATCTTAACTGCTGCTACGATATCACAAGTACTTTTTAGTGAATCTGCTGCTTCGAATGTTTGCAAAGGTGATGCCTAACCACTTTGCTTCGTAATTGGATTTTGGGTGAAAACATAATATATATATATTTTTTTCAGAATGGTTCCCTGAAAATCGATCAAAATAATTAGATGAAAGTAATTTATTAAAGCATATAGTATAATCAAGCAAACCTTAGAGAAGGGTATACAGGGTCAGAACTGGTTGATAAAGATCCAGTTGTTGTGAAAGATAAATTTGGGGAATTGATGCAGGAGGGGCTTCACGAGTATAATAGGAGGCATCATATGTAAAATTTAGAGAAGAGGAGAAAGAAGGGTATGATTGCAATGAAAGAAGCAAAAAAGGACCCGATCCATGAACTCTCTGATGATGAAGAAGCTCGAGTAGATGATCTTGGTGGCATATTTGATCCTCGAGGAAAGAAAACGCTTTTATAAAGTTTTATTTGAAGATAAGGGACCATGATTTTTGTAACAGATGTATATTGTCTGATCTTACTGTTGTAACAGATGTACTTGGCTATTCATTATACTCACTCACAGAGTCACAGTTGTACAGTTTTGATTAATTGTTTGAAAGTATGATACATCTTAGTGATGCTTGTTCTCATAGAAAAGTTATGTTTTGCTATATGTTGATCTGTTCCCTTGTGCATATATTATGGTGAATTAGTGTGTAAATGGGATAGAAACAGGCCATTATGGCTTTGTCAACCTTCTGAGTTTGAATTTCAGTTATCATGGAACTTTTTGCTTGAATATCAATCGTCAAGTCATGCACCAATGAATGAAATGTGGATATGATATTAAACCCTGCTGTCAATTTCAAACTGGGAAGTCGGCCATGATTTCTCAACCGGTGGTGTTTACTTTGCTCGGCATTTAATGGATTGTTTGCATCATGGGGCCGTGATGATGCTCGTGGTGTATTAATTGGTATCACACGGTTTACCAATAAGTCTCATATTGCTTGGGCAGTGCTTGAAAGTATGTGCTTTCAAGTGAAAGATGTGTTGGACTCGATGCATAAAGATGCGGGTGAGAAAGGGGAAACAAAGAATGCTAAGGGACAGTTTTGCTTAGGGTCGATGGAGGGGCTACTGTTAATAATACGCTCATGCAGATCCAGGTATGTTTTCATAAGACGTAACTCAATGGGTGGGACTGTGGGTTTGGTAACTGGTCAAAATGGTCATTTTTGGTACAGGTTATTTAATACTTGTTGAGAGAGATAACACGTAAATGGGTTCAAATTGTAGCTCTAGTTTTCAGCTTACTTTCTTTGTTTACTTTTTTACTTAGCAACAATTGTAACTTATGTTTTTTAATCATCTAATGCAGGCGGACTTATTGGGTAACCCTGTGGTGAGACCAGCAGACATAGAGACGACAGCACTTGGTGCAGCGTATGCAGCGGGTTCAGCAGTTGGAGTTTGGACAGAAGAAGAGATATTTTCAAACGGGGAAAGAATGAAGAAAGATACTACGTTCAATCCTGTATTGAATGATGAGTTGCGCGAAAAGAAAGTGGCTTCTTGGTGCAAAGCAGTGGGCAAATCTTTTGATTTGGCTGATTTATCCCTCTAGATTCCTAAAATTAGCTTCTGTGGTTTTAATTTGTGCAAAATACATAACGTACGTTCAGTCTATCTTTGTTTGTGTTACAGAAGGTGCCGTATGTTGGATTTCATACGTGTTTGTTTTTTGTTTAAATGTTACAAAGAAAGGATGCTAAACGGTTTGCATTTCTAGCTTCTCGCTAGTTTGTTATCAATGATCAAATTCATTACTTGAATAACAGTAATTATTCAGTTCATTCTCCGAAATTGGGTTATTTATGGGTACTCAGATTTGGAGTGGAGCAGTCAAATCAGTTGGGTGACCCTGTTTACAGCTTAAATTACGATGTGATTGTTTTGTAATGCTCTTTTCGGACTGACACAATTACACGGCAAATCTAGAAGGGTAAAATTTAGCTAGAAAGTGCTTGAAAATAATTGAGTTACACAACTGAATGGGTTAAATGTCCGATCTCAACGAACCCAACTTGATTGGCAGATACGATTTTGTTATTTTACACTAAAATAACGGTTCTTCTGATTATAGATGCTACTCGTATTCCATAACTGAATGATTTAGAAACTTCATGAAAACCAACAATCATTCCTAGGTCTCTGTTCACAAGATAGAATTGTATTAACATACTGCTTAAAACGGGTCAGATTTAATTTACCATGAAGATTCCAAATATGAATTAACCATCTTTTAGTGCAGTAGTACTCCAGTCATTATCCTTTACATGTAGTTTTTATGCATTCTCAGAAAACATAAGCTGCAAATTTTTGACCGCGTTTTCAGTAGCAGATAAATACAAGCCAAAACACTTGGGTTGTTTTGAACGACGCTTTTCCATCAACACATTGGCATGACTAAAGATGATAAATGGTTACAGGCTTGTTATGTTTAATCGTACACAGATTAAATGAGTCAAAATATACATTACCTAAAATTAAGTGATACAACATAATCTGTAAAAACATATGCAGCTTGAAATTGAGTGGTTTGTCTGATGCCAACATATGAAAACAGCGAGTAATAACATGGGAATGGAAGAAAAGAAAATTAAGTTTTAAGTCGACAATAGCTAAAAGAACACGATAAAATTTAAGTGATACAACATAATCTGTAAAAACATAATTAGAAACAAAACTCTGAACAACAAATAAGGTGAAGTAATAATCAAGTAGTCAACATTTTAGATTAACCTACACAACTATGTCCATTTTCAACAAATTATACTTTTTTTTACTGTACATCACTCTTTAATACAAAAACATCATATAAATATCACTCTGAAACCGAAATCTCTTGATCCACCCTCCAATAGTTGCTGTCGTTGAACTCTTTATTCGCCTCACTATCGTTGTCTTTTTCAACTGCACTAGGTGAAGATGGAGGTGTAACCTTTCTTTTTAAGGCCCCTGCTTCCCCTACAATGCCCTCTTTAAGGGCTTTATCCATTGCCTTTTCTGTCCCGTCTGATTCCACACCTACAAACTCAACATCTTCTTCAAACAATGAAGGCACTGCGACCTCTTTTTGGCTTGAATCAGATGTGACTGACTCTTCACTTGAAGAGCCATTGGGTAGAGAGGGTAAATCTGTACTGACCGAGAGTCCTACCCCCACTGGTGTCTTGGGTGCATTGGGTATGTCAAGATTAGGAGTATTATTGTAGTCTTCAAACGGGTTCACCCCTGACCCGCTGACGGGTTCACCCCATCCTACCCATTCGGGCATGGGTCTGTCTGCAAACAAGTCTTCGTTGTCTGTTGACTCGAATTTGAAGAAGTCAACATTTGAGGCACTTGTTTTGTTGTTTGCTACATAGTCTTCGCTGAACGGATTTGGGCTTCGACTGGGGGTAGAATTGGAAATTTTGTTATCAGTAATGTCTTCATCCACGCCAACCACCAAATCATCATCATTATTGGGGTTACCAACGGTAGAAGCTTCATTCAAGTTGATATCGTCCATTAACTCAGAAGGTGAGGCGGTTGTCATAGTCGTATCGCCCATTTTATCATCTTGGAAGGCAAACCAGTTTGAGTTTGTAAATAAACTGCTGCGACAAATAAAAGAAATAAGTAAATATCTCAAGCTATAAAACTTGAGAGGCAATATCTGCTTATCTACTTATGAATGGGTCGATTTGGGTTGTGTTTGTATCCCTAGCAGGTCAAATGGGCCGAAACCGAACATTTTTTACTGTATGCCTAGCCAAACAACAGAGTTTTATGGGATCGAGTAGATGATTCTAAATTCATTTCCTAAAACTTACTTGCCTTGGTCATCACCTAGCCTCAGTGATTATATCACAACTTCAGCAGATTCGTCATCAAAGTAGCCCTCCTGCATCTCAAAATTGAATTACAGATTTCAGTATCAGTATCACAATCCAGAAATACAGTACTGTTGCAGAGACACTAATCATCATCTACAAATACAACTATGAAGATTATGTAATGATAACTCAAGAAATATAACCAAAAAGTTCGGTATTACCTCGTCACCTTGACCAAGAGTTACATGTCCCTGCCATCAGAAATCAGAATAATGAGTAAGGCGTAAATTTTTGTACAAAATACTACACACTTGAATTCATAAAAGAGAACCTTCAACATACCTCTTCACCCTCCTCATCATCATACATATTGTATCTAAATGCCTGGCTTAGATTATTTGCTAGAGCAGCGACATCATAGTCTCTGTCATGATTTATGTCATCTTCATCACTATCCCTGTTTCTATCATGTATTGAAGTTGGTTGACTGAGAATATCAAGATAGAACCAAGATTAGCACCATGAAATTAAATAGCACTAGTGACTTCAGAGGGGTCATGTAGTAATCAGATGTACAGAGATTAACAAAATGTAACATGCTTTGATAGTCAATCCATGGAAGCAGAGTAGCAAGAAACATACCCACAAGCCCATCGATACACATTTTCAACCATATTCCGCTCCTGTAGAACTGTACCCTGCCACTCATTCCATTCGCTATTTTCCTAGATCATAGCAAACAAGATTTTAATTACATTAGTGCATGAGAAACATGAAAACTAATATATTGAATAAAACATTTGTAAATGTAAGACTGCTACATGAGCTCGTTTACAATATTACAAAACTAGCCAGTAAGACCTTTACTAAAAAGAAAGATTATAACATGGAGCTAAGAAGAGAACAGTTGGCCCTAAATACTAGTTTGCATAAGAAAACATCAAGCAAGCAAAGATTCACATTAACAATAAAATATCTTAAGTGCAGAAAATAGAACTGGCATACCTACAATAAAATTCCCATACATGAAAGGGGGACGAAAATGCAGGGGCATGGACCAAGTCTACTAGTTAAAGTTGAGTTTTTCTTTTTACTTTCTTAAAAAAGGTTATTAGTGGTAAAACCACTAAACATTTAACTTTCTGATGGTTTAGTCATTTTAACTTTTTTCGATGGTTTAATCCTTAACTTATTGTCACCCCAGGCAGGTGGAAGTAAGCACTAATAACTACGAGTTGATAAAATTTACAGTTTTTGGAAAAGAATTGTTTAGCAAGTATCTTAACACTCGTTGAAAGGCCCCATTATCCACATCCATGCTTGAACCAGAATTGATATGTGGACTCAGGACTGCAGAATTGTAGTCTGGCTCCCGAGAACGGTATTTACAGTTGCATAATTACCAATTACAAAAGGTTGGTGCTCGTCATGCCGCCACTCACCATCAATAATAAATTTATACTGCAAGATGAGAATAATAGGTAAAAAGTACTAGCAGTGGTTACCAAGTACTAGCAGTGGTTACCAAGTACTAGCAGTGGTAATCACGACCACTAGCAGTGGTTTAGTAACGCTAGCAGTGGAAAAGTAAAGCTAGCAGTGGTATAGACCGTAAACGTAGCAGTGGTAATCAACTCATGACCGTAAAAGTATAGTCGGATCATAAAGACTAATGTTCAAGTAAGAACACAAACAACGATTTCAAGTATATCTTTAATATGTTCAGTTCGCAAAACATTAGTCAGAACTCAGAACCAACATACAAGGTTCACTCACATAAAAAAGCCTTAAAAAACTAGAAACCAAACTGGTAAAGACTTATTAGCTTAGACAACAGATGTAAGTCCATTTTAGTGTCTCGGACAAGCTTAGGCTTATGAGCTTCTTTATGGGGTTTAATAAGCCCCTTTTTGTGGCATGAGGGTTTATATATAGGTTTATAAGCTCCTTTTTCACCTTTTCGTGATAAGCTAATCCAAACACTCAACATTAGCTTATGAGCTTATTCTTCATAAGCCATAAGATACTTATTGGACACAAGCTTAAGACAAAAAATAGCTTAGACAAACACCCCTAAGTCATCAAGATGCACACACATGACAGAACTCGTCAGATTTTATCCGAAATTACCACCAAAAAGATGACACACACAAAACCTAGTTGACTCTCTAGAGTCTAGGCGATAGCAATACTACGAAATTTGCAAGCCCAGATTTTACTCCAACCAACCAACCATACGATGGTAAACTAAACATATATGTTTCTGACTAACCAATCGTGGATCCACATATAGAGTGATGTTCGATCCCGATCATGGGTCAAATTGCTTAAATAGAATGCCGGTGAAGCCAAGATAGCCGTAACACACTACATGAAAGCGAGATAACAACTTTATGCCATGAAATTGCATTACCTTGTAAGCTAATATGGTGATGATCTAGGAGCGCTTCAATCACGATACTAAATTCTTAGAAACCATTTCAGAACGCTTTTGTTCTCAAAATCAACCATTCTAAGGATGCATTTGAGAAAATGAAAGTACTTGCATCTGTATCCACCAGCTTAAGATAGTCTCTGAAGAACCTGTCTTGCATCTTAAACGCTCGTATAATACCATGTCGAAAATTGTGAAGGGATAAAGTTTTCTGCATCATTCGTCGCCTATATATTATGTACAAAGTATTACAACAGATTACCTACGTGAGTTGAAAATAAGTCCCAAATCTTCTTCTCCCCATTAAGACCATCTGGTATACAGAGTTACCATACAGTTAGATTATAATATGGGGTGTGTGGATGTGCATTTTGAACTGATTGTGTGATACCGATACTCAGAATCACATAATCAACTGTGATAAAACAAACCGGCAGAAAATAAGGTATCTGGATGTTTTTTTGCTTTCTGAACTTGTGATAATCAGACAATCACATGTTTTTCTTTTTCGCGAATTATGACTGATAGAAACTAATGGATAAAAATACTAAGTACTGTATGTTTCGTACCTTCAATCCAAGAAGAGAAGTAATCATGACTAACCAAGAAAGTCCATAAACCTGTAAATGAAAATATTTTAGTAAAAAGTTGAACAAACACAAGGGCAGTGTTACACCTATGTTACAGCACTTGGCTCTATTTTATTAAAATTGGTCGTATTGTAAATATCCAATTCAACAACTTCTATGAGTTCCATCAATAAGAAAAAGCATATCAGTTACACCTCAGATCCTAATCATGGTGGTTTTCCAATGTAAATAGCTTATATAATATTTAAAAGATTCTATGATTATGAAATATTATAAATGAATGTGACACGGATTACCTGGAGAAATAGGAGCACTAATTTGTTTGGATGCAGAGTATATGTGTTTTACAAAGGGCATCCTCTTAATGAACCACTCCCCTACCCAGCCCGGTTAGCGCTAAAATTAGAAATCTTTTGTATCTTTGATGGGCGTTGATGTTCACTTGGTAATGTCTGAAAAACACTGAATATGACCTCAACTGGATTCATTGATTCACTAGGCGTTTCCAACAACTGTAGCAATTGTAACTTCTATTGTACGAAAAGATGGAAGACTATGCTTCAATAGAAAATGTTCCAGGAGAAAAAGATGCTGATGAAAACAGATTCGGGTTAATACAGACCAACATTTATACGGTTCAAAACAGGCCTACGCCGGATTGGATTGACTGACAAAAAACATTGTCTCCATGTATCATAAATAACTAATGTGCTACTTATAAAGAGCTTGGGAGGCTGTAATGCTGTATGCATGTATCATTTATACATAGACATGTTCAACTCATTTGACTCGTTTCAAATTTGACTATATACTTTAATTCGACCCATTTGACCAGTATCAGATATAACACAGCCCAAATCGACCCATTCATGAATATATAAGTATAATCAGCCACCCGTACAATAGACTAGATACCTGACGTGATAAGAGATGTTAAATTGAATTAAATAATGATACGAGACACATATATAAACATAGCCCTTTTTTGTTTACCCACTTATCTGATGTAGGGTAAGCTTCCATTGGATTATCTTCTTGTCGTCCTCCTTTGGACACGACATGGCTGAATCTGACGCTCCACTATTCCCTCAATACACACCTACAAAACAAAACAAAACAAAAAATAAGCATTTCATCAAACACCTTATCTACATTAACTTAAAAGCCAAAAAAAACACCCCATCCACCAACAATTAAAACACATCAAGAAAAGTTAATTATACCATAGATAGTATAACAATCTCAAACATTTTATAAGGGTGATTGTAATTAAGATGTGCTTACTGATTTATATATTTTTTTTATTTTTTCATAAGTACATGTGATGTGGGTTAAAGTTTGGGATTAATGAGAGATTTTTTGAATTGAAGAATGAATGTTGGTGTGACTGAATTTGGGGTTTTCTAATTTTCAATTTCAAAATAGGGTTTTGGATTTGGCAGTGTTGTTACTTATGTGTGTTCTTAGTTTTGTTTAAGTAATGCAAAGTAAACACTTTCCTTTCCTCCTGGGAGGAAACACTTTACTTCATAATTTTTTTGTTTTCTTTCTTCCACTTTTGGGAGGAAACACTTTACTTCATAATTTTTTTGTTTTCTTTCATTATTTTCCATTTTCTTTATAAAACTAACTTGAAAACACAGTGTTAGATGAACATGAAGATGAATCTTAATTGCTACTGATGCTGTCTGTATATCCACAAGAAGAAAGACTTGGATTGGATTTTGTGTGGGTGATTTTTTTAATTAAAAACGTAAAACACTAAAATATGCTCGTTTATAAATACAAGTCGGCAAAAAAATATAAAGTTGGCCAAAAAATAATATAAGTTGCTCAAAAAACAATACATGACATATACCTTCAAAATACGTATTTGTGTCATAAGTTGTCGGACACATGCGGCCCTCGTTGGGTCCAAAAAATCGGTGCAACCTGGTCTAGTTTTAAATTAAAAAGGTGTGGTCCGAAAAGTAATAAAGTTTCGAGTATGGCTATCTATTTGACTAATTTAAAAAACAAAAAAAAAATGTTGAAAGTATGAATGTATTAGCCAATGTGCTATGTTCGAAGAAAAATTGTCATGGCAAAGCAAAGCGAAGAGTTGTGGAAATCCGAAGAAAAAAAATGAAGCTTTAATCATTTATTGGTTCGCGGATTGTTTGATAGCTAGCAACACGGGTGTTAGATTTGATTTTATTTTTATTTTAACACCAACTTCATAAACATTCCCATGCCTTATCCATACCCTTAAACCCGAAGCCATAACATTATAACCCGAATAAAAGTCTTCTTTAGATGTTTTTGCTTGGTGCTCACGCCACGTCGGTGGAGTTTTGTTTCTTGTACAAGCTTATGGTAATAATCTAATCATGACTGAGCTATGAGTGTGATTTATCTTGTTACTCCACTAAAATTGAGTAATTGAGTGAATTATATTTTGTTCCTTTTTCGTGAGGTGTTTTGAAATGTTAATCATGCAAGAAAATCATTAGATATCGTCAAACATCTTGAAAGTTTCACTTTTATAAAGCATAATTGATGAATCTTCTCTCGTACTTGTACTTGGTTGATTTGCATCACATCTTTCATAATCATGATCTTGTGCCAGTGGATGTTTTTCCTAGATTTGTTTGAGGGCAAGCAAAGTTTAAGTGTGGGGGAATTTGATAACGCTCATATTGTACATATTTCTAGTAGCGTTATGTGTGCTTTTGTATATGTTATTTGGTTATATTTGCGTGATTTCAGTGCTTAATCACATCAAAAGATGTTTTTCTTGTGTTTATAACCAAGTGTAAGGAAACGAAAGGAAAAGTAAAGTAATGTTCAACAAATAAAAGATTTCCGTTTCAGTGAAGCATGTCAAGCACAAATCAGTATCTCAAGTACCTTTGAAGACCATAGTGATTGAAGAACCAAGTTCTAATACAAAAGAAGTAAAGATCAATTTTCCGTAACTCAGGGTATCCAACCGGATCGGTTGTCATTGCAACCGGATCGGTTGGAAACTGACCAAAAAGTGCCAAAGACGCCGTCCCAACCGTTCGGTCGCCGCCCGCAACCGGAATGGTTGGTTCCTTGTAGAAGACCAACCGGATCGGTTGGTCATGTAACCGATCCGGTTGGAGGACCTGTATTTGCCAATTCTTCATCACTAACTTTCCCCTTTGCATCCAAACGATTCTAGGTCCTTCTCTTGGTGTATTCTAGTCCCTTCCTAACTCATTGGAGGCCAAGTTCAGCAATTAATACCCTAGGCCTTGGAACTAGTATAAATAGAAGCCTTTTGTGAGCATATGAGACACACACTTCAATACAAATCTCTCTACTCGTCAAACAAAGCTCTTAAGCTCTCAAATTCGTCCTTAGAAGTCCAGGAAAGTTTGGAGTTCTAGAAGTTCCACATCTGGAGGCCAAATCACCAAGGAGTCTACCCCAATACTTTGGGAATCATTACTTCATCATTTGTAATCTTATTCCAAGCATTGTAAGACTTTTAATCATGTTTTCTAATGTTCAAAGTTCTGAGTTTATGTTCATGTTTGCTATGAGTGGCTAGTTTCTTTATACACTTGCTTAAATGATGTTGATTATCATATGATTAGTTAGTGATTGTGTTAACATGTTTTAATTCAATATCAAGTTGATTCTAAGATCCAGTTGTGCTAAAGTTTCATAGTGACATTTGTTAATCAAATTTGACTAGTTGATAGTAATCATAGAGGTCGAAAGAACTTATTGTTATTTAGCTAGTTATAATCATTTTTTCTATGGATGATTGTTTTTACCCATTATTCTTGATTAAACAAAGGAACTAAGGTGTGGTTGTAATAAAAACGCTTTTTGATTATCAAATTGGATTGATTGGAAACATCTAAAAGATCGTAAGATTAGTTGTTGAGAATCAATTGTAGCATTTTGTCTATAATCGGTTACCTTTTGTATTGACAATTTCTTAAGCAATTTGATGAAACAAGTGGATGTTTTTGTGTTTAAGTTTATGAAAGTGAACTTATGAAACTTGAATTGATCTTGAATTGATTGGTTAAACGTAATGCTTGTTTTATGAACTAAAATCTTGTGAAGGTTTAACTTGTAAGAACAATAGATTAGTACACCAACTAATTATCACAACCAACATGTTAAGAGGTTAACATAATCACATTAATCTAGGATATGAAACTAGTTTAAGCAAGTGTAGTTTTAATCATCGAATTTCATTATATCTATTTGCGTTGTTATATGTTTTGAATAGACTCATTGATTCAATCTTGTTTATTAGATTCACTCAAATCCCTGCGAACGATCTCGACTTACCTTCAAAATCTTGCTATAACGGACGAGTACACTTGCTCGTATGTGTTATTGGTAATTATAGTAATTCACCTTTTATAAATTTAAAACTTGTAAATACGTAGCACATCACCTCCCTTAATAGAAATTCCTGGCTCCATCTCTGAATAAAGGCATACATTTGCTAAAGTTGTACAGCCGAAATCTATCAAAATATGGGGTGAAATAACGAGCTTTCGTAAGCCCAATGTGATTCGATAGATAACCGTTAGTACATCCGACACGAAGAGAGCCAAACATATTCCTTCACCCATTTGATCGTACACCAACTTGTTAAGATGCTTGACCGAGCACTCGATTCTCTCCTCATCATTTTCCTCCATTTGATTGTTTGAGTTTTGAAGTGTATTATTCGGCTAAGTGTTCTTAAAATGAGAAAAAAAGAAAGAAAAATAATGGGAACAAGAAAGAAAGACTCGACGGCGACAAGTACAGTAGGAGGCTAGTAGCTTACACTCTATTTTTCATAAAATATGAGATATTGTGTATGAAGTATCCACTATATATGCTTTATGGGTGATTAGTCACAGAGTGGTCAAATTCCTAAGAATGTCACATTATGTTAAGATGACATAAAACATAGGTAATTATTAGTATCTACTTTATTGTTTTGAAATGATGTTCATTTTTTCTAACATATAAAGGTGTAATATCCATCATATAATAGGGATTACTAGTCGTTACGCATAAATAAATATTTTGTTATAGATTTTGTATGCAAAGTTGAATGATATATACATCATGCGTACAATGAACATGAATGTCATACAATACAATCGCATGATGTAGTTGTTTTATGTTTTGTTCCTTTTTGCCATAGGCTTGAGGGGCGTGGACGGAGCCGGTGGGGGAGAGGGGCTGGAGGGTCCTCGGCCACCCCCAACTGGTCAAGCCTACCTACCTACCTAGCGAGCTGGGCTGCTTTGTTTTTTGTTTTTGTTTTTTTTGGGCAAGTTTGAATGACACAGAGCCACAGAGGTTGTGTGGTGATAAAGACAGAGGTAGAAGATAGAAAAAGAAAAGAAGGTAAAGTGAGTATGTACCATTTGGTTTTATCTTTTCATAGGTTTTATCTTTTCTTTTGTGTTTTGCTACTATTTCTTTTGTACTACTTTTTCTTGTTTATTTAATAAGAGTAGGTGGTATTGTTTTGTAGTTGATGTTTGATGTAGAGCAACAAAAAACACAAATAAGTACGGCAATTTTTAAGTACATGCTTTAGTTTTTTCATACTAAATACTTTAATATGCCATCTAAACTTGTAGTTTTTAAAAAAAGTATTAAACTTGTAATCTTGTTTTTTTTTTTCTATTCTTACTAAGGTTTGAATTTTAAACTTGAAACTTATGGCTCCAACAAAATAACTTTCTTTTGAAAATTGATTGTTTGAATTCTATTCGACGATTCAAATTCATTATATCTAGTTTTAATAATATGTTGGATCTAACTATTTTCTTTTATTTGAGTTGAGTGTTATTTTACAACTTTGTTTTAAATCATTGTAAGAATAATTGCTAACGGATGTAATTGTTACGAGGTATAAATGTAGTCAGAAACGTATGTCGAACGATTTGAACTTCAATCCAACTTCTAAAACAAGGAATTGTATATTACTATCGGGGAAAAAAAATTGAGCCCCCCTTAATACAAATTCCTGGCTCCGTCTCTGAATAAACGCATACATTTGCTAAAGTTTTACATCCGAAATCTATCAAAATTTGGGGTGAAATAACGAGCATTCGTAAGCCCAATGTGATTCGATAGATAACCGTTAGTACATCCGACACGACGAGAGCCAAACATATTCCTTCACCCATTTGATTGTACACCAACTTGTTAAGATGCTTGACCGAGCACTCGATTATCGCCTCATCATTTTCCTCTATGTGATTGTTTGAGTTTTGAAGTGTATTATTCGGCTAAGTGTTCTTAAAATGAGAAAAAAAGAAAGAAAAAAAATGGGAACAAGAAAGAAAGACTCGACGGCGACAAGTACAGTAGGAGGCTAGTAGCTTACACTCTATTTTTCATGAAATATGAGATATTGTGTATGAAGTATCCATATATATGCTTTATGGGTGATTAGTCACAGAGTGGTCAAATTCCTAATAATGTCACATTATGTTAAGATGACATAAAACATAGGTAATTATTAGTATCTACATTATTGGTTTGAAATGATGTTCACTTTTTCTAACATATAAAAGTGTAATATCCATCATATAATAGGGATTACTAGTCGTTACGCATAAATAAATATTTTGTTATAGATTTTGTATGCAAAGTTGAAATCTATGTAGTTATCTCGGTCGAAAATCACATATCGTTCAAGGAGCGATATTTGAAATATCGGTTATCACGGTGAGATATCGGTGAGATATCGATTTTTATATTATCTAGAATATTAATTATATATTTATATATATATTAAAATCATAACAAATTAAACAAAAAACCATAATACAAATACCCCTACCCTCCCACTATCTCATTTTCACTCTTCACTCTCTCACTACAAAACACACACACACATATTCCTCCTTCTCTCTCTCTATATTTTCCGCCAACCCATTAGGGTTCCCTACCGTCTTCATTTCCGCCAACTTTCCGTGAAATCCAACATTTACACCACCTATCCTAGATGATAGATCAAGGTCTCATGGTTCTATTTTCGTGCCACACGCATTTTGAAACACCTTAACGCGCCCTAGATCTAGTTTTTAAGATTCTGAAAGTAAAAAAAAATGAAAGTCAACATATCGCCATATCGTTCATCTCGCCGATTTCAAAATATCGCCCAAATATCGCGAAATATCGCCGATATTATCGGATCTGATATTTTGGGGCGATATTTTGAACCGATATTTTTTTTAGGGGCGATATACGAGATCTCAATGATATATCGGCGATATATCGTCCGATTTAACTACATAGGTTGAAATAATATATACATCATGTGCGTACAATGAACATGAATGCCATACACTACACTGCGTTATGTAGTTGTTTTATGTTTTGTTCCTTTTTTGCCATAGGGTTGAGGCGGGACTGAGTCGGTGGAGGGTGCCTCAACCGGTCAAGCCTAACTACCTACCTACCTAGCGAGTGGGCTTTTTTTTTTTTTTTTTTTTCGGCAAGTTTGAATGACACAGAGCCACAGAGGTTGTGTGGTGATAAAGGCAGTAGAAGATAGAAAAGAAAATAAGGTAAAGTGAGTATGTACTATTTGGTTTTGTCTTTTCATAGGTTTTATCTTTTCTTTTGTGTTTTGCTACTATTTCTGTTGTACTACTTTTTCTTGTTTATTTAATAAGAGTATGTGGTATTGTTTTGTAGTTGATGTTTGATGTAGAGCAACAAAAAACACAAATAAGTACGGCAATTTTTAAGTAAACATGCTTTAGTATTTTCATACTAAATACTTTAATATGCCATCTGAACTTGTAGTTTTTTAAGAAAAGTATTAAACTTGTAATCTTGTTTTTTTTCTATTCTTACTAAGGTTTGAATTTTAAACTTGAAACTTATGGCTCCAACAAAATAACTTTCTTTTGAAAATGGATTGTTTGAATTCTATTCGACAATTCAAATTCATTATATCTAGTTTTAATACTATGTTGGATCTAACTATTTTCTTTTATTTGGGTTGAGTGCCATTTTACAACTTTGTTTTAAATCATTTTAAGAATAATTGCTAACGGATGTAATTGTTACGAGGTTTAAATGTAGTCAGAAACGATGTCAAACGATTTGAACTTCAATCCAACTTCTAAAACAAGGAATTGTATATTACTATCGGAAATTTTTTGAGCCCCTTAATACAAATTCTCGGGTCCGTCTCGAATAAAGGCATGCATTTGCTAAAGTTTACATCCGAAATCTATCAAAATTGGGGTGAAATAACGAGCTTCAGAAGCCCAATGTGATTCGATAGATTACCGTTAGTATATCCGACACGACGAGAGCCAAACATATTCCGTGGAAAACTAGAAGGGGGGGTTGAATAGTTTTGCCGAATTTAAGTTAGTTTCAAAAAAACTTTAGATTCGATATTATGTGAAATCGTATGGATATAGAGAAAGTATAGATCTAATGATAAAGCAAGTAAATAAAGTAAAGCAAGGACACCTTTCTTGCCCTACTCCACTCCCCGAGTCACCTACTTGAGAGTTCAAGCACTATGTCAACAAACTCCTTCAACTTGACGGAGAAGCCTTCACAACGTTGCTTACACCTTTTTCTGGTACAAAGCTAAATACCGAGTCCGTAACACGGTGGACCAAACTAACACGACTATTACACAACAACTATGTGAAATATCAACTACAAGATCTTTGCTACAGAAATCTTGTGGAGGAACAAATCAATCAAGGACCCCTTGCTTGGATGACTTGTAGAATGCTCGTGATCTCGCCTTAGAGAATGACCTATATGAGAATCACTAAAGAAAGAAAGAAGAACAACTCTCTAGATCATGTGATCTTTTGTTAGAAGAGAATGAGAGTATATGAGAGAATTAGTAAGAAGAGGGGTGAGTTAGAATGAAGAAATGGCTCTCTATTTATAGGTAAAACTTGCCACTGTTCCCTGGATCCCACGGATCCCTCCCTTAAGGGATCCGTCTAGTGTAAACCTAGGGATCCGTGAGACGCTCCTCTTTGCCCATGGGTTTTTTGGTTATGGGTCATGGGTTATGGGTTGGTCCATGGGTATTTCTTTAGATACAATGTATCTAATGAGTACAATTTATCTATTCAAGTGGGTATGGGTCAATACCATGGGTTATGGATATGATCCATGGGTTGTGATTTTTACCCATCCTAATAAATTATTACAACAAATGATTTATTACAACAATTTGTATTAAGTGACTATATGTAAATGCTTTACAAAAATAACATGTATCCTTATAATTTTACTTATGATAACATTATATTTGTTATCAACAAAACACAAAGAGATTGCAAAATATTAATAAATGTTTTTACGGTTTATTTTTATTAATCATCTCCCCATTTTTGTTGATGACAAAACATAATGTTATGATGAGTAAAACTTAAGAATAGATGTATATTTTAAAAGCCCCTAAGTTTTACTTCTTCTCCCCCTTTTTGTCGAAACAAAAAGTTAACCCGTCGAAGTAATAAAATATGGAAAAAATAGTCCACGTATCGCTTACTCCCCCTTGACGGTAGCTCCCCCTAGTTTGGGGCATCAAGTGAAAAAAAAAAATCCTACAAGGAAAAGGTTAGTAGTAACATGCATAAGTAATCTTGTGATTGACGAGAATTAAGATTGGGAGCCAAGGTATGTAAACAAGGCCTTGTAATAAAACAATAAAATGTAGTGGTATTTATGCCACACACAAGCATGTAAAAGTAAGAACAAGACTTGTTCTTGAAAATGACTCAAAAGAAAAATACTAAAAATAAAAAATAGTAATAATGATTCTTTCCATGCTTGCATAAGGTTATGGATGGAGGTTTTGATGAGTAATGGTATTGATGCGATCAAGAATGAGGTCGATTATGAATCGCATTTCTTCCCTAACTTCTATTGCAATATCCCTAGTGGATTGACAATGTTCACAATGTAAGTGATGTGGGTAATGAGTGCGGAAGGTTTCCGGGTTGTTTTGATGTGTGAGATGCGGAAGATGTGGTGGAAAAATAGGAAAATACGGATCAAAGTCCCTAGGTGTTCTTGTAGCTTAATGGGAGCTAAGGGTGGTGAGGTTTCAAGGTCATTGAAAATTGTGTTTGGAGAAGTGGGAGGTGTCAAAAAGGCTATTTCTTTTTGTTTTGGTTGTTGAGATCTTGTTGGAGTCTTAAGGAGTTCCAAAAGAGTGACTTTAGGTGATGAAGTTGGTGTACTTGTTGGTGATGAAGGAGGTGCTATAATGGAATCATCTTGTGGTGAGTTATTTGTTGGTGATGAGCCATTCGATGATGGTTTTGCTAAGCAACAAGGCCGGATGCTAATCCGTGCGGATATCCTAGAGTTTGATTGTGGTATTTTGGAAGGTGGGAGGACAAAAGTTTGGATTTCATGAAGAGGATTGTTTGTACTAGGTGATTCATCTAAGTTGTAAGATCTTTTGGATGACATGGTGTTGTTTGTTTGTGAAGATGAGATGAATATGCAAGCATTTTGGGAGTCATATATATAGGAAAACAATGCATTGTAATGAATGCTTGACCCAAAATGTGGATTATAATCTAATGATTAGATATGAATTTAAGACATGTGATCATGAGAACACATGCATTAAAGAACATACTCCAAAAAAAATGAAAAAATATTGGAGTTTTCATCCAAAGTGAGAAAAATAGAAGATAAAACTAGCTTCTGTCTCACAGATCCCACGGATCCTTCCCTTGAGGGATCCGTCCAACATTAAGGCTGGGATCCGTGTGTGCCTATATGCAAACTATTTGGAGTTGCGGTTATCTCGACTCCTAAAAAGAAAAGAAAAATAAACTAGAAGTGAAAAAGCATACTATTATGTG
The DNA here is from genome assembly GCA_022545495.1 of Chrysanthemum lavandulifolium. Lineage (NCBI taxonomy): Eukaryota > Viridiplantae > Streptophyta > Magnoliopsida > Asterales > Asteraceae > Chrysanthemum > Chrysanthemum lavandulifolium. Next base: position 52,712,101 of record CM040243.1, read on the forward strand.
AGATAACCCGAGTGCTCCTAATTCATTGTTGCTTAAATGAACGTACCCGAAAATACATATTAGTTGTGTGTCCTTTTTAGCATTCAAAAGACATGAGATGCAATGAAAACGGGTTTTTACTTTGTATTAATAATGAAAAAGCGATTTGTCCTAGACGTGAGAAATTGCTTTTGTGAAATTGATACGGAAGAGGTATCATTTTAGAAAACGTTTCAAAAGAGGTTTCTATGTGCGAATAAAAATCGTTTATCCTTTGAAAAGAAGATGTGTATGTAATTATATGTTTGCAACTTGTACTTATTTTGAAAGAAAATAAGAAAAATTATGAGTTAAAAAAAAAAAAAAAAAAAAAAAAAAAACCCTTATCTTGGGTTTTGGAAATTCCCGTATTGCGTGTGAGTTGTGCATGAAATAGAGATCCTAGACTCGGAAAGAAGAAAGCTAGTGTTTACATACCTTGTAGAGTTAAAAAGTAAATTACGACGATTGTTCCATGAGACCAAGACCAAGACGAAGTAGGTTGAATTGTTCCCGCTTCAACGGTTTGGTGAGGACGTCGGCTATATTGTCTTCGGATGCTACCTACTCAATAGAGATGTTCCCCTTTTGAACATTGTCTCTTAAGAAGTGATGACGAAACTCTATATGCTTTTGTGCGAGAATGTAATACCGGATTCTTGCTTAAATCGATGGCACCTTTGTTGTCACATAGAATGGCTATGTCACTTAGATGAATGTCGTAGTCAACTAACGCTTGTTTCATCCATAGTGCTTGTTGGCATGCTTTTCCATGAGACGATTGATAACGCCACACGCGCGTCGTTCGGGGTCAAAGGAACTTCCTTTTCTTGAGCAAGTTTTATAACACCCTAGGCAAAGTGAACCTAATCGTTGTAGTGTAGTAATTAGGGTAAGCCACAGTATTGATATCGTTCTCTAGGGAATAGGAATGCTAGTAGGAGTTACTACGCTAAGGTTAAGGTTGAGGAAGATTATTTTTATCTTTTATATTTTATGAAAATGGAAAAGTACGAATCTCGGTATTGGATTTGGGGGTTGGTATTTCACCGATTACTCTACTATTATCTAATTATCTAAACTAAGGTTGTGGGAGTCTATGTCTAATTAATGTGTGTTCGTATGATAGTTTAAAGATATGTTTACTTAGTTTGTATTACTCCTTAATTATCTCCTATTGATGGTTGAGTGTCACGTCTTATTCCTAGTTCGTTGTGTGTCTAAAGTTGTAGGGTATGCGTTTCTCCCTAACTCTTCGAACTTACCAAAGGGTCTTGTCTACAAACCCACTTAGAGATTATAGACTCCTACTCTAAGGCGCTCTTTGGATGGTTTAGCCTACAATTACTCAGGTAATTATACGCTAAGGTTCACAAAGATGAATCAAGCATTAAGTACACAACGAATGACCTATCGCATTACTAGATCATTAATCAACTAAGATAAGAAACAACCAATCAATATTTAATAATTAAGTTTCATACTTCCTAAGCAAACACACAAATAAATTAGCCGGACATGGAGAACATGCAAGCATACACACAAATAATCAAAGACATAATTGAATTAATGAAGTAAAGACTTATCTTGGTGTAAGATAGGGTTTAAAACCCTAAAATACTCGTACAAGACACCTTAGGTTCGGTTTTAGGTTTTACTCCAAAGACTCTCCACACAAAGACCGAAAAATTCGGATTCTATATATAAGATTACAATTGCGACGGCGCCACCTTATGTTTAGTGACGCCGCCGTGTCGCCGCCATTAGGGTTTCGTCTTGGCCACGTTAACCTTACGACGGCGTCACCTTATGTCCGTGACGCCGTCCTCTTCGACCGACGTCGTCGGATTGCATCTAGGCCGCCCGAGTAGCGACGGCCCGCTCTTTCACAACTAGACGCCGTCTCTTGAAAACACGAGTTTTGGGTTCTCGCCCGTCACAATAATTTTGGGACGGCGGCGCTAATAGCACCGACGCCGCGCTTCTACTTTCAAGAATCGTGAGTGTCTCGATTTCGACTTTGGCTATTTTCTTCATATATTCGCGCCTTTTCGTCCAAATAAGTGCCATTCCAAAGATTTTGCCTTCACGAGACCTAAAAAGTGAAAAGGAACGATATTAAGAAATAACGGATACAAAAGTGGACAAATAAGGACTTAAACGACCCCTCAAAATGGTACCTTTTAAAACCTTATCAAATATCCCTACACTTGTTATTTGCTTGTCCTCAAGCAAATGTGCTTTAGCCAATTAATTTATAAGTTAGGGGTCATGAAGCATTAATTCAAAACGGTCCACAACACATATAAGCCCCATAAAAGTCATAACAAGCACGGAATTACATACTAGCACCTCACATGGGGTGTTTGGATACTCACATCTCTCTCGGGTGTATATATGAAATATAACAAATAGGAAATGGAAGATAAACACTCATTAACCGGTCCTAGTACATAGATTACCATAGGCTTGAGAATAGATCAAACCTCCATCGCTTTGGCGTAAGCACCTAGGAAAGACTATCAAAGAGGTCTTTTAAAGGGTTGTAACGTTAGGCTTACGGTTAGGGAAATAAGGGTTTGGTGGGATAGGCTATTTAGTGGTGGTAAGTCAAAAATCTCTATGTTAAATGCATATGAAGAATGGCGTTGCTAAGCCAAGACTCGACACTCTAAACTCTAGATAACTGAAATAAATAAACATAAATTTAAAGGATAGATGTAGGATGGTAGCATGTGTTTTTTTTTTTTTTTTTTTTTTTTTTTTTTTTAAACTCTATATTTTTTTTCTTTTTTTTTTTTTCTTTTTTTTTTTTTTTTGGATTTTTTTTTTTTTTCATACACTTTTACTCTACCATCCTCTATGATAACATCAAAATACTAGGGATTTACAGCATATCCCTACACTTGAGTTTTTATTACTCTAACACTAATTTGACCCGAATTGAAAAGATCAAAACACTTGGGGTACATTATTACGCAACAAAGGAATTTGAATTTTAACGTTCCCTTCCGTCATTTCATAAACTTTAACTTTTCCCATGAATCCCAATCATCCCAAAATCGTATACAAAGGATATGACTCGACTTAGCAACTTATGCAAGCAACTAGATAATTGAACTAAGGGTTTAGGGTGATAACAAACATTTGCACTAAAAGTGAGTGCATAAGGGTAGGCTAAAGCGATTTTGGTGTATATTTGGGGTGGGGTGTAAACAATGCTTTTCATTGATATTCGGAAAAACCGAAACATCACGAGAACCGCGAAGGATAGGCTCGAGGGGTTAACTAGGGTATCGTGTACTAAAATGAGTACAACGCAAAGGGTGTGGGGAATTACTCAACCGAAGTGGAAGAAGTAATTATATTACGGGTATCAAACAAGGGTTATCCTAATGCCTCTTATCATTTAGTTATTCCTAACTACACAAGTGTAGCCTCACTTGCGATCTCGGAATGCATCACAAAACAAGTTCTAGAATCTAATATACTACCGGTTCACACTCTAAGCATTGAAGATGAATGCTTTAATTCCTACTAATCTAAGGGCGATCCTCACATTTTGGGTGGAATTTGGGTGGTAAGGGTTTTTGTGCTAGTCATGCAACTTCCTATTCGTGAGACGCTTTTGTTAAGACTAATGGCCCACTCCTATATGTCATAAAAAATTTTAAATTTGGTGCCAAAATTACCCTAACCGACATTTTCTCATGGTTTATTACACAATCACAATTGGACAAAGCAAATAGTCAAGGATAAGCATAGTTTCAAAGTTCCGCTTTATTTTCCTCCTACACTTAAACCGAACATTGTCCCCAATGTTCCCGAAAGTATCAAAGTTATGATAAAAGAAGGTAATTAAAAAACGAAGAAACTAATACTCCCCGATTAGCTCAAGAGGATCCGTGTAAAGTGGTGGTTAAATTCTTTTCAAGAAGAATTATTGCGTGAAAAGCTCCTTCCAATCTTATGTAACTTCTTCTTGACAAACTAAACTCGCACACTTGAAGAAAACAACGAAACCTTCGCGTAAAATCGCGGTAATAATATATATAAGACTCGATTTAAACTAGGATATAATGCTTGTGGAATGGATGTTTACGAATTTCTAAGAAAATTAAGACCGGAAAATTCCAAAATTTATAAGTAGCTCGAAAACGAGAAAAAGTAATCGATGTTTTACTCCTTTCGGCGCCGTCAGTTGCAATCTGACGCCGTCAAGTTATCCCGACAAAACCGGTCTGCGATTTTTCGGAAAAAATTCGAAAGTTTACATCTTTAGAATCGGAAAAATTTCGCAAAACATCCATTATGACTCGATACAAGCATTTGACTCGAACAAACAAACATAAATATCTTTTAATTAATTGTTATTCTCATGTTTACGTTTCTTTTGAAAATGTGTAATCCTCCCTACACTTATCCCTTATGTAAAATTTCTTTATATGCAATTAAGACGAAGTTAAAAACAAAATAAAGCATTTTACAAATTTAAACATGAGGATAAACAATTAATAAAAGATATATGACACTAACAAGCAAACAATTAAGCATGGGTTGCCTCCCTAAGCGCTTTTCTTTATTAAAGAGTCTTGTAGCTAGACTCGTAGTCGTGCTCCCACGTTTCCTCACCACCGCCTTTTGACGGCCTCTAATGGGGATTCCATGTTGTAGAAGTGCCCTAAAATGCGCTTTCTAAGAGTTCATCCTCTCCCCAATCGGTCCAGTATTCCGGTCCTAGGCTCAAGCAATCCTTGTAGAATCCGAAAATCTTAGCCATAACATAATCAACACCTTTCTCCCTATCCTCATCATTCCTATAATAGACCGATAGTTTAAGTTCTTTTCATCATTAGAGTGATGAAAACTTCTCAATCTTAAACGGCATTTGGTAAGCTATGTCATCGGTCTTATTCTTGAATCGCACTACTCTATGAAAGGTTTTCCTAGAATAACATGGGACAAGCTAGGGTCTATGGCCGTGCTAATATCATCCACAATTATGAAGTCCGTAGGAAACGTGAAACTACCTACATAAACGGGCAATCCCTTAACTCTACCAAGAAAATTGCAACTAACATTAGGATCATTGGGGTCTTGCCTAGTTAGAATAGGCTTCTTCAATATCCAATTGTAGTAGGTGCTAGTCATTATGTTGATTGGGGACTTGCGATCAATGTAAGCTTTTGCCACAAAAAGGTGTCCTATGACACATGGTATGTTAAGATTCCAAGGGTTCCCAAACTTAATTCGAGGACTTTTCCTAACATACATGTGACGGAGGTCACGCACTAAGTGAGGGTGGCGAGATAGTTCTTCTTCCATAGGAAATTTGTTGAGATAGTCAATGTCTACTTCATCTACTTCCTCGGTATTTCCTCATCCCAGTGTATAGTCCTCTTCGTCATTTGTTTCATCGTGTTCAACTAAGGCGATGGTATTGACGAATTGGACATACTTTAGCTTGCTTGGATCCTTAATCTCTATGCACGAAGGCTCGGGAGTTGAGATAGCACTAACCTTCTTATCATTAGCTATGGCTTTCAAAGGTTGTCTATTTTCCTATCCATCTCGGCTTGTTGATTATTAAAGCGGTCCGAGAGTTTAGCCATTGGGTTTCTTGGGATGCAACTAGGTTTTGCAACATCCCTTGATGTTTTGTTGGTTAGGACCGTTAGGTGGGGCCATGAGAAATCATTAGAAGTGAATTCTTTGGTTTGTCCCCAATAAAAGTCGGGCTTGTTTTTCCATGCTTCACGGGTTTCATTGAAATTCCTAGGTTCGGTGTTGTAGGAATCTTCCTCCGCTCCATTAATACGCGAGGATGCGTAGTCAGTAAGCGTGTTCGGGGATCGGTGCTAGTCTGCGTGTTATGAGGATCACAAACGGCTCGCACGAGGAAGAAGCTTTGTTCACATGGTGTGAAGATTTAGGATTTTCGTAGGAACTCATGAGGAATTTAACTTGATCTTCAAGTTCGATCATCCCACGGTCGGGAGGAGGCAAGGAGATTGCCTTGACGGTTTGGGCACTCACGGGGTCATCCCAACTTCGTTGTCATAGAGGCGAGGTCCTATTATTTCCCATGATTCTTTGCGGTGAGATCACTAAGTTTTCCACCGCCGCTTGGTCAATGGATCGCTTAGTGGGAAAGTTGACATGATCATAAAAGATTTGGACTTGGAGCCAAAGATCAATGCCGTGATGAGGACTTTATGAAGTAAGTCCTTGAATCGGGTCCATGCTTCAGAGAGATTCACCTTGACGTTGTTGGAACATCAAGATGTCATTCCTAAGCTTAGTGGTTCTCCCGGTGGGAAAAATTGAGCAAGGAAGCGAAGTAAGATCATCCCAACTTGAGATGGAGCCGGTGGAAGTCGCTCAAGCCAATTACTAGCTTGGTCCCGTAGAGAGAATTGGAAGAGACGCAGCGCGTGGTCTCCCGAGTAGTAGCATCAAGGTCGATGGAATCGACGATTTTGAGAAATCCTCGATGTCGATTTGGATCTTGAACGAAGTCCATGGAATGCACATCCGCTTTGCACCAACCGGATGGTGTCGGATTGCAAGGCCGTAGTTTGGGCTTGGTCGGGAAGCTCAATGGTGTTCCTATAGCCTAGGTGGCTTGGTCTCGAGTATTCACCAAGAGTACGGGCTCTTGGCGGGTCATTTGGTGGTGGGTTGATGAATGGTAGTGGGTTATCACCTTCCATGATGAAAAGTGATGAGGTTACGAACAAAGGTCACGAAGAAGGGGGATAGACTAAGAGAAATCTAAAAATGAGAAAAAATTTACTTGATAGGAATCAAGCAAAGAACCTAAACGAGGTGGACTACTAACTAGCTATTCTATTCCCGTGGCGCCTAAAACTTGATAACGCTACACGCGTCGTTCGGGGTCAAAGGAACTTCCTTTTCTTCGAGCAAGTTTTATAACACCCAGGCATTGAACCTAATCGTTGTAGTGTAGCAATTAGGGTAAGCCACGGGTATTGATATCGTTCTCTAGGGAATAGGAATGCTAGTAGGAGTTACTACGCTAAGGTTAAGGTTGAGGAAGATTATTTTTATCTTTTTATATTTTATGAAAATGGAAAGGTACGAATCTCGGGTATTGGATTGGGGGTTGGTATTTCACCGATTACTCTACTATTATCTAATTATCTAAACTAAGGTTGTGGGAGTCTATGTCTAATTAATGTGTGTTCGTATGATAGTTTAAAGATGTGTTTACTTAGTTTGTATTACTCCTTAATTATCTCCTATTGATGGTTGAGTGTCACGTCTTATTCCTAGTTGCGTTGTGTGTCTAAAGTTGTAGGGTATGCGTTTCTCCCTAACTCTTCGAACTTACCAAAGGGTCTTGTCTACAAACCCACTTAGAGATTATAGACTCCTACTCTAAGGCGCTCTTTGGATGGTTTAGCCTACAATTACTCAGGTAATTATACGCTAAGGTTCACAAAGATGAATCAAGCATTAAGTACACAACGAATGACCTATCGCATTACTAGATCATTAATCAACTAAGATAAGAAACAACCAATCAATATTTAATAATTAAGTTTCATACATCCTAAGCAAACACACAAATAAATTAGCCGGACATGGAGAACATGCAAGCATACACACAAATAATCAAAGACATAATTGAATTAATGAAGTAAAGACTTATCTTGGTGTAAGATAGGGTTTAAAACCCTAAAATCTTGTACAAGACACCTTAGGTTCGGTTTTAGGTTTTTACTCCAAAGACTCTCCACACAAAGACCGAAAAATTCGGATTCTATATATAAGATTACAATTGCGACGGCGTCACCTTATGTTTAGTGACGCCGTCGTGTCGCCGCCATTAGGGTTTCGTCTTGGCCACGTTAACCTTGCGACGGCGTCACCTTATGTCCGTGACGCCGTCCTCTTCGACTTTCGACGTCATCCGGATTGCATCTAGGCCATGCGAGTAGCGACGGCCTACTCTTTCACAACTAGACGCCGTCTCTTGAAAACACGAGTTTTGGGTTCGCCCGTCACAATAATTTTGGGACGGCGTCGCCAATAGCACCGACGCCGCCGCCTTCTACTTTCAAAGAATCGTGAGTGTCTCGATTTCGACTTTGGCTATTTTCTTCATATATTCGCGCCTTTTCGTCCAAATAAGTGCCATTCCAAGATTTTGCCTTCACGAGACCTAAAAAGTGAAAAGGAACGATATTAAGCAATAACGGATACAAAAGTGATCAAATAAGGACTTAAACGACCCCTCAAAATGGTACCTTTTAAAACCTTATCACGTATTCGGTTTCGGTTGTTGATATTGCTAATGCCATTTGTTTCTTAGAAAACCAAGATGTTAAACAACATCCCATAAAAGTACATACCCCACTTGTACTTTTTTTGTCAACATAATCACCTGCATGGTCAGAATCTGCATATACAATTGTTTATACTCCCGTGCCCTTAGGATACCATAATCCTAATTGTGTTGTACCCTTAGTGTATCTAAATATCCTTTTTAAGGCTTCTAGATGTGATGTTTTAGGGTCTTATTGAAACCTATCACATAGACAAACACTAAACATGATATCCGGCCTACTAGCCGTGAGGTAGAGAAGACTACCAATCATGCCACGATATTTTGTGTTATCAACGTACTCGCCGTCTTCATCTTTTGTCAGTTTGGTGTCGGATGATGATAACGCTACACGCGTCGTTCGGGTTCAAAGGAACTTCCTTTTCGTCGAGCAAGTTTTTCAACACCCCAGGCGATGAACCTAATCGTTGTAGTGTAGTATTAGGGTAAGCCACGGAATTGATATCGTTCTCTAGGGAATAGGTATGCTAGTGAGAAGTTACTACGCTAAGGTTGGGGTTGAGGAAGATTATTTTTATCTTTTATGTTTTTAGGAAATGGAAAGGTACGAATCTCGGGTTTGAATTTGGGGGTGGTATTTCTACCGATTACTTCTACTTATCCAATTATCTAAACTAAGGTGTATGTAGTCTATGTCTATTGTTGTGTGCTCGTATGATAGTTAAAAATGTATTTGCTTAGGCTTTATTACTCCCTAGTTATCTCCTATTGGTGGTTGAATTGTCACGTCCTTATTCTTAATTGCGTTGTGTCTCTAAGGTCGTAGGGTATGCGTTTATCCCTAACTCTTTGAAGCTACCAAAGGTTAATGACTACAAAATCTCTAGGATTTATAAACTTTAACTCTAAGGTATTCTTTGAAAGACTAGCCTACAATTACTCTAGGTGATCATAAACTAAGGTTCATCAAAGATTAATCAAGCATTACAAACACAACTAATGACCTATCGCAATACTAGGTCAATCACAATTAAGATAAGAGACAACCAATCAATATTCAATAACTAAGTTTCATATTACCTAAGCAAAAACACAAGTAAATTAGCCGGACATTGGGGAACATGCAAGCATACACACAATCAAAGGAAGACATAATTAAATTAATGAAGTAAAACACTTATCTTGATGTAAGATAGGGTATGGAACCCTAAAATACTCGTACAAGACGACCTTGGTTCGGTTTAGGTTTTACTCCAAAAGACTACACACCGAAAACTAAAAACTAGGATTCTATATATATGATTACAAATGCGACGACGTCACCCTTTGATTTGTGACGCCGCCGGGTCGCCGTTATTAGGGTTTCGTCTTGGCCACGTTAGTCTTTGACGACGTCACCTTATGCTTGTGACGCCGTCCCTTCGACCCCCGACGTCGTCTCGGATCAAATCTAGGCCGTCGAGTTGCGACACCCTATTCTTTTAAAACCCAAGCCCTCACTTGTAAATGAGCAATTTGACTCTCGAGTCATCACAAAATTTGTCCGATGCGTCTCTAGTTGTGCCTGGCGCCGTCACTTGTAACTCCCGACGCCGTCCCCTTCGGCCCAAAGACTGAGTGTCTCGATTCTTGACTTTGGCCATTTTCTTCAGATATTCGCCTTTTCGTCCGAATAAGTGTCATTCCAGCATTTTGGCTTCAAGATACCTAAAAGTGAAAAGGAACGATATTAAGTAATAACGGATACAAAAGTGATCAAATAAGGGCTTAAACGACCCCTCAAAAAGGTACATTTTAAAACCTTATCAAATATTCCTACACTTGGTATTTGCTTGTCCTCAAGTAAATGTGCTTTTAGCCAATCAATTTATAAGTTAGAGGTCATGAAGCATTAGTTTAGAACGATTCACAACACATATAAGCCCTGCAAAAGTCATAACAAGCACGAAAATTACATACTAGCACCTCACATGGGGTGTTTGGATACTCACATCTCTCGGGTGTATATGAAATATAACAAGTTAGAAATGGAAGATGAACACTCATTAACCGGTCCTAGTACATAGATTACCATAGGCTTGAGACTAGATCAAACCTCCATCGCTTTGGCGTAAGCACCTAGGAAAGACTATCCAAGAGGTCTTTTAAAGGGTTGTAATGATAGGCTTACGGTATGGAAACAAAGGGTTTGGTGTGATAGGCTATTTAGTAGTGGCAAGTCAAAAATCTTTATGTTACAAGCATGCGAAGAATGGCATTGCTAAGCCAAGACTCGACACTCTAGACTCTAGTTAACTGAAACAAACAAAAATAAATTAAAGATAGATGTAGGATGGTAGCCTTTTTTTTTTTTTTTTTTCAACACTCAATTTTTTCTTTTCTCTTTTCTATTTTTTCGATTTCTTTTCATACACTTTTACTCTACCATCCTCTATGATAACATCAAAATGATAGGGATTTATAGGCACATCCCTACACTTGAGTTTTTATTACTCTAACACTAATTTGACCTGAATTGAAAAGATCAAAACACTTGGAGTACATTATTATGCAAATAAAGGGAATTTGAATTTAACGTTCCCTTCCCGTCTTCTCATAAAATTTAACTTTTCCCATGAGTCTCAATCGTCCCAAAATTGTGTACAAAGGATATGACTCGACTTAGCAACTTATGCAAGCAACAAGATAATGGAACTAAGGGTTAAGTGGATAAGAATAATGCACTAAAAGTGAGTGCATACAAGGAAGGCTAAGGCGATATGGGTGTACATTTGGGGATGGATTGTAAACAATGCTCTTCATTGATATTCCGGAAAACCAAAACATCACGAGAACCGCGAAAAGGATAGGCTCTGAGGGGTTAACTAGGGGTATCGTGTACTAAAGATGAGTACAACACAAAGGTGTGGGGGAATTACTCAACCGATGTGGAAGAAGTAATTATATTATGGGTATCAAACAAGGGTTATCCTAATGCCTCTTATCATTTGGTTATTCCTTACTACACAAGTGTAGTCTTACTAGCGATCTCGGAATGCATCACAAAACAAGTTCTAGAATCTATTATACTACCGGTTCACGCTCTAAGCATTAAAGATGAATGCTTTAATTCCTACAAATCTAAGGGTGATCCTTACATTTTGGGTGGAATTTAAGTGGTAAAGGGTTTTTATGCTAGTCATATAACTTCCTATCCATGAGACGCTTTATTAAGACTAATGGCCCACTCCTACATGTCATGAAAAATTTTAAATTTGGTGCCAAAATTACCCTAACCGATATTTCTCATTGTTTATTACACAAATGCAATTGGACAAAGCAAATAATCAAGGATAAGCATAGTTTCAAAGTTCCGCTTTATTTTCCTCCTACACTTAAACCGAATATTGTCCCCAATGTTCCCGAAAGTATCAAAGTTATGATAATGGTAGGTAACAAAAGACGAAAGAAACTAATACTCCCCTGATTAGCTCGGTAGGATCCGTGTAAAGTGGTGGTTACATCTTTCTTCAAGAAGAACGTATGCGTGAAAAGCTCCTTCTCATCTTATGTATCTTCTTCTTGGTAAATTAAGCCTGCACACTTGAAGAAAACAAATGAAACCTTTCACGTAAAATCGATGGTAATAATATATATAAGACTCTACTAAACTAGGATATAATGCTTTTGGAATGGATGTTTACAGATTTTCTGGAAAATTAAGACCGGAAAATTCCAAAATTTATAAGTAGCTCGAAACGAGAAAAAATAACCGATTGTTTCGCTCCTTCGACGCCGTCAGTTATCCTGACAGAAGCGGTCTGCGATTTTTCGGAAAAATTCGGAAAATTTACATCTTTAGAATCTGGAAAATTTCTGCAAAACATCCATTATGACTCGATACAAGCATTTGACTCGAACAAACACATGCATATCTTTTAATTAATTGAAATTCTCATGTTTACGTTTCTTTTGAAAAAGTGTGTAATCCTCCCTACACTTATCCCTTATGTAAAATACCTTTATATGTAATTAAGACGAGGTTAAAGACACAATAAAGCATTTTTACAAATTTAAACATGAGAATAAACAATCAATAAAAGATATACGATACAAACAAGCAAACAATTAAGTATGGGTTGCCTCCCACGAAGTGCTTTTCTTTATTTATGAGTCTTGTAGCTAGACTCGAAGTCGTGTCCCTACGTTGTCCTTATCTTAGAGGCACATTCGATCTCCTTAACCCTTCTCCCATCACGAATATATTCGTGGCCTAATTCAAGACAAGCAAAGTAGTAAACCTTGTTCTTCCAGTCTACTTCAAATGCCGGAATGTTGTCCACATCTAAATTATCAATACCTCAAACTTCTTATTTTGTGGGCATTATATATTTAACACTCGGCTCTATTTGAGAACTCGACTATTCCTTCCTCTCGATCATAAACCATATTAGACTCTATAAATGGTCACCTAAGTATTACATCCCCTAAAAACCCATCAATGATGCCCTTAACATTTTCCAAGATCATGAAATCACACCTATATGTGAAGTTACCTACGAAGACATGCAATCCTTTAACCCTCCCAACATAGTTACTTGCTTTCCTAGGGCGAAAGGGGTCCCTCATAGGTTCTAGCTTTTTGCTCATGATCCAATTGTAATAGAGCCTAGACATTATATTCATGGGTGCCTTATAGTTAATGTAGGTGTGATCCCTATATAAGTATCCAATCATACACAGTATCTTGATGTTTTTAGGGTTACCCCTTCTTATGCGAGGTTCGAAAGGTGGTCTCGGGAAGTTAACTACGTTATATTGATAGGCGGTTTCCTTCCCTTTAGGGTATGAGTCGAAATACTCCCTAAGTTCTTCCTCTTCCTTACTATCATCCATAATTTCTAACACCTTATAATCTCCATCTTCTAGGTCATCATCCGAATCACTTGAGGTTGAATCACTATTTAAAGTGTTAGTAGATTCCTTAAGGGCTTCCTCAAGCGTATTTTCAATTATCCTATTTAGTTTCCTAAGCTCTCCAATTTTACTAATAATACGTGCTCGAAGTTGGTTGGCAAAGGCTGGGTCAAGCGGTGGGTACTTGTTTGGTGGTGAAGTGTTGTTTGGCGGATTATCACCTTCCATGATGAAAAGTGACAGGGTTACGAACAAAGGTCACGAAGAAGGAGGATAGACTACGAGGAAGCTAAAAATTGGAAAAAAGCTTACTTGATAGGAATCAAGCAAGGAAACCTAAACGAGGTGGACTCTAACTAGCTATTCTATTCCGCAACGGCGCCAAAACTTGATAACGTTACGCGTCGTCGGGGTCAAAGAAACTTCCTTTTCGTCGAGCAAGTTTTTCAAGACCCTAGGCGTTGAACCTAATTGTTGTAGTGTAGTATTAGGGTAAGCCACGGAATTGATATCGTTCTCAGGGAATAGGAATGCTAGTGAGAAGTTACTACGCTAAGGTTGGGGTTGAGGAAGATTATTTTTATCTTTTATGTTTTTAGGAAATGGAAAGGTACGAATCTCGAGGTTTGAATTTGGGGGGGGGTTGGTATCTCTACCGATTACTTCTACTTATCCAATTATCTAAATTAAGGTGTATGTAGTCTATGTCTATTGTTGTGTGCTCATATGATAGTTAAAAATGTATTTGCTTAGGCTTTATTACTCCCTAGTTATCTCCTATTGGTGGTTGAATTGTCACGTACTTATTCTTAATTGCGTTGTGTCTCTAAGGTCGTAGGGTATGCGTTTATCCCTAACTCTTTGAAGCTACCAAAGGTTAATGACTACAAAATCTCTAGGATTTATAAACTTTAACTCTAAGGTATTCTTTGAATGACTAGCCTACAATTACTCTAGGTGATCATAAACTAAGGTTCATCAAAGATTAATCAAGCATTACAAACACAACGAATGACCTATCGCAATACTAGGTCAATCACAATTAAGATAAGAGACAACCAATCAATATTCAATAACTAAGTTTCATATTACCTAAGCAAACACACAAGTAAATTAGCCGGACATGGGGAACATGCAAGCATACACACAATCAAAGGAAGACATAATTAAATTAATAAAGTAAAACACTTATCTTAATGTAAGATAGGGTATGGAACTCTAAAATACTATACAAGACAGCCTTGGTTCGGTTTAGGTTTTTACTCCAAAAGACCACACACTGAAAACTAAAAAATTCGGATTCTATATAAAAGATTACAAATGCCCACGGCGTCACCCTTTGATTTGTGACGCCTTCGGGTCGCCGTTATTAGGGTTTCGTCTTGGCCACGTTAGTCTTGCGACGGCGTCACCTTATGCTTGTGACGCCGTCCCTTTAGTCCTCGACGTCGTCGGATCAAATCTAGGCCGTCACGAGTTGCGACGCCATACTCTTTTAAAACCAAGCCGTCACTTGTAAATGAGCAATTTGACTCATCGAGTCATCACAAAATTTTTCCGACGACGTCTCTAGTTGTGCCTCGACGCCGTCACTTTTAACTCCCGACTGTCCCTTCGGGCCCGGTGACTGAGTATCTCGATTCTTGACTTTGGCCATTTTCTTCAGTATATTCGCGCCTTTTGTCCGAATAAGTGTCATTCCAGCATTTTGCCTTCAAGATACCTAAAAAGTGAAAAGGAATGATATTAAGTAATAACGGATACAAAAGTGATCAAATAAGGGCTTAAACGACCCCTCAAAAAGGTACATTTTAAAACCTTATCAGATGACATTGGTGTCTTAATTGGTTTTGACTATTCTAAATCGAATTTCTTTAACATCTCTTTTATGTATTTAGATTGATTAAAGAAGATACCATCTTCTACTTGTTTGATTTGTATACCAAGAAAAAAACTAAGTTCTTCCATCATACTCATCTCAAACTCGTCATGCATGATTTTAGAGAAATCATCACACATGTCTTGACAAGTGGATCCGAATATAATATCATCTACATATATTTGAACTATGATTATATGTGACTCTCTTTTCTTAGTAAAAAGTGTGTTGTCAACTAACCCTATGGTATAGTTGTGTTTGATTAAGAATGACTTGAGTCTATCATACCAAGCTTTTGGAGCTTGTTTAAGACCGTAAAGGACTTTCTTTAACTTATACACATGTTTAGGTTTTTCAAAATTGATGAAGCCCGGAGGTTGAGCTACATATACTTCTTCATTAATAAAACCATTTAGAAAAGCACTTTTGACATCCATTTGATAAAGCTTTAGATCATTAGCACAAGCATAAGCAAGTATTCTTATAGACTCTAATCTAGCCACGGGGCATAGGTCTCATCAAAGTTTATTCCTTCTTGTTGGTTATACCCTTGGGCAACGAGTCTAGCCTTGTTTCTAGACACTACTCCGTTTGCATCTAACTTGTTTTTATAAACCCATTTGGTTCCTATTATGGTTTGATTACTAGGTGGAGGGACAAGTGTCCAAATATCATTAGAAACAAATTGATTTAACTCTTCTTGCATAGCCATTACCCAACTTTCATCTTTTATGGCTTCTTGTGTATTCTTAGGTTCTATGGTTGAAACAAAATAAAATATGCTACTTTGGTTTTGAACTTGAGACCATAAGGTTCTTTCGTTTAACTTTCCTATGACCTTATCTATGGGGTGATCTTTGGACTCTTTAATACTTATGAGTTCATTATTTGAAGATTCTTCTTCTTCTTCATTTATCTTTTTCTTTATTACAATAGCTTCACTTTCTACAATCTCGTCATCGACAAGAGGTGGAGAGGGTTTGGGTGGACTTTCATCAAATTTTACATTTAATGACTCTTCTACCTTCATTGTTTCTTTATTTAGTATGACGTAAGCTTTGCTATTAGGGGAGTAACCTAAAAAGATACATTTGGTTTGATTTAGGACCAAATTTTGTAAGGTAATCTTTAGTGTTAAGAAGAAAACATTTGCTACCAAAGACTCTAAAGTGATCTAACGTAGGCTTTTGCCTCAAGTAACTCGTATGGAGTTTTACCTAAAATTGGTCTAATTAAAACTCGACAGTATGTACGTTGAAGTATCAACGGCATTGCACCAAAACTTTTGAGGTATGGATTGCTCATTTAGCATGGTGCGACTCATTTCTTGTAGGGTTTTATTCTTTCTTTCAACTACCCCATTCGATTGTGGAGTGCGCGGAGCCGAGAAGTTGTGAGTAATACCATTAGCATCACAAAAAGCTCCAAATTGCACTTCATTATCGAATTCCATACCATGATCCATTCTAATAGACACTATAGGACTTCCTAGTTGTCTTTGGATTTTCTTGCTTAATATTTCAAAATAATTAAACGTTTCCATTTTGTTCTTTAAGAATTTTGTCCATGTGTACCTAGAGTAATCATCCACTATGACCAAAGTGTAGTAGTTGCCTCCATAACTTTGGATAGCAGATGGACCAAATAAATCCATGTGTAGTAATTCTAGACACTTAGTTGTAGACACCATGTTTTTAGCTTTGTGACTAGAATGAACTTGTTTTCCTACGTTACAAGCATCACAAAAGTGATGTTCATATTTTAACTTAGGTAGATCTCTTACCAGATCTTTGGATGATAGCGATTGAAGAAGTCGCATATTGGCATGACCCAATCTTCGATGCCATCCATAGAGGTAAGACAAAGTTTGTCTTTAGGTTCATTACCGATTATAATGACATAGACTCCATGTTTCCTAATTCCTCTTCCTATGCTTATGCCATTTTTAATATCTTACTACCGGTTTCGGTAAAAAGTACATTGCACTTTTTATCACATCTTTGTCCTATACTTAAGAGGTTAAAGTTTAGGTTTTCTACGTGACACACGTCGTTAATGGTTAGAGATTTGTTAGAAATCGTACCTTTACCGATGATTTTACTTTTGCTATTTCCAAACACCACATTTCCTCCATTGAAGGATTCATATGTGGAGAATAGATCTTTATTGCCGGTCATGTGCCTCGTGCACCCGCTATCCTTGACCCATTCATCCGGATCTAGGTCGACCTTTAAGCACACCTAAGAAAACAATTAACTCAAAAGTTTGGTCCCCATTTGTTCTTGGGTCCATTAGTGTTAAACATTCCATTCATGTTAGACATGTATGGATAAGGTGAATATGCATTCCATGGTGCAAAGTTTTGAAAAGGAAAACTATTTTGCGTATTTGGGTTCCATCCCAATTGATGGTTACTTCTCGGGTAAAAATTATTAGGTCTCCTAGATGGATAAGGTTTCAAAAAAGATGGAGCTTTGTTTCTTGCAAAAATAGGATTATATTTTGGAGGTGGTTTTCTAGTGGTAAAATGAGTTGGTTTCTTCTTATTAACAATAACAAAATTAGTTCGAGATGAAGAAGCTATGTTATTACCACTGTTTGCTTCATGCACCCACGGATCCCCGGCCGTACACTAGCCGGTTCCCTTTTATGGGATACGTGGGATCCGCCACAACAATGGCTTGTTTTTCTAGTGCCTTAACAAATTGTGTTTCTTTATTTTCACTAGTTGACGATCAAGTTGTGAATACCTAAACCTTTTGGTTGTTTCAGCTTTAACACTATCTAATATCATATCTAAAGTATTCGTACTCATTCTAGCAATTTTAGAATCTAGTTGATCAACTAGTGTTTGAAGTTGAACGTAAAGTTCACATTCACCACTTGCTATTTTACCCTTTTCTAGACGTTTCAATTTTGCTTTTAATTCTATGACTTCCTTATCTAAACGTTGGTTTTGATTTTTCAAAAACTTGTTTTTGTTAATTAATTTTAAGCTAATATTGCAAAGTTTATCATATTCATTATGCAATGAGTCATCATCTAGTGATGAGCTATTATAGTATTCGTGACATACCTCGTCATTTTCCATGAGACAAATTTCTTCGTCCTCCTCGTCGCTCATTCCCCACGTGCCGCTCACGAATTCCTTTTGATCATCCCATTTGGGACACTTACTAATAAAGTGGTTTGGGTCCCCACATTTAAAGCAAGCACGATCATCCATTAGTTTCTCGTCCTCTTTGGTTTTCCGGAATCCTTTCTTGTCGTCATATGGTTGTTTGACGTATCTTCCCTTCCTTCTAAAGAACTTTTTAAAGTCCCTTACCGCCATAGCATACTCCTCGTCGTCACTATCCGAAGAGGAGTTCTCTTCATCGCTTGAGGCCTTTTTGGCTTTAAGGGCAAGAGATTTGTGTTTCTCTTTCACCTTTGAGGCTTCGAAATCTTTAGCAAGGACAAGCTCGTAGACTTTTAAGTTGCCTATGAGTTCATCAAGGGTGAGGATTGTCAAATCTTTTGACTCTTCGATTGCCATCACCTTGGATCTCCACTTGGATGGAAGTGCCTTTAGATATCTCCTAACATGGTTACGGCTAGAAAAATATTCATCAAGTGCTTGTAAAGATGTAATAATAGTATTAAAATTTGCAAATGAATGATCTATAGTTTCCTCATCCGATATTGAAAATTGTTCATATTGCTGAACAAATAAATCAATTTCATTATTTTTAACTTGTTGATTACCTTGATGAGTTACAACTATAGAATTCCAAATTTCTTTAGAGGTTTTAAGCATAGAAATTCTTTCGAATTCCTTTTTGGGTAAAGCATTATATAAAACCATTTTAGCTTCACTATTTTTAGAAAGTTTTTTCTTCATGTCATCGTTTAGTTTATCATGAGGTATGTTAACTAAATTTCCTTTATCATCTTTTGAGGTAGCCTCAAAATCACCTTTAACAATAATGTACCAAAGATCAATATCTTTAGACTTCACATACGTTTGAATCTATTTTCCAATATATAAAACCATTAGTTTCAAGTAGTGGTGGTCGTTGCATAGATTGCCCTTCCTTGTAATTTTCGAAACCATAGTGATCGAAAAGTTTTAAAATACGGTTTACTTTAAAACTTTTATAAACTTAGCTCTTGATGCCAATTGTGAAAACTATAAGGGGTTGAATAGTTTTGCCGATTTGAAGTTAGTTTCAAAAAAACTTTAGATTCGATATTATGTGAAATCGTATGGATGTAGAGAAAGTATAGAACTAATGATAAAGAAAGTAAATAAAGTAAAGCAAGGGATTGAAATGACACAACCGATTTATAGTGGTTCGGCTACAAAGACACCTTGGCGAAGAAGCCTTCACAACGTTGCTTACACCTTTTTCCGGTACAAAGCTAAATACCGAGTCCGTAACACGGTGGACCAAACCAACACGACTATTACACAACAACTATGTGAAATATCAAATATTTATCACTTTGTGTATATAAAACTTAAAAGTTGTTACGCATACACTAAAGTAAATTGGCAAGATTATTCTAGTAGTGAAGTTATGTTGGGTATTTGGGTGCATGTGTTTTGGCGACTACGCTTTGGTACTTTTTAGCGATGTGAGTAATTAACTATTGGATATGGGTTGCTATGTTTCTTACTCTATGAACTTAAGTTTTATGGTTGGTAGGATAGGATATCATTAGTCACTAGGAGCTTACATGGTAAAATGAAAGCTATGAAGAAATTGAAAAGTGCTTCCTTTATTTATATAAAATTAACGAGAAGGCGCGCCCCACGTTGCGAGGGTCTTCGTTAACTGCGAAGTAAAAACGTAGCAGATAAATAGTAATCGGTGAGCGTGATGTAATCTCCAGAAAACGAACTGCTCTGATACCAATTGATACGAACCGGATCGATTAAGAGATAAAAAGAACGATAAAGATAAGTGATCAACTTTCGAGAGACCGATCTCTCTCCCAATAATGAAGTAAATAACTAAACCATTAATAATATTCAGCATAATTCTCCATTACAACCCTAATACCCTATTTATAATAAAAGGCCATAGACTTAACTTGTTCACTAAGAAAATATAATAAAGGAAACTAAATAAACTAATTAATTAATAATGAATAATAATAATAATAACTATAGAATGCAGGATCGTATCACTTTCGTAAGCCCAATGTGATTCGATAGATAACCGTTAGTACATCCGACATGACGAGAGCCAAACATATTCCTTCACCCATTTGATTGTACACCAACTTGTTAAGATGCTTGACCGAGCACTCGATTCTCTCCTCATCATTTTCCTCCATGTGATTGTTTGAGTTTTGAAGTGTATAATTCGCTAAGTGTTCTTAAAATGAGAAAAAAGAAAGAAAAAAAAATGGGAACAAGAAAGAAAGTCTCGGGGCGGCGACAAGCACAAGACTAGTAGCTTACACTCTATTTTTTCATAAAATATGAGATATTGTGTACCATTATATGCTTTATGGTGATTAGTTGTCAAATTCTTAAGATAGCTAATTATTTATCTACTTTATTGATTCACTTGAAATGATGTTCACTTTTCTAACATATAAAAGTGTAATATCCATTATATAATAGGGATTACTAGTCATAAATAAATATTTTGTTATAGATTTTGTATGCACCATCTCGTGAAGTTGAATGAAGACGTGAAGATCTTGGTGAGTGGTGATGTCGTGTTGACAATTCCGCGCGCGGTTATGGTCAGTAAACCGATGAAGAAGACAACCATTGAAGAGAAAGATAATTAAATAATAGAAAAGAATGGGCTTTTGTGTTTTACTACTAATTTTTGGTTCACACATTTTACTTTTGTAATTCCAGTTTCCAAGACACCCTTTCCTTTCATTTGTTTTTTTTACATTCGATTTATTAATGGAGCATTTATGTTGTAACTTTTAAACGTATTTATGGTTTTCAAACACTAAGGGCCCGTTTGGTTTGTACATGGGTTTAGGATTCGGATTTAGATTTGGATTTAAATATGTATTAGGATTTGGATTTGGATTTGGGTTTGATGAAAGAGAGAAAATAATTTTATATGTTAAATATATAAATAGATTAAATGTTATTTAGTTTTTAAACTTAAAAAATTAAAAAAAAATGAAAAATGCATTATATGTGGTTGTGATATATTGAAATCATGGAAAATCAACAAAAACAAGTTAATTGTCAGAAATACTAAGACTTTTGATGACTTTTGTTAACACCCTTAAATGAGGGTATGAAGTACTGTACTATAACCCAACTTATCAAACCAAACGACAACTTTTTCTTTGAATCCATTCTTTAAAACCAAATACCTCATACCAAACGCACCCTAAGTTTTTACTTGCTCTTTCTAATAGTGTTTGGCAACTTTTATATACTGCTAATTAGTAATGACTAATCAATTTAGTTTTGCATAAAGTCTAAAAGTATTTGGCTATTTGCATGTTCCATAATATATTGATACCGAAACACTTGATAGATAAGTATGTTATATATTTGGTATTACTGAACTTGGGTTGAATTCACGGCTTGACCCGACCCGTCTCATTGACTACTTGGGCCGTTAATCTTCTGATAAAGTTGGGAACCACCTTGATTTTATGGTTGGGTCTGCCACTGGTGATGTAGTTGTTTTATGTTTTGTTCCTTTTTTGCCATAGGGTTGAGGGTCTTCCCTTCAACAAAATTAGATCAATCAAAATTAGGGACATGCTTTGGTCTAATTCAACCCGAGTTAGAAGGCACTCGAAGGAAATTATCCAAAAGTTAATGTATTATCTTAGCCGTTTTGTTTATTTGCTTCGTTTACATTCGAAGTAATTTATCACTTTGTGTATATTAAAACTTAAAAGTTGTTACGCATACACTAAAGTAAATTGGCAAGATTATTCTAGTAGTGAAGTTATGTTGGGTATTTGGGTGCATGTGTTTTTGGCGCCACGCTTTGGTACTTTTTAGCGATGTGAGTAATTAACTATTGGATATGGGTTGCTATGTTTCTTACTTTATGAACTTCAGTTTTATGGTTGGCGTGATAGGATATCATTAGTCACTAGGAGCTTACATGGTAAAATGAAAGCTATGAAGAAAGCGAAAAGTGCTTCCTTTTATTTATATAAAATTAACGAGAAGTGGCGTCGGTCCCACGTTGTGGGTCTTCGTTAACTTGCAAGTAAAAACGAAATTTTTGGGCTTAGATTTTGTATATCAAGAAATATTAAGTGTGATATTTTTTTTGTTTTGTATTTTGTATACCATTTAGTACAATTTTTGTATATGTAAATTAATAATTATTATTCTTTGAAAGTGATACCAATATTTTTTTTATAATTCAATAAGCTCATAAGTCCATCAAATAAGCTTAAGACATACACCGCCTAAATCAACTAAAACTGATAATGGACCTAAAAATGATAAAAGAATTGAAAGGAAAAACGCTAATCAGATAATTCAGCTTATTTACCTTATCAAATGGTTTGTTTTTGTCATTGGGTGCCTAACTGAAGCATGTTTGCATTCATTACTCATTAGGATCTATAAACCAATAATTTTGCAATTCATCACGCAAAAACCAATCTGTTTCAAACACATTCGCTATATGTGCAAAGAATCTAAACAAAGGTTCTGAAATTGACTGTACAAACGATAATTTGTCATGAACAAAGATGGCGAATTTTAGAAAGAATGAATTATTTAATACCTCTCAACTTTCATGTACAAATATGAGAGTGCATTATAAAGAATCTTGGTAGAAGGAAGTCGAGGCAATGAACCTAGAAGGATATCCGATGTTTTGATCGACGGGTTACCATAAAATCTACAGTTTTCTTGTGTTCATGTCGTCACCATGCTTCCTTCAAGTGAGCAACCGACAAAAGCACATGGAAATCAACCCAAAATGTCAAACATAAACAACTAATGGGTGTCCACGTCCAGTGCATGTACATGATTTTGCATAATATACCAAACTTACTTTGCATCTGTCCATATTATAATCTGTACTTTTTAAATGCGAGTTACTTAAAGACGACTATATAGCCATTTGGGTCAGTTGGTAAACCAAAAAAAAAAAAAAAAAACCCCATAGAAGTCTTAAAATGATAATTTATATACACAAATGTTAAATTTGTGTGCAAATGTCATTTTATATAGAAATTTTAAGAATATGAATTACAAGAGTATGTTTTGAAGTTACCTTTACTGCAGCTGTATGTATAGCAAGCAACATATCCATCATCACCAGGCCGAAAATCGACTTGAGCTGCTCTTCCAATTATTCCAACAGCAGCATTTGCACTTGCTCCTATCGATAAACATACATTTCCACCAAATGTCTTGACTGCATCGCTGTTTCTGAGCACGATTATGAAATCAGTAAGCTCACCTCCCACATGTTCAAATAACACGCAAACATATGTCAAAAGTGGAAAAGAGTGATACACCACATCACGAAATCATTTAGAACAGACATTTTCAACCATATGGCAGAACGAATGAAACAAACGAATAATTCAACCATAAGATAGTTTTTTTTCGGACCAATGGCAGAAACTTGTTCACAATCTTGGAAATCTATAGGTTTACCAATATATTCTCAAATTTTCTTAAAGAAATTAGAAAAATGGGTAACAAAACTTACATACCTGATATGATGTAAACAATAGCACACATAACCTCCATCATAAGGGGTTGCAATAACCCAAATTACCAAACCCTAAGGATTAGGTTAGTCAATCAATTCTTTCAAGAACAACAATTCACAACACCAGATTCAACAATCGATACCATGTCCCCAAATGAACGAAACGCCCCAAAAACAGAAACCTAATGCCAAAAAAAAGCTTCAAGTGACCATCTCAATCTTTATCAAATAGCAACCTTTTAAATTAACAGTTGAAAACTAATAAACAAAATTGAGAGCTGAAACACGAAAACTTACCCAAACAAAGCATTCAAGAGTTTTACCCATCCTAATAAACTATTATAACAAATGATTTATTACAACAATGTGTATTAGGTGACTATATGTAAATGCTTTACAAAAATAACATGTATCCTTATAATTATACTTATGATAAAATTATATTTGTTATCAACAAAACCAAAAGAGATCGCAAAATATTAATAAATGTTTTACGGTTTATTTGTATTAACATATTCATTCACCAATTTGATTGTACACCAACTTGTTAAGATGCTTGACCGAGCACTCGATTCTCTCCTCATCATTTTCCTCCATGTGATTGTTTGAGTTTTGAAGTGTATTATTCGCTAAGTGTTCTTAAAATGAGAAAAAGAAAGAAAAAAATTGGGAACAAGAAAGAAAGACTCGACGACGACAAGTACAATGAGGGGCTAGTAGCTTACACTCTATTTTTCATAAAATATGAGATATTGTGTCTAAGTATCCACTATATATGCTTTATGGGTGATTAGTCACAGAGTGGTCAAATTCCTAAGAATGTCACATTATGTTAAGATGACATAAAACATAGGTAATTATTAGTATCTACTTTATTGTTTTGAAATGATGTTCACTTTTTCTAACATATAAAGTGTAATATCCATCATATAATAGGGATTACTAGTCGTTACGCATAAATAAATATTTTTATAGATTTTTTATGCATAGTTGAAATGATATATACATCATGTGCGTACAATGAACATGAATGCCATACAATACACAGTGATGTAGTTGTTTTATGTTTTGTTCCTTTTTTGCCATAGGGTTGAGGCGGGGGACGGAGCCGGTGGGGGGGCTAGAGGTGCTCGGCCACCCCAACTGGTTAAGCCTACCTACCTACCTAGCGAGCTGGGCTGCTTTGTTTTTTCTTCGGGCAAGTTTGAATGACACAGAGCCACAGAGGTTGTGTGGGGATAAAGACAGAGGTAGAAGATAGAAAAAGAAAATAAGGTAAAGTGAGTATGTACTATTTGGTTTTGTCTTTTCATAGGTTTTATCTTTTCTTTTGTGTTTTGCTACTATTTCTTTTGTACTACTTTTTCTTGTTTATTTAATAAGAGTAGGTGGTATTGTTTTGTAGTTGATGTAGAGCAACAAAAAACACAAACAAGTACGACAATTTTTAAGTAAACATGCTTTAGTTTTTTCATACTAAATACTTTAATATGCCATCTGAACTTGTAGTTTTTAAGAAAAGTATTAAACTTGTAATCTTGTTTTTTTTTCTATTCTTACTAAGGTTTGAATTTTAAACTTGAAACTTATGGCTCCAACAAAATAACTTTCTTTGGAAAATGGAATGTTTGAATTCTATTCAACGATTCAAATTCATTATATCTAGTTTTAATACTATGTTGGATCTAACTATTTTCTTTTATTTGGGTTGAGTGTTATTTTACAACTTTGTTTTAAAGCATTGTAAGAATAATTGCTAATGGATGTAAGCATTACAAGGTATAAATGTAGTCAGAAAGCGTATGTCGAACGATTTGAACTTCAATCTAACTTCTAAAACAAGGAATTGTATATTACTATCGGAATGTTTTTTTGAGCCCCTTAATACAAAGTCCGGCTCCGTCTCCGAATAAAGGCATGCATTTGCTAAAGTTTCTGACCAAAATCTATCAAAATTTGGGGTGAAATAACGAGCTTTACGTCTGAACCAAGTTCAACATAAGACTTATGAAAAGACTTATCATAGGCGTCATAAACTCAAGGGGTTCCAAGAAATTATTGAATAGTTTATGAATTGGAACTTTTATTGGATTTCCTTATTTATGTTTATTTCCTTATTATTGTTTCTTGTTCTTTAAGTTAGGTATTTCTTATATATAGGGTCGTAGGAATAAGGAGGGGTTATGGAATTATTTGTCAAGGATTTTGGTCTACGGAGAATCCTGTATCTCAAAGCAGGGCACTATCAAGTTTGTTTTCTTTGTTTTCCTTTACTTATTATTTGAATAATATAATCAAGCCGATTGATTCGCATCAATTGGTATAAGAGCAGTTCGATTCTAGGGTTTCTAAAAAATAAAAAAAATAAAAAAATTGTTCATCGGTTACTGTTCATAAAGTAATGTTCATCACTAGACTTTACTGTTCATCCCGGATTACTGTTCATAAGAAGGAAAGGAAGCAAAGAGCTTTGAATAAGGGTTAATTAAGGTCACGGAGATGGTGAAACGGTTACAATCCACGTTGTTGTTGCACCAATCTCAACTGGAGGAATCTTTTAGACGGGCGCGTCAAGATTTCTCAATGTGGTCTGAGAAGTTTCAAGGATCGATCAAGGCGGCGATAAAGGAAGAGATTAATAAGGAGGGACTTGTCCATTTATTGGGGGTCCAACTAAACCAACGAAGTCCTAAAAGGAAGGTAAAGGCAAGGTTGTTTTGGAATAAGTTTGTGGTTTCATGTGTCCGAACTTGAATAACTAGAAAGCTAGGTACTTTGCTTGGTACGAAAAGATTTGATTCTCATGAACAACTACAAATCTGCATAAGAAAACTCAAGAAGATATTACGGGACTGCTACATGCACTTGAATCACAAAAAAGGGATACAACGAAGAACATGGGATCCCGGAATTACCCAAGGCAACATTTTCAAGCAACACTCGAGGACAAGGTGTTTTGAGAGGCGGGAGTATTGATACGATCCTGCATTCTATAGTTATTATTATTATTATTATTAATTAATTAATTAATTAGTTTATTTAGTTTCCTTTATTATATTTTCATAGTGAACAAGTTAAGTCTAGGGCCTTTTATTATAAATAGGGTATTAGGGTTGTAATGGAGAATTATGCTGAATCTTATTAATGGTTTAGTTATTTACTTCATTATTGGGAGAGAGATAGGCCTCTCGAAAGTTGATCACTTATCTTTATCGTTCTTTTTATCTCTTAATCGATCCGGTTCGTATCAATTGATGCGAATCAATCAGCTTGATTATATTATTCAAATAATAAGTAAAGGAAAATAAAGAAAACAAACTTGATAGTGCCCTGCTTCGAGATACATGATTCTCCCTAGACCAAAATCCTTGACAAATAATTCCATAACCCCTCCTTATTCCTACGACCCTATATATAAGAAATCCCTAACTTAAAGAACAAGAAACAATAATAAGGAAATAAACATAAATAAGGAAATCCAATAAAACTTCCAGCCTCATAAACTATTCAATAATTGCTTGGAACCCCCTTGAGTTTATGACGTCTATGATAAGTCTTTTCATAAGTCTTATGCTGAACTTGGTTCGTATCAGTACCTGCCTCCCAAAGAATCACCTTGTCCTCAACGTGAAAATCTGGAAATTGACGCTCAATGTTACGTATTGGCTCCCAAGAAGCATCATGTTCAGGCAAGTTCTTCCAACGAATTAATACCTCCTTGCTGTCATCTTTTGTGTCCGTGTTTCTAACCGCATGAACTTTTTCTGGTTGAAGTATTACTTCCATTTCTTCACTCAATCCATCAGGTAGATCATTGTTCTCCATGTTACTACCAATGAACTTCTTCAATTGTGACACATGAAAAACAGGATGGATTGTTGCTGTAGAAGGTAATTTGAGCTTGTAAGCTACCTTCCCAATTCGTTCCAATATTTCATATGGTCCATAGTACCTTGGTGAAAGCTTATCATTATTGCGTCGAAACACTGACTGTTGACGACGTGGACGCAATTAAAGAAACACCTTGTCACCCACTTTAAATTGAACATCTCTTCTATGACCATCTGCCTTCGTCTTCATGTTAACCTGCACTTTAGACAAGTGTTCTTTCAATTCTTTCAGAACTTGATCCCTCTCTTCTAAATAATGATCCACTTCAAATATAGGTGTTGGCTGATTTCAATAACGTATCAAAGGAGGTGGATCCCGACCATAGAGAATCTTGAAAGGTGTAGTGTTAGCTGATGAATGAAACGATGTGTTATACCAATATTCAGCCCACGAGAGCCACTTGGACCAATTTTTGGATTTCTCAGAAGTGAAACACCTTAAATATATCTCAATACTCCTGTTGACAACCTCCGTTTGACCGTTTGTTTGTGGATGATAAGCGGTACTATACTTCAGATTAGTACCTTGTAACCGAAATAATTCTTTCCAGAAATTGCTCAAGAATATCTTATCTCGGTCTGACACAATAGAAATAGGGATCCCGTGTAAACGAACTATTTCCCTTAGAAACGCAACAGCTACTATGGAAGCCGTATATGGGTGTCGAAGTAAAATAAAATGGCTATATTTACTCAAACGGTCGACTACTACTAAAATGGCTGCAAATCCATCAGATTTTGGTAAACCCTCGATAAAATCCATAGAAACTTCACCCAAACCTTGTCTGGTAATGCCAACGGCTGTAATAAACCACCAGGCACCATATTGGAATATTTATTCCGTTGACAAATTTCACACTCAGAAACCAATTTAGTCACATCTTGCTTCATTCCAACCCAATATAACTCCGCAGCCATACGTTTGTAGGTTTTCAAGACACGTGCATGGCCTCCTGTAGCTCCACCATGAAACTCATCAAAGATTCGGGAAATCCATTTTGAGGTTCTGGGTATTACAAGCCGATTCTTGTAAAATAGTTTATCACCTTCTAAAGTATAATCACCACTGTCGGCTTTCCCACTCACAATTCCTTCTTTAATCGAATTCAACTCTGGATCATGCATCAAATCCTCAAGCATATCTTCCCAGTTAACAATACTTGAAACTGACATAACAAAACAGGTTGGAGTATCTCCTCGCCGAGATAAAGCATCAGCTGCCTTGTTTTCATTACCGGATTTATACTGGATATCAAAATCATAACCCAACAACTTAGAAAGCCACTTTTGGTATTCTTCCGATGTAATTCGCTGTTCCAGCAAGTATTTTAGACTTCGTTGGTCAGTTTGAACTATGAATCGTCTTCCTAATAAATAGGGTCGCCATTTTTGGATTGCCAACACAATTGCCATAAGCTCTCGTTCATATACGGATTTCAATCTAGCTCGAGATCCTAATGTTTGACTGTAATAAGCAATTGGTCTTCCCTCCTGCATTAGTACTGCTCCAATCCCATAACCTGATGCATCCATTTCCACAACAAATTCTTTGCTAAAATTTGGTAGAGCAAGAACTGGTACTGAAGACATAGCCAATTTCAAAGCATTAAATGCATTAGTTGCCTCTTCGCTCTAATTGAAATTGTCTTTTTTAAGTTGCTGAGTTAGTGCCCATGCAATTTTACCGTAGCCTTGCACGAACTTACGATAATACCCGGTAAGGCCAAGGAAACCCGCAGTTCTTTTAAGTTTTTGAATTGGCCATTCTATCATAGCTTAAATCTTGAGGATCTGGCGATACACCATCCCTTGATACAACATGGCCTAAGTACTCAATTTTTGTTGAGCAAAACACACTTCTTCCTATTTGCATATAACCGTGTTTTCTCAAGCACGAAAATATAGTGAGTAGATGTTCCTTATGTTCTTCAATCGATTTACTATAAACCAAAATATCATCGAAAAATACTAAAACAAATTTACGCAAGTAAGGACGAAAAACCTTATTCATAAAGGACTGGAAGGTAGCCGGAGCATTAGTCAAACCAAACGGCATTACTAAAAACTCGTAATGCCCCTCATGAGTTCGAAATGCCGTTTTTGAAACATCCTCTTTCTTCATCCGAATCAGATGATAACCCGACTTTAAATCCAGCTTATAGAACACTTTTGCGCCATGTAATTCATCCAATAATTCATCAATAACGGGAATGGGAAATTTGTCTAGAACAGTAGCTTTGTTCAAAGCTCGATAATCAATACAAAAATGCCAACTTCCATCTTTCTTTTTAACCATTAACACCGGACTTGAAAAAGGACTTGAACTTGGTTGAATAACTCCTGCTTGAAGCATTTCACTTACCAATCTTTCGATCTCACTTTTCTGAGCATACGGGTATCGATAGGGACGGACACTTATTGGTTCTGTGCCCTCTTTAAGTACAATGGAGTGTTCATGATCCCGATGAGGAGGCAACCCATCTGGCATGTGAAAAATTTCGTCAAACTCAGCCAACAATTTCATAATGATTTCACTAGAGTGGTGTGCATTCAATTTCCCTTCTTCCAGTTGCTTCATCTCAATAAGAAACCCGTATTTCTCATGTTGCATAGACCGTGCAATTGACTTAACTGAAACCAAACTACGACATAAACCAGGATCCCCCTTTATAGAAACTCGCTTATTTCCATCATTAAACACCATAGTTAACTTTTTCCAGTTAACTGTCATCTCTCCCAAAGTTTGTAACCATTTAATTCCGAGGATAGAATCAGTACTACCCAACTCGAGTGGCAAAAAATCATCCACCACCTGTAATTCTAGTAAGGAAATATGGATTCCCTTACAGATTCCATGGCTTCTTTCTACCTTTCTGTTTCCCAGTATCACTCCCACTGAGTTTCTACCTGAAACAACCAATCCAACCTTCTCTATTAAATGCGACGAAATAAAGTTGTGGGTGGCCCCACAATCAATCAATACAACCACCTCAAATTCTCCTATGTAACCACGTATTTTCATTGTGCGGGAAGTAAGTCCATTACGAATTTAAGGATACCTCAACTGAATCAAGATGTTCATGTTCAAAAGATTCATCTTCCTCATATGCATCATCTTCGTCCACCCATAACACTTGCAAAGATTTGCTTTTACACTGATGTCCCGGCCCATATTTTTCATCACACTTGAAACATAATCCTTTAGATCTTTTTTCAGCCATCTCAGATTCTGTCAATCTTTTGAATTAATTAGAACGCATTGTTGACACACTTGAAACACTTCCTGTTTTGCGTTCTGTTGGTGTCACGGTAAACAAGGTTCGAGTTGAACCTGATCCATTATTGCGATTAGAAAAGTTTGTTGCTGAATTAGATCGATAAAAACCCCCACCTTGTTAAGCACTTCCCAAGAGCTTATTTTCTTCAATCGACACTGCCAACTTCATCGCATGACTTAGCCCTCTGGATTCAAAACACGAACAGCAGCACGAAGTTACGGTTTAAGACCTTTGATAAAGTGCCTTCAAGAATATTTTCTTGAACTCCCATCAACTGACACGCTAGCTTCTCGAACAACGCGACATATTCTCGGTGATCCATCTTGATTAGTTGCCAAAATTGCTCATACAAAGCGCCTCTTGAGATTCTTGGAATTTGTCTAATAAACGCCTTTTAAAACTTTCCCAAGACCTAAGCGGAGTTCGTCCATCACACCAGCGGTACCAAGAAAGGGCTTGCCCTCTAAACATAACTCAGCAGCCGTTAGTTGATTCATAGCCTCAATTCCTTGTATGTGAAAATATCTTTCCATACGGTAAATCCAACCATAAGCATCGTCTCCTTCAAAGATAGGCATCTTTAACTTTCTCAGTCTATATTCAGCTCCGTATGAACGCATTCCAGTTTCTGACCTAAACTGATCTTCCTTTACAGGATGCGAACGCGTACCGATACCGTTAGATCCTGTACCTAAAATAAGTTCATCCTTGTTTGTCACATGAACCCTAACATCTTGCTTTAGATTTTTATTCTTTTCACAGCCTGGATTCACCAAAGGGTGTAGGAAAACCCAAATCATCATAAATTGAAGTTTAGTTGATGTTGTCTTGGGTTGTTTCGAAACCTATTCGATAAAATTTCCAAGTTGTTAGCAAAACCTTGTATAAGTGCTATCAACTTAGTATGTTTTTCGTCCACTTCCTTTTCCAAAGCATTAAGTCGACTTTCCACGACTTCACGATACCCTTTGTATTCGATTCTACATCGTGGTTTTAGTCATTGCAGCGATTTTTTTTTTTTTTTTGAAGCGATGGCGGATGAATAGTAATCGGTGAGCGAGTAAGTAATCTCCAGAAAACGAACTGCTCTGATACCAATAGATACGAACCGGATCGATTAAGAGATAAAAAGAATGATAAAGATAAGTGATCAACTTTCGAAAGGCCGATCTCTCTCCCAATAATGAAGTAAATAACTAAACCATTAATAATATTCAGCATAATTCTCCAATACAACCCTAATACCCTATTTATAATAAAAGGCCCTAGACTTAACTTGTTCACTAAGAAAATATAATAAAGGAAACTAAATAAACTAATTAATTAATTAATAATAATAATAATAATAATAATAACTATATAATGCAGGATCGTATCACTTTCGTAAGCCTAATGTGATTCGATAGATAACCGTTAGTACATCTGACACGACGAGAGCCAAACATATTCCTTTACCCATTTGATTGTACACCAACTTGTTAAGATGCTTGACCGAGCACTCGATTCTCTCCTCATCATTTTCCTCCATGTGATTGTTTGAGTTTTGAAGTGAATTATTCGGCTAAGTGTTCTTAAAATGAGAAAAAAGAAAGAAAAAAATGGGAACAAGAAAGAAAGTCTCGAGACGGCGACAAGTACTGATACTAGTAGCTTACACTCTATTTTTTCATAAAATATGAGATATTGTGTACCACTATATGCTTTATGGTGATTAGTGGTCAAATTCTTAAGATAGCTAATTATTTATCTACTTTATTGATTCACTTGAAATGATTTTCACTTTTCTAACATATAAAAGTGTAATATCAATCATATAATAGGGATTACTAGTCATAAATAAATATTTTGTTATAGATTTTGTATGCACCATCTTGTGTGAAGTTGAGCGAAGGCGTGAAGATCTTTGGTGAGTGGTGATGTCATGTTGACAATTCCGGCGCGGTTATGGGCGTGAGCAGATAAAGAAGACAACCATTGAAAGAGAAAGATAATAAAATAATAGAAAAGATTGGGCTTTTGTGTTTTACTACTAATTTTGGTTCACACATTTTTACTTTTGTAATTCCGGTTCCAAGACACCCTTTGCTTTCATTTGTTTTTACATTCGATTTATTAATGGAGCATTTATGTTGTAACTTTTAAGCGTGGTTATGGTTTTCAAACACAAAGGGCCCGTTTGGTTTGTACATGGGTTTAGGATTCGATTTAGATTTGGATTTAAATATGTATTAGGATTTGGTTTTGGATTTGGGTTTGATGTAAGAGAGAGAAAATAATTTTATATATTAAATATATAAATAGATTAAATGTTATTTAGTTTTTAAACTTAAGAAAAATTAAAAAAAAAATAAAAAATGCATTATATGTGGCTGTGATATATTGAAATCATAGAAAATCAACAAAAACAAGTTAATTGTCAGAAATCCTAAGACTTTTGATGACTTTTGTTAACACCCTTAAATGAGGGTATGAAGTACTGTACTATAACCCAACTTATCAAACCAAACGACAACTTTTTCTTTGAATCCATTCTTTAAAACCAAATACCTCATACCAAACGCACCCTAAGTTTTTACATGCTCTTTCTAATAGTGTTTGGCTACTTTTATATACTGCTAATTAGTTATGACTAATCAATCTAGTTTTGCATAAAGTCTAAAAGTATTTGACTATTTGCATGTTCCATAATACATTGATACCGAAACACTCGATAGATAAGTATGTTATATATTTGGTATTCTTGAACTTGGGTTGAATTCACGGCTTGACCCGACCGTCTCATTGACTACTTGGGCCGTTAATCTTTTGATAAAGTTGGGAACCACCTTGATTTTACTGGTGGGTCCGCCTTTGGTGATGTAGTTGTTTTATGTTTTGTTCCTTTTGGCCACGGGGTTGAGGGTCTTCCTTCAACAAAATTAGATCAATCAAAATTAGGGACATGCTTTGGTCTAATTCAACCCGAGTTAGAAGGCAATCGAAGGAAATTATCCAAAAGTTAATGTATTATCTTAGCCGTTTTGTTTATTTGCTTCGTTTACATTCGAAAATAATTTATCACTTTGTGTATATTAAAACTTAAAAGTTGTTACGCATACACTAAAGTAAATTGGCAAGATTATTCTAGTAGTGAAGTTATGTTGGGTATTTGGGTGCATGTGTTTTTGGCAGCTACGCTTTGGTACTTTTTAGCGATGTGAGTAATTAACTATTGGATATGGGTTGCTATGTTTCTTACTCTATGAACTTGCTTTTATGGTTGGTAGGATAGGATATCGTTAGTCACTAGGAGCTTACATGGTAAAAATGAAAGCTATGAAGAAGCGAAAAGTGCTTCCTTTTATTTATATAAAAATTAACGAGAAGGGTGTCCCCCACGTTGCGGGGTCTTCGTTAACTGAAGTAAAAAGCGTAGCGAGATGAATAGTAATCGGTGAGCGATTAAGTAATCTCCGAAACGAAGCGCTCGATACCAATTGATCTGAACCGGATCGATTAAGAGATTAAAAGAACGATAAAGATAAGTGATCAACTTTCGAGAGGCCGATCTCTCTCCCAATAATGAAGTAAATAACTAAACAATTAATAATATTCAGCATAATTCTCTATTACAACCCTAATACCCTATTTATAATAAAAGGCCCTAGACTTAACTTGTTCACTAAGAAAATATAATAAAGGAAACTAAATAAACTAATTAATTAATTATGAATAATAATAATAATAATAATAATAATAACTATAGAATGCAGGATCGTATAACTTTCGTAAGCCCAAAGTGATTCGATAGTTAACCGTTAGTACATCCGACACGACGAGAGCCAAACATATTCCTTCACCCATTTGATTGTACACCAACTTGTTAAGATGCTTGACCAAGCACTCGATTCTCTCCTCATCATTTTCCTCCATGTGATTTTTTGAGTTTTGAAGTGTATTATTCGGCTAAGTGTTCTTAAAATGAGAAAAAAAAGAAAAACAATGGGAACAAGAAAGAAAGTCTCAGACGGCGACAAGTACAGTACTAGTAGCTTACACTCTATTTTTTTCATAAAATATGAGATATTGTGTACCACTATATGCTTTATGGTGATTAGTGATCAACTTCTTAAGATTGCTAATTATTTATCTACTTTATTGATTCACTTGAAATGATGTTCACTTTTTCTAACATATAAAAGTGTAATATCCATCATATAATAGGTATTACTAGTCATAAATAAATATTTTGTTATAGATTTTGTATGCACCATCTTGTGTGAAGTTGAGCGAAGGCGTGAAGATCTTGGTGAGTGGTGATGTCGTGTTGACAATTCCGGCGCGGTTATGGCGTGAGCAGATGAAGAACACAACCATTGAAAGAGAAAGATAATAAAATAATATAAAAGAATGGGCTTTTGTGTTTTACTACTAATTTTTGGTTCACACATTTTTACTTTTGTAATTCCAGTTTCCAAGACACACTTTCCTTTAATTTGTTTTTTTTACATTCTGATTTATTAATGGAACATTTATGTTGTAACTTTTAAACGTATTTATGGTTTTCAAACACTAAGGGCCCGTTTGGTTTGTACATGGGTTTAGGATTCGGATTTAGATTTGGATTTAAATATGTATTAGGATTTGGTTTTGGATTTGGGTTTGATGTAAGAGAGAGAAAATAATTTTATATGTTAAATATATAAATAGATTAAATGTTATTTAGTTTTTTAAACTTAAGAAAAATTAAAAAAAAATGAAAAAATGCATTGTATGTGGCTGTGATATATTGAAATAATGGAAAATCAAAAAAACAAGTTAATTGTCGAAATCCTAAGACTTTTGATGACTTTTGTTAACACCTTAAATGAGGGTATAATCTTGTACTATAACCCAACTTATCAAACCAAACGACAACTTTTTCTTTGAATCCATTCTTTAAAACAAAATACCTCATACCAAACGCACCCTAAGTTTTACTTGCTCTTTCTAATAGTGTTTGGCAACTTTTATATATTGCTAATTAGTTATGACTATTCAATCTAGTTTTGCATAAAGTCTAAAAGTATTTGGCTATTTGCATGTTCCATAATACATTGATCCGAAACACTCGATAGATAAGTATGTTATATATTTGGTATTCTCGAACTTGGGTTGAATTCACGGCTTGACCCGACCGTCTCATTGACTACTTGGGCGTTAATCTTTTGATAAAGTTGGGAACCACCTTGATTTCTGGTGGGTCCGCCACTGGTGATGTAGTTGTTTTATGTTTTGTTCTTTTTTGCCATAGGGTTGAGGTCTTCCTTCAACAAAATTAGATCAATCAAAATTAGGGACATGCTTTGGTCTAATTCAACCCGAGTTAGAAGGCATTCGAAGGAAATTATCCAAAATTAATGTATTATCTTAGCCGTTTGTTTATTTGCTTCGTTTACATTCGAAAATAATTTATCACTTTGTGTATATTAAAACTTAAAGTTGTTACGCATACACTAAAGTAAATTGGCAAGATTATTCTAGTAGGTAAGTTATGTTGGGTATTTGGGTGTATGTGTTTTTGGCGACTACGCTTTGGTACTTTTAGCGATGTGAGTAATTAACTATTGGATATGGGTTGCTATGTTTCTTACTCTATGAACTTGCTTTTATGGTTGGTAGGATATGATATCATTAGTCCCTAGGAGCTTACATGGTAAAAATGAAAGCTATGAAGAAACTGAAAAGTGCTTCCTTTTATTTATATAAAAAATAACGAGAAGGGCGTCGACCCCCACGTTGAAGGGGTCTTCGTTAACTTGCGAAATAAAAAAACGTAGCAGATGAATAGTAATCGGTGAACAGTAAGTAATCTCCAGAAAACGAACTGCTCTGATACCAATTGATACGAACCGGATCGATTAAGAGATTAAAAGAACGATAAAGATAAGTGATCAACTTTCGAGAGGCCGATCTGTCTCCCAATAATGAAGTAAATAACTAAACCATTAATAATATTCAGCATAATTCTCCATTACAACCGTAATACCCCATTTATAATAAAAGGCCCTAGACTTAACTTGTTCACTAAGAAAATATAATAAAGGAAACTAAACAAAATAATTAATTAATTAAGAATAATAATAATAATAACTATAGAATGCAGGATCGTATCACTTTCGTAAGCCCAATGTGATTCGATGATAACCGATAGTACATCCGACATGGCGAGAGCCAAACATATTCCTTCACCCATTTGATTGTACACAAACTTGTTAAGATGCTTGACCGAGCACTCGATTCTCTCCTCATCATTTTCCTCCATGTGATTTTTGAGTTTTGAAGTGTATTATTCGGCTAAGTGTTCTTAAAATGAGAAAAAAGAAAGAAAAAAATGGGAACAAGAAAGAAAGTCTCGACGGCGACAAGTCACAAGACTAGTAGCTTACACTCTACTTTTTCATAAAATATGAGATATTGTGTACCACTATATGCTTTATGGTGATTAGTGGTCAAATTCTTAAGATAGCTAATTATTTATCTACTTTATTGATTCACTTGAAATGATGTTCACTTTTCTAACATATAAAAGTGTAATATCCGTCATATAATAGGGATTACTAGTCATAAATAAATATTTTGTTATAGATTTTGTATGCACCATCTTGTGTGAAGTTGAGCGAAGATGTGAAGATCTTTGGTGAGTGGTGATGTCGTGTTGACAATTCCGGCGCGGTTATGGCTGTGAACAGATGAAGAAGACAACCATTGAAAGTGAAGATAATAAAATAATAGAAAAAGAATGGGCTTTTGTGTTTTACTACTAATTTTTGGTTCACATTTTACTTTTGTAATTCCAGGTTTCAAGACACACTTTCCTTTCATTTATTTTTTACATTCGATTTATTAATGGAACATTTATGTTGTAACTTTTAAGCGTATTTATGGTTTTCAAACACTAAGGGCCCGATTGGTTTGTACATGGGTTTAGGATTGGATTTAGATTTGGATTTAAATATGTATTAGGATTTGGTTTTGGATTTGGGTTTGATGTAAGAGAGAGAAAATAATTTTATATGTTAAATATATAAATAGATTAAATGTTATTTAGTTTTTTAAACTTAAGAAAAATTAAAAAAAAATGAAAAAATGCATTGTATGTGGCTGTGATATATTAAATCATGGAAAATCAACAAAAACAAGTTAATTGTCAGAAATCCTAAGACTTTTGATGACTTTTGTTAACACCCTTCAATGAGGGTATGAATTACTGTACTATAACCCAACTTATCAAACCAAACGACAACTTTTTCTTTGAATCCATTCTTTAAAACCAAATACCTCATACCAAACGCACCCTAAGTTTTTACTTGCTCTTTCAAATAGTGTTTGGCAACTTTTATGTACTGCTAATTAGTTATGACTAATCAATCTAGTTTTGCATAAAGTCTAAAAGTATTTGGCTATTTGCATGTTCCGAATACATTGATACCGAAACACTCGATAGATAAGTATGTTATATATTTGGTATTCTTGAACTTGGGTTGAATTCACGGCTTGACCCGACCCGTCTCAATGACTACTTGGGCGTTAATCTTTTGATAAAGTTGGGAACCACCTTGATTTTACTGGTGGGTCCTTGTTGGTGATGTAGTTGTTTTATGTTTTGTTCCTTTTTGCCATAGGGTTGAGGGTCTTCCTTGACAAAATTAGATCAATCAAAATTAGGGACATGCTTTGGTCTAATTCAACCCGAGTTATAAGGCATTCAAGGA
This sequence comes from Chrysanthemum lavandulifolium, assembly GCA_022545495.1. Taxonomy (NCBI): domain Eukaryota; kingdom Viridiplantae; phylum Streptophyta; class Magnoliopsida; order Asterales; family Asteraceae; genus Chrysanthemum; species Chrysanthemum lavandulifolium. Next base: position 52,750,778 of record CM040243.1, read on the forward strand.
AATTATCCAAAAGTTAATATATTATCTTAGCCGTTTTGTTTATTTGCTTCGTTTACATTTGAAAATAATTTATCAATTTGTGTATATTAAAACTTAAAAGTTAGTACGCATACACTAAAGTAAATTGGCAAGATTATTCTAGTAGTGAAGTAATGTTGGGTATTTGGGTGCATGTGTTTTGGCGACTACGCTTTGGTACTTTTAGCGATGTGAGTAATTAACTATTGGATATGGGTTGCTATGTTTCTTACTCTATAAACTTTAGTTTTATGGTTGGTAGGATAGGATATCATTAGTCACTAGGAGCTTACATGGTAAAATGAAAGCTATGAAGAAAGCGAAAAGTTCTTCCTTTTATTTATATAAAATTAACGAGAGGCGTGCCCCCACGCGTTCGGGGTCTTCGTTAACTGAAGTAAAAAGCGTAGCGGATGAATAGTAATCGGTGAGCGATAAGTAATCTCCGAAGCGAAGCGCTCGATACCTATCGTCTGAACCGGATCGATTAAGAGATAGAAAGAACGATAAAGATAAGTGATCAACTTTCGAGGCCGATCTCTCCCAATAATGAAGTAAATAACTAAACCATTAATTATATTGACATAATTCTCCATTACAACCCTAATACCTATTTATAATAAAGGCCCTAGACTTAACTTGTTCACTAAGAAAATATAATAAAGGAAATTAAATAAACTAATTAATTAATTAATAATAATAATAATAATAACTATATAATGCAAGATCGTATCACTTTCGTAAGCCCAATGTGATTCGATAGATAACCGTTAGTACATCCGACACGACGAGAGCCAAACATATTCCTTCACCCATTTGATTGTACACCAACTTGTTAAGATGCTTGACCGAGCACTCGATTCTCTCCTCATCATTTTCCTCCATGTGATTGTTTGAGTTTTGAAGTGTATTATTCGGCTAAGTGTTCTTAAAATGAGAAAAAAGAAAGAAAAAAAATGGGAACAAGAAAGAAAGTCTCAGACGGCGACAAGTACAGTACTAGTAGCTTACACTCTATTTTTTTCATAAAATATGAGATATTGTGTACCACTATATGCTTTATGGTGATTAGTGGTCAAATTCTTAAGATAGCTAATTATTTATCTACTTTATTGATTCACTTGAAATGATGTTCACTTTTTCTAACATATAAAAGTGTAATATCCATCATATAATAGGGATTACTAGTCATAAATAAATATTTTGTTATAGATTTTGTATGCACCATCTTGTGTGAAGTTGAGCGAAGGCGTGAAGATCTTTGGTGAGTGGTGATGTCGTGTTGACAATTCCGGCGCGGTTATGGGCGTGAGCAGATGAAGAAGACAACCATTGAAAGAAAGATAATAAAATAATAGAAAAAGAATGGGCTTTTGTGTTTTATTACTAATTTTGGTTCACGCATTTTACTTTTGTAATTCCGTTTCAAGACACCCTTTGCTTTCATTTGTTTTTACATTCGATTTATTAATAGAGCATTTATGTTGTAACTTTTAAACGTGTTTATGGTTTTCAAACACAAAGGGCCCGTTTGGTTTGTACATGGGTTTAGGATTGGATTTAGATTTGGATTTAAATATGTATTAGGATTTGGTTTTGGATTGGGTTTGATGTAAGAGAGAAAATAATTTTATATGTTAAGTATATAAATAGATTAAATGTTATTTAGTTTTTTAAACTTAAGAAAGATTAAAAAAAAAATGAAATAATGCATTATATGTGGCTATGATATATTGAAATCATGGAAAATCAACAAAAACAAGTTAATTGTCAGAAATCCTAAGACTTTTGATGACTTTTGTTAACACCCTTAAATGAGGGTATGAAGTACTATACTATAACCCAACTTATCAAACCAAACGACAACTTTTTCTTGTAATCCATTCTTTAAAACCAAATACCTCATACCAAACGCACCCTAAGTTTTTACTTGCTCTTTCTAATAGTGTTTGGCAACTTTTATATACTGCTAATTAGTTATGACTAATCAATCTAGTTTTGCATAAAGTCTAAAAGTATTTGGCTATTTGCATGTTCCATAATACATTGATACCGAAACACTCGATAGATAAGTATGTTATATATTTAGTATTCTTGAACTTGGGTTGAATTCACGGCTTGACCCGACCCGTCTCATTGACTACTTGGGCGTTAATCTTTTGATAAAGTTAGGAACCACCTTGATTTCTGGCTAGGTCCGCCACCGGTGATGTAGTTGTTTTATGTTTTGTTCCTTTTTTGCCATAGGGTTGAGGGTCTTCCCTTCAACAAAATTAGATCAATCAAAATTAGGGACATGCTTTGGTCTAATGCAACCCGAGTTATAAGGCATTCGAAGGAAATTATCCAAAAGTTAATGTATTATCTTAGCCGTTTTGTTTATTTGCTCCGTTTACATTCGAAAATAATTTATCACTTTGTGTATATTAAAACTTAAAAGTTGTTACGCATACACTAAAGTAAATTGGCAAGATTATTCTAGTAGTGAAGTTATGTTGGGTATTTGAGTGCATGTGTTTTGGCGACTACGCTTTGGTACTTTTAGCGATGTGAGTAATTAACTATTGGATATGGGTTGCTATGTTTCTTACTCTATGAACTTCAGTTTTTATGGTTGGTAGGATAGGATATCATTAGTCACTAGGAGCTTACATGGTAAAAATGAAAGCTATGAAGAAACTGAAAAGTGCTTCCTTTTATTTATATAAAAATTAACGAGAAGGGCGTCGGCCCCCCACGTTGCAGGGGTCTTCGTTAACTTGCGAAGTAAAAAAACGTAGCAGATGAATAGTAATCGGTGAACAGTAAGTAATCTCCAGAAAACGAACTGCTCTGATACCAATTGATACGAACCGGATCGATTAAGAGATAAAAAGAACGATAAAGATAAGTGATCAATTTTCGAGAGGCCGATCTCTCTCCCAATAATGAAGTAAATAACTAAACCATTAATAATATTCAGCATAATTCTCTTTTACAACCCTAATACCCTATTTATAATAAAAGGCCCTAGACCTAACTTGTTCACTAAGAAAATATAATAAAGGAAACAAAATAAACTAATCAATTAATTAAGAATAATAATAATAATAACTATAGAATGCAGGATCGTATCACTTTCGTAAGCCCAATGTGATTCGATAGATAACCGTTAGTACATCCGACACGACGAGAGCCAAACATATTCCTTCACCCATTTGATTGTACACCAACTTGTTAAGATGCTTGACCAAGCACTCGATTCTCTCCTCATCATTTTCCTCCATGTGATTTTTTGAGTTTTGAAGTGTATTATTCGGCTAAGTGTTCTTAAAATGAGAAAAAAAGAAAGAAAAAAAAATGGGAACAAGAAAGAAAGTCTCAGACGGCGACAAGTACAGTACTAGTAGCTTACACTCTATTTTTTTCATAAAATATGAGATATTGTGTACCACTATATGCTTTATGGTGATTAGTGGTCAACTTCTTAAGATAGCTAATTATTTATCTACTTTATTGATTCACTTGAAATGATGTTCACTTTTTCTAACATATAAAAGTGTAATATCCATCATATAATAGGGATTACTAGTCATAAATAAATATTTTGTTATAGATTTTGTATGCACCATCTTGTGTGAAGTTGAGCGAAGGCGTGAAGATCTTTGGTGAGTGGTGATGTCGTGTTGACAATTCCGCGCCGGTTATGGTCGTGAACCGATGAAGAAGAGAACCATTGAAAGAAAGATAATAAAATAATAGAAAAGAATGGGCTTTTGTGTTTTACTACTAATTTTTGGTTCACACATTTTACTTTTGTAATTCCGGTTTCAAGACACCCTTTCCTTTCATTTGTTTTTTCACATTCGATTTATTAATGGAGCATTTATGTTGTAACTTTTAAACGTGTTTATGGTTTTCAAACACAAAGGGCCCGTTTGGTTTGTTCATGGGTTTAGGATTCGGATTTAAATATGTATTAGGATTTGGTTTTGGATTTGGGTTTGATGTAAGAGAAAAAATAATTTTATATGTTAACTATATAAATAGATTAAATGTTATTTAGTTTTTTAAACTTAAGAAATATTAAAAAAAAAATGAAAAAATGCATTATATGTGGCTGTGATATATTGAAATCATGGAAAATCAACAAAAACAAGTTAATTGTCGGAAATCCTAAGACTTTTGATGACTTTTGTTAACACCCTTAAATGAGGGTATGAAGTATTGTACTATAACCCAACTTATCAAACCAAACGACAACTTTTTCTTGTAATCCATTCTTTAAAACCAAATACCTCATACCAAACGCACCCTAAGTTTTTACTTGCTCTTTCTAATAGTGTTTGGCAACTTTTATATCTTGCTAATTAGTTATGACTAATCAATCTAGTTTTGCATAAAGTCTAAAAGTATTTGGCTATTTGCATGTTCCATAATACATTGATACGAAACACTCGATAGATAAGTATGTTATATATTTGGTATTCTGAACTTGGGTTGAATTCACGGCTTGACCGGACTGTCTCATTGACTACTTGGGCGTTAATCTTTTGATAAAGTTGGGAACCACCTTGATTTTACTGGTGGGTCCGCCATTGGTGATGTAGTTGTTTTATATTTTGTTCCTTTTTGCCATAGGGTTGAGGTCTTCCTTCAACAAAATTAGATCAATCAAAATTAGGGACATGCTTTGGTCTAATTCAACCCGAGTTAGAAGGCATTGAAGGAAATTATCCAAAAGTTAATGTATTATCTTAGCCGTTTTGTTTATTTGCTTAGTTTACATTCGAAAATAATTTATCACTTTGTGTATATTAAAACTTAAAAGTTGTTACGCATACATTAAAGTAAATTGGCTAGATTATTCTAGTAGTGAAGTTATGTTGGGTATTTGGGTGCATTTGTTTTTGGCAGCTACGCTTTGGTACTTTTTAGCGATGTGAGTAATTAACTATTGGATATGGGTTGCTATGTTTCTTACTCTATAAACTTCAGTTTTTATGGTTGGTAGGATAGGATATCATTAGTCACTGGGAGCTTACATGGTAAAAATGAAAGCTATGAAGAAGCGAAAAGTGCTTCCTTTTATTTATATAAAATTAACGAGAAAGCGCCCCACGTTGCGGGGTCTTCGTTAACTTGAAGTAAAAAGCGTAGAGATGAATAATGTCGGTGAGCGATGAAGTAATCTCAAGAAAGCGAACTTCTCGATACCTATCGGTACGAACCGGATCGATTAAGAGATAAAAAGAACGATAAAGATAAGTGATCAACTTTCGAGAGGCCGATATCTCTCTCAATAATGAAGTAAATAACTAAACCATTAATAATATTCACAATAATTCTCTATTACAACCCTAATACCCTATTTATAATAAAAGGCCCTAGACTTAACTTGTTCACTATGAAAATATAATAAAGGAAACTAAATAAACTAATTAATTAATTAAGAATAATAATAATAATAACTATAGAAAGCAGGATCGTATCACTTTCGTAAGCCCAAAGTGATTCGATAGATAACCGTTAGTACATCCGACACGACGAGAGCCAAACATATTCCTTCACCCATTTGATTGTACACCAACTTGTTAAGATGCTTGACCGAGCACTCGATTCTCTCCTCATCATTTTCCTCCATCTGATTTTTTGAGTTTTGAAGTGTATTATTCTGCTAAGTGTTCTTAAAATGAGAAAAAAAGAAAGAAAAAAAATGGGAACAAGAAAGAAAGTCTCGGACGGCGACAAATGCAGATACTAGTAGTTTACACTCTATTTTTTCATAAAATATGAGATATTGTGTACCACTATATGCTTTATGGTGATTAGTGGTCAAATTCTTAAGATAGCTAATTATTTATGTACTTTATTGATTCACTTGAAATGATGTTCACTTTTTCTAACATATAAAAGTGTAATATCCATCATATAATAGGGATTACTAGTCATAAATAAATATTTTGTTATAGATTTTGTATGCACCATCTTGTGTGAAGTTGAGCGAAGGCGTGAAGATCTTTGGTGAGTGGTGATGTCGTGTTGACAATTCCGGCGCGGTTATGGTACGTGAGCAGATAAAGAAGACAACCAATGAAAGAGAAAGATAATAAAATAATAGAAAAAGAATGGGCTTTTGTGTATTACTACTAATTTTTGGTTCACACATTTTTACTTTGTAATTCCAGTTTCCAAGACACACTTTCCTTTCATTTATTTTTTTTACATTCTGATTTATTAATGGAACATTTATGTTGTAACTTTTAAACGTATTTATGGTTTTCAAACACTAAGGGCCCGATTGGTTTGTACATGGGTTTAGGATTTGTATTTAGATTTGGATTTAAATATGTATTAGGATTTGGTTTTGGATATGGGTTTGATGTAAAAGAGAGAAAATAATTTTATATGTTAAATATATAAATAGATTAAATGTTATTTAGTTTTTAAAACTTAAGAAAATTAAAAAAAATGAAAAATGCATTGTATATGGCTGTGATATATTGAAATCATGGAAAATCAACAAAAACAAGTTAATTGTCGAAATCCTAAGACTTTTGATGACTTTTGTTAACACCCTTAAATGAGGGTATAATCTTGTACTATAACCCAACTTATCAAACCAAACGACAACTTTTCTTGTAATCCATTCTTTAAAACCAAATCGTCATACCAAACGCACCTAAGTTTTACTTGCTCTTTCTAATAGTTTTGGCAACTTTTATATATCGCTAATTTGTTATGACTAATCAATCTAGTTTTGCATAAAGTCTAAAAGTATTTGGCTATTTGCATGTTCCATAATACATTGATACCGAAACACTCGATAGATAAGTATGTTATATATTTGGTATTCTTGAACTTGTGTTGAATTCACGGCTTGACCCGACCCGTCTCATTGACTACTTGGGCGTTAATCCTTTGATAAAGTTGGGAACCACCTTGATTTCTGTTTGGGTCCGCCACCGGTGATGTAGTTGTTTTATGTTTTGTTCCTTTTTGCCATAGGGTTGAGGTCTTCCTTCAACAAAATTAGATCAATCAAAATTAGGGACATGCTTTGGTCTAATTCAACCCGAGTTAGAAGGCATTGAAGGAAATTTTCGAGTTAATGTATTATCTTAGCCGTTTTGTTTATTTGCTTCGTTTACATTCGAAAATAATTTATCACTTTGTGTATATTAAAACTTAAAAGTTGTTACACATACACTAAAGTAAATTGTCAAGATTATTCTAGTAGTGAAGTTATGTTGGGTATTTGGGTGCATGTGTTTTGGCGACTACGCTTTGGTACTTTTAGCGATGTGAGTAATTAACTATTGGATATGGGTTGCTATGTTTCTTACTCTATGAACTTGATTTTATGGTTGGTAGGATAGGATATCATTAGTCACTAAGAGCTTACATGGTAAAATGAAAGCTATGAAGAAGCGAAAAGTGCTTCCTTTTATTTATATAAAAATTAACAAGAAGGCGCGGCCCCAACGTTCGGGGTCTTCGTTAACTGCAAGTAAAAAGCGTAGCGAGATGAATAGTAATCGGTGAACAGTAAGTAATCTCCAGAAAACAAACTGCTCTTATACCAATTGATACGAACCGGATCGATTAAGAGATAAAAAGAACGATAAAGATAAGTGATCAACTTTCGAGAGGCCGATCTCTCTCCCAATAATGAAGTAAATAAATAAACCATTAATAATATTCAGCATAATTCTCTATTACAACCCTAATACCCTATTTATAATAAACGACCCTAGACTTAACTTGTTCAATAAGAAAATATAATAAAGGAAACTAAATAAACTAATCAATTAATTAAGAATAATAATAATAATAATTACTATAGAATGCAGGATCGTATCACTTTCGTAAGCCCAATGTGATTCGATAGATAACCGTTAGTACATCCGACACGACGAGAGCCAAACATATTCCTTCACCCATTTGATTGTACACGAACTTGTTAAGATGTTTGACCGAGCACTCGATTCTCTCCTCATCATTTTCCTCCATGTGATTTTTTGAGTTTTGAAGTGTATTATTCGGCTAAGTGTTCTTAAAATGAGAAAAAAAGAACGAAAAAAAATGGGAACAAGAAAGAAAGTCTCGAACGACAAGTCTGATACTAGTAGCTCACACTCTATTTTTTTCATAAAATATGAGATATTGTGTACCACTATATGCTTTATGGTGATTAGTGGTCAAATTCTTATGATAGCTAATTATTTATCTACTTTATTGATTCACTTGAAATGATGTTCACTTTTTCTAAAATATAAAAGTGTAATATCCATCATATAATAGGGATTACTAGTCATAAATAAATATTTTGTTATAGATTTTGTATGCACCATCTTGTGTGAAGTTGAGCGAAGGCGTGAAGATCTTTGGTGAGTGGTGATGTCGTGTTGACAATTCCGCGCGGTTATGGTCGTGAGCAGATGAAGAAGACAACCATTGAAAAGAAAGATAATAAAATAATAAAAAGAATGGGCTTTTGTGTTTTACTAATAATTTTTGGTTCACACATTTTTACTTTTGTAATTCCAGTTTCCAAGACACACTTTCCTTTCATTTGTTTTTTATACATTCTGATTTATTAATGGAACATTTATGTTGTAACTTTTAAACGTATTTATGGTTTTCAAACACTAAGGGCCCGTTTGGTTTGTACATTGGTTTAGGATTCGGATTTAGATTTTGATTTAAATATGTATTAGGATTTGGTTTTGGATTTGGGTTTGATGTAAGAGAGAGAGAAAATAATTTTATACGTTAAATATATAAATAGATTAAATGTTATTTAGTTTTTTAAACTTAATAAAAATGAAAAAATGCATTGTATGTGGTTGTGATATATTGAAATCATGGGAAATCAACAAAAACAAGTTAATTGTCGAAATCCTAAGACTTTTGATGACTTTTGTTAACACCCTTAAATGAGGGTATGAAATCTTGTACTATAACCCAACTTATCAAACCAAGCGACAACTTTTCTTTGAATCCATTCTTTAAAACCAAATACCTCATATTTAACGCACCCTAAGTTTTTACTTGCTCTTTCTAATAGTGTTTGGCAACTTTTATATCGCTAATTAGTTATGACTAATCAATCTAGTTTTGCATAATGTCTAAAAGTATTTGGCTATTTGCATGTTCCATAATACATTGATACGAAACACTCGATAGATAAGTATGTTATATATTTGGTATTCTTGAACTTGGGTTGAATTCACGGCTTGACCGACCCGTCTCATTGACTACTTGGGCGTTAATCTTTTGATAAAGTTAGGAACCACCTTGATTTTACTTGGGTCCATTGGTGATGTAGTTGTTTTATGTTTTGTTCCTTTTTGCCATAGGGTTGAGGGTCTTCCTTTCAACAAAATTAGATCAATCAAAATTAGGGACATGCTTTGGTCTAATTCAACCCGAGTTAGAAGGCATTCGAAGGAAATTATTCAAAAGTTAATGTATTATCTTAGCCGTTTTGTTTATTTGCTTCGTTTACATTCGAAAATAATTTATCTGTTTGTGTATATTAAAAGTTGTTACGCATACACTAAAGTAAATTGGCAAGATTTTTATAGTAGTGAAGTTATGTTGGGTATTTGAGTGCATGTGTTTTTGGCAGCTACGCTTTGGTACTTTTTAGCGATGTGAGTAATTAACTATTGGATATGGGTTGCTATGTTTCTTACTCTATAAACTTGAGTTTTATGTTTGGTAGGATAGGATATCATTAGTCACTAGGAGCTTACATGGTAAAATGAAAGCTATGAAGAAAGCGAAAAGTGCTTCCTTTCATTTATATAAAATTAACGAGAAGGCGTCCCCCCGTTCTGTGGGTCTTCGTTAACTTGCATAAGTAAAAAGCGTAGCAGATGAATAATAATCGGTGAGCGATAAGTAATCTCTAGAAAATGAACTGCTCTGATACCAATTGATACGAATCAGATCGATTAAGAGATAAAAAGAACGATAAAGATAAGTGATCAACTTTCGAGAGGCCGATCTCTCTCCCAATAATGAAGTAAATAACTCAACCATTAATAATATTCAGCATAATTCTCCATTACAACCCTAATACCCTATTTATAATAAAAAGCCCTAGACTTAACTTGTTCACTATGAGAATATAATAAAGGAAACTAAATAAACTAATTAATTAATTAAGAATAATAATAATAATAACTATAGAAAGCGGGATCGTATCACTTTCGTAAGCCCAAAGTGATTCGATAGATAACCGTTAGTACATCCGACACACGGCGAGCCAAACATATTCCTTCACCCATTTGATTGTACACCAACTTGTTAAGATGTTGACGCACTCGATTCTCTCCTCATCATTTGTTAGATTGATTTATTAAATGAGTATGTTAATCTTTATTAGTGTCATTTATTGTATGTAATTATTAGTTCTTAATGCTTATGTAAATTAAGATTTGATATATATAGAACTGTATGGTTGTTACTTAATAGACTTAGAGTTCATTAATTAATGCGGCACTCGATTCTCTCCTCATCATTTTCCTCCATGTGATTTTTGAGTTTTGAAGTGTATTATTCTACTAAGTGTTCTTAAAATGAGAAAAAAGAAAGAAAAAAATGGGAATAAGAAAGTCTCGAATGACAAATCTGATTTGAGTTTTGAAGTGTATTATTCTACTAAGTGTTCTTAAAATGAGAAAAAAGAAAAGAAAAATGGGAATAAGTTTCCTCCATGATTTTTTTGAGTTTTGAAGTGTATTATTCTACTAAGTGTTCTTAAAATGAGAAAAAAAGAAAGAAAAAATGGGAATAAGAAAGAAAGTCTGACAAGTACAGATACTAGTAGTTTACACTCTATTTTTTCATAAAATATGAGATATTGTGTACCACTATATGCTTTATGGTGATTAGTGGTCAAATTCTTAAGATAGCTAATTATTTATCTACTTTATTGATTCACTTGAAATAATGTTCACTTTTTCTAACATATAAAAGTGTAATATCCATCATATAATAGGGATTACTAGTCATAAAAATATATTTTGTTATAGATTTTGTATGCACCATCTTGTGTGAAGTTGAACTTAAGACGTGAAGATGCTGGTGAGTGGTGATGTCGTGTTGACAATTCCGGCGCCGATTATGGTGTGAGTAATAGATGTTAATGTTATTTGATTGAAGACTATTACAATTATACATACTTAATTGTGAAATTTAATAACTACTTTATATTGTATAACAGTTAATGTAGTAATGGTTATAATTATTAAATAGATAAAAATGTCAATTTAATTAAGAATTATATACTTACTTCTATAGAATTAACTAGCATGTTATATAGTTTGGTTATTTGTATATTATAATAGTATTGTAACTGAGTTATATTACATAAAAATATACTTATAAATGATCAAATTAGTAATTAATTTTTTAATAGAATTAAATTACTATGCATTAGTTATATTAAGCATATGATTATCTAAACATTTTCGAATTCTAAGATGATAGATAATTTAAATTAATTAATGCTATATGATATGCAGTTACCATTTATATACAATTATTTACATATACATATTGAGAATCTAATATGTAATTCTTGTTAGATGTACGATATGTACAAGTGTATTAATATGTTTATTGAATCTTAATGTATTGATTATGATAATTGTTATTAGAAATTTATAATGTAAATATAATGTTACATTAGTACCTGTAAGATAATCTTATATATGTTGAATATGTTTTATGTTTACTGTGATATGTCTGTAATTGTCGATATTTATGTATGTTTAGCATTCGTTTAGTCATTGTTGAATGTTCTATATATACGTTATGTTTGTTGTATTGCTATGAGTATAATTTATCATAGATTAATAATTAATATCTAGTTAAGATTAGATAATGAAGATGATAGTGATTTTGATTTATAATGACAGTCGACATCGTTTGAGAGTATTCTGACTTTATCATTGAAATTATTAAGTTTGAGTTACATATAATTGGATAGTTCTTATGATACTTAAATTGAGTTACATTGAATTTGACTCAGACATTTGTAACTTATAATATTAAGTTTTAATTCATCATTTGAAGTGTAATTGTTAACTTAGGTATAAATACTTAATGAGATTGAGATTAATAATTGAATACTGTAATATTGATTGAAGATGTTAATGGCATTTAGATATTTATGATTGAAAAGTATAATATAATAAAATACTGTAAGTTTATTAGAAATCAAACTACTATAATGTGAGATCTAATTATTAAATTATACATTAATAATATAATCTTGCTTAACTTAAGATAATATATAACATTAAATATACTACAATACTATCAAAGTGCTATTCATATGTGCAATTATCTTATAATTAATCTGAATAGTAGATCTGTTTATAGTCTAGATTTAGGCTTAAGTATCATGTAATAGTAAATAGATAAGAATAGTATCTTAACGCGAACTATTAGTTCAGCTTACCATATACATTATATATGCATCTAGAAGTAGAACATTGTAGAGCATAGATTTACAGTATGTACTTATCATAATATAAATATACTTGTAACATTGAATAGATTAGAATATCTAAAATAAATATATGTAATTAATAGATTTTAATGATTAACTTCAATTGAGATAGTTCACTTCATGACCGTATTCTAAGTAGATTGTAAATTTTATGTCAAATGTTTGACATCATTGATCATGTTGTAATGATTTGAAGTATGAATTATTATTAAAAGTTTTCTTTGATAGAATTGAAGTATTAAGCTATAATTAAAATTTCTTATGAAAAATGTATATGACTTTATTGATTTGCATTTACGAATTTTACTTTATGAGATATTTAAGTTATTTACAAATTAGCAATAGTTAGTATTAGGTTGTAATTAGATAATTTTTCATAATAATAGTTATAGATTATGTATAGGATATTGTAATTAAAAAAAATTTTAGTTATTCATAAATGTAAAGATTATAGTTAAATTAAATTGAAATATGTATGCATTGGTAAATTAAGCAAGTAATCGACTTGAATAGACAAACTATACTTTGACAATGACTGCTAATATAGATTTAGACTACTTAAACTTTATTACAATATTTAACTCATTAACAACTGTTTCAACTTTTTCTTCTAATTAATAATAAAATAATAGAAAAAGAATTGGCTTTTGTGTTTTACTACTAATTTTGGTTCACACATTTTTACTTTTGTAATTCCAGTTCAAGACACCTTTCCTTTCATTTGTTTTTTTACATTCGATTTATTAATGGAGCATTTATGTTGTAACTTTTAAACGTATTTATGATTTTCAAACACTAAGGGCCCGTTTGGTTTGTACATGGGTTTAGGATTCGGATTTAGATTTGGATTTAAATATGTATTAGGATTTGGTTTTGGATTTGGGATTGATGTAAGAGAGAGAAAATAATTTTATATGTTAAATGTTATTTAGTTTTTTAAAGTTAAGAAAAATGAAAAAAAAAATGAAAAAATGCATTATATGTGGCTGTTTTGACCACTAATCACCATAAAGCATATGGTGGTACACAATATCTCATATTTTATGAAAAAAATAGAGTGTAAGCTACTAGTACTGTAACACCCCAACCCGCTAAGGGTAAAAGTATTACAAAATGGTGTCATATCAAAGCATACATAATGAACATAACAAAGCAGCGGAAGTCTTAAATAAATAACCAAAGGAAAATCCAGCCAACACGGCTTAAATGTTACATAAGTTCAAGGGAAATCAAAGGAATAATCCAAGACATAAATAACATAATCCGAGTCTAATGAATGTCAACATAATGAAGTAGAAACTAAGATGACTAAAGCCATAAGTCCGATATCCGCTCATCACTCAAACCCATAGCTAAGAATCCCGACAACTAGCTTAATTACTGCGCATGGAAAAGCGGTGAGCTTAAAAAGCCCGGTGAGCGGATATATATAACAAGCGAATAATCGAAGGTAAATGTGAAGGTAGCAAAATCATAAGGTGCAAAGAGAATATCATAAGGCATAACAAGGATAACGAATAGAAATAGAAATGAAAGGTGAGTCCTCGACCACGAGCCCATATCATATCAAACACATATCATATCATATCATATCGCTTGTATCCGAGGGTGACCTCGAAATACCATATATAAGAGGAGACCTCAAGTAACAATGGAGTGATCAACTCCCGAAATGTGAAGAGCGGATTGCACCGACATCATTCACCATATAAAGCTCCAATCAGTTAAATCCCTCGAAACATATCATATCTAGGATGCATCCATCGCCCGAACATATCATAATGGTGAATCATATACATATAGTGAGCTCATAAACATATCATATCATAATGGGACGGTGTGCAACATCACTCGTGCACTTGGAGTCATGCCATTGGTGCATCAATGACACGGTCGAAGTTACCTTCGACTAGGAAACATATTTTGGCTCGGGTATCGGTGAAGGGTCAAAGCATATACATATCATAAGGGTTCATAACATATTTCATATCAAAGTTTCATATCAAGGTTCATATCAAAGGTTCATATCAAAGGTTCATATCAAGGGAGCATAGCAAAGTCATAGGAAGCCCTAATCATAAGGCTTAGAGTGCAGTATAACAGATTCAAGCTAATATCGAAAGATGTATAAGAATCACGAGAAACCTTAAGAGATAAGGTCGAATATCATGCCTTATTGAAGCAAATCACAAAGAAAGTAAAATCTAGAAAGAAGATCAATCCCGTCGCCCGGAACCTATATGAATTAAATAACGTTCTATAAGAATAAGAAACACTCGTTTAAGACGGCTTTCCATTTTTAGTAAGTTTCCCGTTTTAGTAATCTTCCCATTTTAAGTAACTTTCTATTTTAGGAAACTTTCCATATTTAGTAACTTTCCATAATTAGCAGGTTTCCATATTTAGTAACTTTCCATAATTAGCAGGTTTCCATATTTAGTAACTTTCCATAATTAGCAGGTTTCCATATTTAGTAACTTTCCATAATTAGCAGGTTTCCATATTTAGTAACTTTCCATAATTAGCAGGTTTCCATATTTAGTAACTTAGTCACTTATTTATAGTTAAATAATGAAAATGAGTATTATTATGATTTAAGGATCATTTATGACAAGTTACAAAAGTTTAGGGTTTAAAATGTCAAAAATGTAAAGTATAGGGTTAAAAGTGTAAATATAGCAAGTTTACTCATTTTACTCATTAAATCCATTTAGTTACTATATTAACAAGTTAATCCATCAAGTTTCATAATTTACAAAATAACCCCTTAACTTTATTAATTCAAGTAATTACAAACCCTAGTTTTAGGTTATGATTACGTATAGGTTTTTAACACATGTAGACTAGTTTATCAAAAGATTATACGACTCCTATGAGAAGTCCATTTCAATTCGAGACCCCCATTCCAAATATCATTTTATGCGCCCATGTAAAGACCAAAGCGGGTTTGTAAATCATTAGTTATCGAATCCGTTTATTACATACATGGCGTATAGTTTCGTAAGCTCATTAAACCCGTTAACCAATTAAACATATGTCGACATAAAGAGATCACCAAATTCAGTTTCATATTCATATTCATGTCATACATCATTTCGAATTACATAGATTAAAGATCAAGGTTTTATGTATAGTTATGTTATCATTTCATGTGACAATTATATTCATGATTTTATGTGATATCAAAGTCGAATACAAGCCCTAGAATCATCATCCAAGGCCACGAATGGAATAGGAAACAAAGAGAAAGATACGAAAGATGTTTATACGTTACCCTCGTTGCGTGTACGTGACAAGGAACAATAATCAAAGCACCAAAAATCAAAACCACGCCTCCTAGGCTTACACAAACCCACGGCCACAATATAAACCACACGACCACGCTCCTTTTCGAACCAAACAAAATCCCCACGTCCACCAATCGATCATACACTATCACGAGCCTCCAAGGAACCTTTTGTTTGTAAGAAATTCGGATCAAAATGATGCAAGAAAATGATGGCCGCCAATATGAGAGGAGAGAAAATACTTTTAGGGTTTTCTTTGGTTTTTTTTGAAATGAGAAGGAAATGATAAATGAGATATTAATGAAATTGATTGAGAGAGTGATTTAGGGGAGCCTATGGCCGGCCATATAGGAGGGGGGAAGACAAATTGGTAACTTCCATTCTTATCTTCTTATCATGTACTTAGTCCTCATTGTAGTCCAAATTAATATGTGTACATTTGGTACTATTAAATGTTACTTAGGATTTAATTATTTAGTTTCTTTTAATTTATATCATAAGTTTATTAATTCATAATGGATGAATATTATTAATGATAATACTTGTTAAACGATGTTGAAGTGTTTTCCCGAGTTTTTAAAATTTTTAGTTTGAGGGCAAAATTGTCATTTCACGCGATTTAGATTTTAGGGTTTTACAAGTACTGTACTTGTCGCCGTCTAAGACTTTCTTTCTTGTTTCCATTTTTTTTTTCTTTCTTTTTTTCTCATTTTAAGAACACTCAGCCGAATAATACACTTCAAAACTCAAACAATCACATGGAGGAAAATGATGAGGAGAGAATCGAGTGCTCGGTCAAGCATCTTAACAAGTTGGTGTACAATCAAATGGGTGAAGGAATATGTTTGGCTCTCATCGTGTCGGATGTACTAACGGTTATCAATCGAATCACATTGGGCTTACGAAAGTGATGCGATCCTGCATTCTATAGTTATTATTATTATTATTATTATTAATTAATTAATTAGTTTACTTAGTTTCCTTTATTATATTTTTTTAGTGAACAAGTTAAGTCTAGGGCCTTTTATTATAAATAGGGTATTAGGGTTGTAATAGAGAATTATGCTGAATATTATTAATGGTTTAGTTATTTACTTCATTATTGGGAGAGAGATCGGCCTCTCGAAAGTTGATCACTTATCTTTATCGTTCTTTTTATCTCTTAATCGATCCGGTTCGTATCAATTGGTATCAGAGCAGTTCGTTTTCTGGAGATTACTTACTGTTCACCGATTACTATTCATCTGCTACGTTTTTTACTCATGAGTTAACGAAGACCCACAGCGTGGGGGCGGCCACTCTCGTTAATTTTTATATAAATAAAAGGAAGCACTTTTAGTTTCTTCATAGCTTTCATTTTACCATGTAAGCTCTAGTGACTAATGATATCCTATCCTACCAACCATAAAAGCGAAGTTCATAGGTAAGAAACATAGCAACCCATATCCATAGTTAATTACTCGCATCACTAAAAAGTACCAAGGCGTGGTCGCAAAACACATGCACCCAAATACCGAACATAACTTCACTACTAGAATAATCTTGCCAATTTACTTTAGTGTATGCGTAACAACTTTTAAGTTTTAATATACACAAAGTGATAAATTACTTCGAATGTAAGCAAGCAAATAAACAAAACGACTAAGACAATACATTAACTTTTGGATAATTTCCTTGAATGCCTTCTAACTCGGGTTGAATTAGACCAAAGCATGTCCCTAATTTTGATTGATCTAATTTTGTTGAAGGAAGACCCTCAACCCTATGGCAAAAAGGAACAAAACATAAAACAACTACATCACTAGTGGCGGCCCCAACCGCAAAATCAAGGTGGTTCCCAACTTTATCAAAAGATTAACGGCCCAGTAGTCAATGAGACGGTCGGGTCAAGCCGTGAATTCAACCCAAGTTCGATAATACCAAATATATAACATACTTATCTATCGAGTGTTTCGGTATCAATGTATTATGGAACATGCAAATAGCCAAATACTTTTAGACTTTATGCAAAACTAGATTGATTAGTCATAACTAATTAGCAATATATAAAGTTGCCAAACACTATTAGAAAGAGCAAGTAAAAACTTAAGTGCGTTTGGTATGAGGTATTTGGTTTTAAAGAATGGATTCAAAGAAAAATTGGCGTTTGGTTTGATAAGTTGGGTTATAGTACAATACTACATACCCTCATTTAAGGGTGTTAACAAAAGTCATCAAAAGTCTTAGGATTTCGACAATTAACTTGTTTTGTTGATTTTCCATGATTTCAAAATATCACGACCACATATAATGCATTTTTTATTTTTTTAATTTTTCTTAAGTTTAAAAACTAAATAACATTTAATCTATTTATTTATTTAACATACAAAACTATTTTCTCTCTTACATCAAACCAAATCCAAATCCAAATCTAATACATATTTAAATCCAAATCTAAATCGAATCCTAAACCCATGTACAAACCAAAGCGGGCCCTTAGTGTTTGAAAACCATAAATCGTTTAAAAGTTACAACATAAATGCTCCATTAATAAATCAGTGTTAAAAACAATTGAAAGGAAAGGGTGTCTTGGAAACTGGAATTACAAAAGTAAAAATGTGTGAACCAAAAATTAGTAGTAAAACACAAAAGCCCATTCTTTTTCTATTATTTTATTTTCTTTCTCTTTCAATGGTTGTCTTCTTCATCGGTACACAGCCATAACCGGCGCCGAAATTGTCAACACGACATCACCACTCACCAGCATCTTCACGTCTTCAGTTCAACTTCACACAAGATGGTGCATACAAAATCTATAACAAAATCATTATTTATGACTAGTCATCCCTATTATATAATGGATATTACACTTTTATATGTTAGAAAAAGTGAACATCATTTCAAGTGACACAATAAAGTAAATAAATAATTAGCTATCACAAGAATTTGACCACTAATCACCATAAAGCATATAGTGGTACACAATATCTCATATTTTATGAAAAAAGTAGAGTGTAAGCTACTAGTCTTTGTCCTTGTCGTAATCTAAGACTTTCTTTCTTGTTCCCATTTTTTTCTTTCTTTTTTCTCATTTAAGAACACTCAAATTTAGATAATACACTTCAAAACTCAAACAATCACATGGAGGAAAATGATGAGGAGAGAATCGAGTGCTCGGCCAACATCTTAACAAGTTGGTGTACAATCAAATGGGTGAAGGAAAATGTTTGGCTCTCGTCGTGTCGGATGTACTAACGGTTATCTATCGAATCACATTGGGCTTACGAAAGCGATACGATCCTACATTCTATAGTTATTATTATGATTATTATTAATTAATTAATTGGTTTATTTAGTTTCCTTTATTATATTTTCTTAGTGAACAAGTTAAGTCTATGGCCTTTTATTATAAATAGGGTATTAGGGTTGTAATGGAGAATTATCTTTGAATATTATTAATGGTTTAGTTATTTACTTCATTATTGAGAGAGATCGGCCTCCAAAGTTGATCACTTATCTTTATCGTTCTTTTATCTCTTGTCGATCCGGTTCGTATCAATTGGTATCGAGCGATTCGTTTTGGAGATTACTGCATTCACCGATTACTATTCATCGCTACGTTTTTTACTTTGCAAGTTAACGAAGACCCACTGCAGCGTGGGGGCCTCACGCCTTCTCGTTAATTTTATATAAATAAAAGGATGCACTTTTAGTTTCTTCATAGCTTTCATTTTACCATGTAAGCTCTAGTGACTAATGATATCCTATCCTACCAACCATAAAAGCGAAGTTCATAGAGTAAGAAACATAGCAACCCATATCGATAGTTAATTACTCGCATTGCTAAAAGTACCAAAGCGTGGTCGCCAAAACACATGCACCCAAATACCCGACATAACTTCACTACTAGAATAATCTTGCCAATTTACTTTAGTGTATGCGTAACAACTTTTAAGTTTTAATATACACAAAGTGATAAATTACTTTGAATGTAAGCGAAGCAAATAAACAAAGCGACTAAGATAATACATTAACTTTTGGATAATTTCCTTGAATGCCTTCTAACTCGGGTTGAATTAGACCAAAGCATGTCCTTAATTTTGATTGATCTAATTTTGTTGAAGGAAGACCCTCGACCCTATGGCAAAAAGGAACAAAACATAAAACAACTACATCACCGGTGGCGGACCAGTAGTAAAATCAAGGTGGTTCCCAACTTTATCAAAAGATTAACGCCCAAGTAGTCAATGAGGCAGGTGCAGTCAAGCCGTGAATTCAACCCAAGTTGATAATACCAAATATATAACATACTTATCTATCAGTGTTTGGTATCAATGTATTATGGAACATGCAAATAGCCAAATGCTTTTAGACTTTATGCAAAACTAGATTGATTAGTCATAACTAATTAGCGATATAAAAGTTGCCAAACACTATTATAAAGAGCAAGTAAAAACTTAGGGTGCGTTTGGTATGAGGTATTTGGTTTAAAGAATGGATTCAAAGAAAAAGTTGTCGTTTGGTTTGATAAGTTGGGTTATAGTACGATACTTCATACCCTCATTTAAGGGTGTTAACAAAGTCATCAAAAGTCTTAGGATTTCTAACAATAAACTTGTTTTGTTGATTTTCCCGATTTCAATATATCACGACCACATATAATGCATTTTTTCATTTTTTTAATTTTCTTAAGTTTAAAAACTAAATAACATTTAATCAATTTATATATTTAACATATAAAATTATTTTCTCTCTTACATCAAACCCAATCAAACCCAAATCTAATACATATTTAAATCCAAATCTAAATCCGAATCCTAAACCCATGTACAAACCAATCGGACCCTTAGTGTTTGAAAACCATAAATCGTTTAAAAGTTACAACATAAATGCTCCAATAATAAATCGAATGTAAAAAACAAATGAAAGGAAAGGGTGTCTTAGAAAGCGGAATTACAAAAGTAAAATGTGTGAATCAAAATTAGTAGTAAAACATAAAAGCCCTTCTTTTCTATTATTTAATTATCTTTCTCTTTCAATGGTTGTCTTCTTCATCGGTTCACGACCATAACCGGCGCGGAATTGTCAACACGACATCACCACTCACCTGACATCTTCACATCTTGATTCAACTTCACACAAGATGGTGCATACAAAATCTATAACAAGATATTTATTTATGACTAGTCATCCCTATTATATGATGGATATTACACTTTTATATGTTAAAAAGTGAACATCATTTCAAGTGACACAATAAAGTAGATAAATAATTAGCTATCATAAGAATTTGACCACTAATCCCCATAAAGCATATAGTGGTACACAATATCTCATATTTTATGAAAAAAAGTAGAGTGTAAGCTACTAATCTTGTCCTTATGCCGTCCGAGACTTTCTTTCTTGTTCCCATTTTTTTCTTTCTTTTTCTAATTTTAAGAACACTTAGCTGAATAATACACTTCAAAACTCAAACAATCACATGGAGGAAAATGATGAGGAGAGAATCGAGTGCTCGGTCAAGCATCTTAACAAGTTGGTGTACAATCAAATGGGTGAAGGAATATGTTTGGCTCTCGTCGTGTCGGATGTACTAACGGTTATCTATCGAATCACATTGGGCTTACGAAAGTGATACGATCCTGCATTCTATAGTTATTATTATTATTATTATTAATTAATTAATTGGTTTATTTAGTTTCCTTTATTATATTTTTTTAGTGAACAAGTTAAGTCTAGCGCCTTTTATTATAAATAGGGTATTAGGGTTGTAACGGAGAATTATCTTTGAATATTATTAATGGTTTAATTATTTACTTCATTATTGGGAGAGAGATCGGCCTCTCGAAGTTGATCACTTATCTTTATCGTTCTTTTATCTCTTAATCGATCAGGTTCGTATCAATTGGTATCGAGCGGTTCGTCTTACGGAGATTACTATGTTCACCAATTACTATTCATCTCGCTACGTTTTTTACTTCGAGTTAACGATGACCCACACAGCGTGGGGCCGGCGCCCTCTCGTTAATTTTATATAAATAAAAGGAAACACTTTTAATTTCTTCATAGCTTTCATTTTACCATGTAAGCTCCTAGTAACTAATGATATCCTATCCTACCAACCATAAAAGCGAAGTTCATAGAGTAAGAAACATAGCAACCCATATCTAATAGTTAATTACTCACATCGCTAAAAAGTACCAAAGCGTAGTGCCAAAACACATGCTCCCAAATACCCAACATAACTTCACTACTAGAATAATCTTGCCAATTTACTTTAGTGTATGCGTAACAACTTTTAACTTTTAATATACACAAAGTGATAAATTACTTTCGAATGTAAACGAAGCAAATAAACAAAGCGACTAAGATAATACATTACCTTTTGGATAATTTCCTTGAATGCCTTCTAACTCGGGTTGAATTAGACCAAAGCATGTCCCAATTTTGATTGATCTAATTTTGTTGAAGGAAGACCCTCGACCTATGGCAAAAAGGAACAAAACATAAAACAACTACATCACCAAGTGGCGGACCCAACCGTAAAATCAAGGTGGTTCTCAACTTTATCAAAAGATTAACAGGCAAGTAGTCAATGAGGCGGGTCCGGTCAAGCCGTGAATTCAACCCAAGTTCGAGAATACCAAATATATAACATACTTATCTATCGAGTGTTTGGTATCAATGTATTATGGAACATGCAAATAGCCAAATACTTTTAGACTTTATGCAAAACTAGATAGATTAGTCATAACTAATTAGCGTATATAAAAGTTGCCAAACACTATTAGAAGAGCAAGTAAAAACTTAGGGTGCGTTTGGTATGAGGTATTTGGTTTTAAAGAATGGATTCAAAGAAAAGTTGTCGTTTGGTTTGATAAGTTGGGTTATAGTATAGTACTTCATACCCTCATTTAAGGGTGTTAACAAAGGCATCAAAAGTCTTAGGATTTCGACAATTGCTAATTATTTATCTACTTTATTGTGTCACTTGAAATGATGTTCACTTTTCTAACATATAAAAGTGTAATATCCATCATATAATAGGGATGACTAGTCATAAATAAATATTTTGTTATAGATTTTGTATGCACCATCTTGTGTGAAGTTGAGCGAAGACGTGAAGATCTTTGGTGAGTGGTGATGTCGTGTTGACAATTCCGGTGCCACGGTTATGGTCGTGAGCAGATGAAGAAGACAACCATTGAAGAGAAAGATAATAAAATAATAGAAAAAGAATGGGCTTTTGTGTTTTACTACTAATTTTGGTTCACACATTTTACTTTTGTAATTCCGGTTCCAAACTGACCTTTCCTTTCAATTGTTTTTACATTCGATTTATTAATTGAGCATTTATGTTGTAACTTTTAAGCGTATTTATGATTTTCAAACACTAAGGGCCCGTTTGGTTTGTACATGGGTTTAGGATTCGGATTTAGATTTGGATTTAAATATGTATTAGGATTTGGATTTGGATTTGGTTTTGATGTAAGAGAGAAAATAATTTTGTATGTTAAATATATAAATAGATTAAATGTTATTTAGTTTTTAAACTTAATAAAAATTAAAAATTAAAATGAAAAAATGCATTATATGTGGCTGTGATATTTTGAAATAATGGAAAATCAACAAAAACAAGTTAATTGTCAGAAATCCTAAGACTTTTGATGACTTTTGTTAACACCCTTAAATGAGGGTATGAAGTATTGTACTATAACCCAACTTATCAAACCAAACGACAATTTTTTCTTTGAATCCATTCTTTAAAACCAAATACCTCATACCAAACGCATCCTAAGTTTTTACTTGCTCTTTCTAATAGTGTTTGGCAACTTTTATATACTGCTAATTAGTTATGACTAATCAATCTAGATTTGCATAAAGTCTAAAAGTATTTGGCTATTTGCATGTTCCATAATACATTGATACCGAAACACTCGATAGATAAGTATGTTATATATTTGGTATTCTCGAACTTGGGTTGAATTCACGGCTTGACCCGACCCGTCTCATTGACTACTTGGGCCGTTAATCTTTTGATAAAGTTGGGAACCACCTTGATTTACTGGTGGGTCCGCCACCGGTGATGTAGTTGTTTTATGTTTTGTTCCTTTTTTTCCATAGGGTTGAGGGTCTTCCCTTCAACAAAATTAGATCAATCAAAATTAGGGACATGCTTTGGTCTAATTCTACCCGAGTTGGAAGGCATTCGAAAGAAATTATCCAAAAGTTAATGTATTATCTTAGTCGTTTTGTTTATTTGTTTCGTTTACATTCGAAAGTAATTTATCACTTTGTGTATATTAAAACTTAAAAGTTATTACGCATACACTAAAGTAAATTGGCAAGATTATTCTAGTAGTGAAGTTATGTTGGGTATTTGGGTGCATGTGTTTTGGCGACTACGCTTTGGTACTTTTTAGCGATGTGAGTAATTAACTATTGGATATGGGTTGCTATGTTTCTTACTCTATGAACTTGAGTTTTATGGTTGGTAGGATAGGATATCATTAGTCACTAGGAGCTTACATGGTAAAATGAAAGCTATGAAGAAACTCAAAGTGCTTCCTTTTATTTATATAAAAATTAACGAGAAGGCGCCCCCCACGTGCGTGGGTCTTCGTTAACTGCGAAGTAAAAACGTAAATTTTTGGGCTTAGATTTTGTATATCGATAAAATATTAAGTGTGATGTTTTTCGTTTTGTATTTTGTATACCATTTAGTACGATTTTTATATGTAAATTAATAATTATTATTCTTTGAAAGTGATACCAATATTTTTTATAATTCAATAAGCTCATAAGTCCATCAAATAAGCTTAAGACATACATCGCCTAAATCAACTAAAGCGATAAGGGAACTAAAAATGATAAAATAATTGAAAGGAAAACGCTAATCGGATAATTAGACTTATTTACCTTAATGGTTTGTTTTGTCATTGGGTGCCTAACTAAAGCATGTTTGCATTCATTACTCGTTAGGATCTCTAAACCAATAATTTTGTAATTCATCATGAAACCAATCTGTTTCAAACACATTAGCTATATGTGCAAAGAATCTAAACAAAGGTTACGAAATTGGTTGTCTAAACGATAATTTGTCATGAACAAAGATGGCGAATTTTAGGAAGAATGAATTATTTAATACCTCTCAACTTTCATGTACAAATATGAGAGTGCATTATAAAGAATCTTGGTAGAAGGAAGTCGAGGCAATGAACCTAGAAGGATATCTGATGTTTTGATTGACGGGTTACCATAAAATCTACAGTTTTCTTGTGTTCATGTCGTCACCATGCTTCCTTCAAGTGAGCAACCGACAAAAGCACCTGGAAATCAACCCAAAATGTCAAATATAAACAACTAATGGGTGTCCACGTCCAGTGCATGTACATGATTTTGCATAGGGGTGGAAACGAGCCGAGCCGCTCGTAAAAAGCTCGGGATCGGATCGGTAAAAAGCCCGAACGAGCCGAGCATAAAGCGAGCTCGAGCTCGAGCCCGAGAGCCGAGCCTTATTTAAAGCTTGTTTAATAAACAAGCCCGAGCTCGAGCTTTATTTCTGAGCTCGATTAGGCTCATGAGCCTAAGCGAGCGTATTATATTTTTGTATGTATACATTTGTAAATGTATAATACATAATATAAACGTATATAGTATCTTAAATAACTATCAATCCATTTACATGACCCATCTCACCCTAATCTTACAATATCACGCCCCATCTCCATCTTCCTTACACATTCTCTCACCCAACAAACTTCTCAAAAACACAGCTTCCATCCTTCTTCCTTTTTTATCATCTTATTTACATACCAAACAAATCTACACTTAATATCGACCATAAAAATCAAAACTTGAATCTTTCTTACTGCTTAAAATCTAACCGAACACAATCAAACCATACAAAACCCTTTTACTCCTTTTGTTTCATGTTTTTCGAAGATCGATAAGACTACGATAAGATCTTTGATAGGTCTCGGGTAGGTATAGTTATTTGTTATTGGTTTGTTCGTTTAGATCTATGATGGTTTTCTCTCGATCTGTTAAGATCTTGAAAGATCTTAAAGCTATCTATGATAAATGAAAGAGAAACTGAGATCTTGTTTTCTTTCTTTTTAAATTTTAAGTTCGAGTCTTGGTTATTTATTGTGGTTGACTGTGAAATGGGGGTGTTGTGAGGTTGTTGTTTGTTGTTGTGATGTTGGATGTTTTAGTTGATTGAGATGACATAGGATAGATTAAGGTTGTTTGTTATGTTGTGTACTGTTCTCTCTTTTGGACCAAGGACAACCAAGAACGAACGAGCTCAAACACGAGCCGAGCTCGAGCTTTATACAATCGAATAATAAACGAGCCGAGCCCGAGCCGAGCTCGAGCTTTATACATCATAACACGAACCGAGCTCGAGCTCAAATCTTAAGGCTCGAATCGAGCTAAGCTCGAGCTCGAGCTTTCTAAAATATAAACGAGCCGAGCTCGAGCTCTGTCATGCTCGGGCTCGGCTCGGCTCGTTTCCACTACCAAACTTACTTTGCATCTGTCCATATTATAATCTGTACTTAATTAATGCGAGTTACTTAAAGACGACTATATAGCCATTTGGGTCAGTTTGTAAACCAAAAAAAAAAAAAACCCTTAGAAGTCTTAAAATGATAATTTATATATACAAATGTTAAATTTGTGTGCAAAATGTCATTTTTATATAGAAATTTTAAGAATATGAATTACAAGAGTATGTTTTGAAGTTACCTTTACTGCAACTTTATGTATAGCAAGCAGCATATCCATCATCACCAGGCCGAAAATCGGCTTGAGCTGCTCTTCCAATTATTCCAGCAGCAGCATTTGCACCTGCTCCTACCGATAAACATACATTTCCACAAAATGTCTTGACTGCATCGCTGTTTTTTAGCACGATTATGAAATCAGTAAGCTCACCTCCCACATGTTCAAATAACACGCAAACATATGTCAAAAGTGGCAAAGAGTGATACACCACATCACGAAATCATTTAGAACAGACTTTTTCAACCATATGGCAGAACGAATGAAACAAACGAATAATTCAACCGTAAGATAGTTTTTTTTTTCCGACCAATGGCAGAAACTTGTTCACAATCTTGGAAATCTATAGGTTTACCAATATATTCTCAAATTTTCTTAAAGAAATTAAAAACATGGGTAACAAAACTTACATACCTGATATGATGTAAACAATAGCACACATAACCTCCATGATAAGGGGTTGCAATAACCCAAATTACCAAACCCTAAGGATTAGGTTAGTCAATCAATTCTTTTAAGAACAACAATTCACAACACCAGTTCGACAATCAATACCATGTCCCCAAATGAGCGAAAGCCCCAAAAGCGAAAACGATGCCGAAAAAAAGAATCTCAATCTTTATCAAATAGCAAAACTTTTAAATTAACGATTGAAAACTAATAAACAAAATTGGAGAGCTGAAAACGAAAACTTACCCAAACAAAGCATTCAAGATTTTTGAAAAATTGACATCTGGTGTTGATAAAGATATACGGGTTTGGAAGTAGTTGTAGTTACGTAAATTACAAAAAGTAAATCCACACTAACGATAGCACATAGCATCGCCTTTTTGGCTCCAATCCCTTGTTTTTCCCTGCTCTTCATATTTATATCTTTTGTTTTCGGATACCTGTTGATATCGGGTATTAAAATTTTGTATGAAACGTGTAATACAGGTGCAAAGTTTAATTGTTATGGTTACCTCCAAATCTATTTGTTACTCGACATGCAGTGATTACTACTGTGACTGGCTTTTCCCTGGCTTCATATGTTTCTATATCGGAATGTATAGCCGTTTCATGCCATATGGTATACCCAATTGTCATTCTGCTGTATATCCAAATCTATAGCTATTTTGATGTGTGGTATGTATATAATTTAGATAATAGTTATTTTGATGTGTGATATGTATATAATTCAGATATTAGTTAGGAGTACCTGTTACATTGGCCATTCGTACAATAGCAAAACCGGAATTGTTAAAGTGACCAGCTCATGTTGTTGAACATAGTCTGACAACGGCCAATTACTCCTCTTATGCCCTTTGTCGTGCCAAAGCCGCGATCTTCTGAGCCATTACCTTGCGCCCTTATGTAGCTGCCACTGCATGAGCCACCACTACAATTAAGGATGACATTAATGTGGATATATATATCACAATAGTGTTTATAAGTTAGGAGCAAGGGTAAGTACGAAACCTAAGAAAACACCCGATAGAACGCCAACCACATAACGACACCCAATATCCACTTATGCAAGAATTTTTTACCACCAACATCCAACAACAAACCCGATTTGATTTAGTAACCTATCAGTAATGCTTATATTCATATTGAGTGGCAGAGGTTAAAATGGCCATTACTATTAGCATCATAAATTTAAAACGCAAAACTTACTGCCTTTATCCGTATATTACTTATATTATGCGTCTAAACAATCAGTAATTCTTATGTGTATACCTCAAATATAGAAGCCCAATAATATTGACAGAGCCATTTAAATTTAAAAAGAATCGACCAGGCATCGATGAGCACATTGAACTATCCAATAATAATGACAACGCCATCTGTTAAATAAGCTTCGACCACAGGTGTATGCGTAGTATAATTTAAAAAAAAAGACAACAAACTATTGGAACTACCTTCACGCGTATCACGACACTACCCGTTGCCTCTGTATGGAGCAGGCTCAAGTATATCTATTCTATACCCGGGTAGAAAATCTAGGGGCATTTGATTAGCAGGCTCTGCGTCTCAAACATCAAAAGCTTAAAACTAACCCAATTCAGTAATTCCTAAATGTTCCCAACTTAAACCCTAAAAGTAAAATCAATATACCAATAATTTAAAATAAGCATATCTATAATCTTATCTTACTACTTAATAATGCATTTAGGACTTCCTATAAAAGGAAGTCTTAAAAAGCATAAGCCAACACACTTGCTAATATAAGGAAGTCTCAAATTGCAATAGAAGTCAAATTTTTTGTTTATAAATTCAGCTATTACATCCGAAGGAGGCATTTTAGTTCTGAAAATTAAATACAAATCAATTGACTTGTAACAGCCCATACAACAACCCATTTACTCTCATTTACTCTTGTAATTGTAACAGCCCATTTACTCCCTCCAGCCATCTATATATATACTTCCACATGCAAGCTTTCTTCCTAATTCACACATTACAACTTACTACCACACTTCCATCAGCCTTAAAACATCACACCTCAAATATACTTTTCCACCAATTACAAAAACACATTATTTTCAAAAATCTCACCTTAGTGTTTCACCTACTTCATTCTTTTTTGCCTTACACTTCCTGAATTAAGTACCTCGAACATCATAGTTGTGTAGTTGACCAAACAAAGATGACAAAAAAGGTAGCGGTTGTTTGACATGCAACGGCAGCGCCACCTGGTGGGAATAGACGTTGTGATGATGGTAAAATGGGGAATAATCGGTGTGGTGACCAATCAGTCGGTCGGCTCCATTTTATGACCCTTGAAGACTATCGATCGTGGTCTTGACCGGTTGATAAATCCACAAACAAATAAAAAAAATAAACGTTGCCATATTGCTATCAAGATCATTCCCGTACTCTCTTTTGGTGATTCAAGATTAAAGGATACCGCATAGGAATGAAGAAAAGTATATGTTGTGTTTGGTTCGTGTGATTAAACGAGAGCAAGTTTAGGTGTCGAGTTAATGAATAGTTAGTGTAAAGTTACTTTTAGAAAGAGAAATCATACGAGGAACACAGATTTTACTAAAATGAGATTGTGGCGCTGACAATTTTGTATTTGGTGTCAAAGTAGAGATATAAAAAAGTGAAAGAAGTCTCGATAATATCTTGAAGCTTCTCCATTCCTTATTATTCATTTTTTGAAGTTTGTAACGAAATGAAACATAGCATGTGAGTTATTTTATTATTATTATTATTTTTAATTATCAAAAACACATAAAATTTAGTTGTAATGTTTTTAGCCAACACACTTGCCCTAAATAGAAAGGATTAAAATTTTAGCTAACACACTTTACCTAAATAAAAAGGCTTAAAAATTCAGCAAACACACTTGGCTATAATAAAAAGATTTGGTCAACCACTAATATTAGTAACCGACTATGTGTCTATAATTATAAGTGATTGTAACCGAAAACATTTAAAATACAATAAAGTAAATATATATTATTAACTTTCGGTAACATAATTTTAGATTCTACGATAAAGTATAGGTTATTTGTTTTAGTATAAAAAAGATTATAAAGTGATGATAGCGTCATTTTAGAAAGTGAATGTGAAAAATTTGTTAACGTGGTGAAAGAAAATATGTTGGCTTGAGATGATGAAGTCAACTACGACGTTTTTGCAATATTAAGAATTGACATTGTTTTTGTCTTCACACTATCACCAACTACGACATGTCATCATTATTACCCGTGTACCAAAACAACACCACTGTTGCTTTCTCCCTTTTTGATTTCGAATGCATTACGTATATACTACTATAATGTATAAAGATGATTGTTATTCTTCAATTGTATGCTATTGTAAGTTATTTGGTTACACGGGTACCCGCCGCTGCAACGCGCGGGTACCCGGCTAGTACATTATAATGTATTTAGGACTTCATATAAAAGGAAGTTTTGAAAATATAAGCCTACACATGTTACTATAATTAGTAATTCATATAATTAAGAAAAGAAGCATAATGTACAACACTTTAATGCACATAATTTTCAGACGTACAAGACAAGAAGCATAGCGTACACCACTTTAATGCACATATTAAAAAAACAAAACATCACATTAATGTTATTTAATATAGTCAATTAATTAACTGATCAATAAATACAATTAATACAGTTATTAAACACACCCATAACATAATAAATACAAATCATCAAGCATATTGTACAACCAAGCTAAACACTATTCCTACATTAAATGTCACTAATACAAATAGTATTATACAAATAATATTGAAGCCCGAACGGGCAACAGGCCAAATGGGCTTGAGCCCGAACGGGCGCAGCCAACGGGCTCGAGCCCGAGCAGACGCAGGCTAAACGAAATTCTTGAAATCAGTAAATTTATTGTCAAAAGAACATAATAAACTAAAATACATGATTCACTTGAAAGTTTTATTTCGGGATACCGCCAACGCAACGCGAGTACCTCGCATTAAATGTCACTAATACAAATAATAAAGCACATTATACAAATATTAAAGCCCGAGCAGGCAATGGGCAAAATGGGCTTGAGCCGAACAGCACGGGCCAAACGGGCTCGATCTCGAACGGCGCCGCCAAGCGTGCTAGAGCTCGAGCGGCACGGGCCAACGGCTCGAGCCCTAATGGGCGCGGCTAAATGAAATTCTTGAAATTGTGAATTTATTGTCAAAAATAATAAAGCGAAATACATGATTCACGGAAAATTTTATTTGTAGTATCCGCCGTAACGCTGCGGGTACCGCTAGTAAAAACCAAATCAATATAAAGTAAATCAATAATTTAATTAAGATTGATAAACTTACATAGTAACATATGATTATTACTCCAACTGTGGAAGTAGAAGATTTTCGTACGCCCCATTGTTGAGTATCCGATATCACAAAGAAAAAAAACAAAACCTATCAATTAACATCGTTTTCAACCAAATCTTTAAAAAAAAAAAAAAAAAAAAAAAAAAAAAAAAAAGGTACCTCGGTCCCATTGTTGGTATCTCGATAGCGGTTTCGGTGTGGTGGTTGATGCATCAACCCGTGTTTTGTCTTGTGGAAGAAGCTTGAAGATAACCGCCTTTGAATATGTGTTGATAAAATATCATCGATTCTTCTAGATTCTTCGCATCTTATCAAATTATCCATGGATTGGGCCATATCCACCGTATCATGTTTACTGAGGTTGGGCCAAAGGAGTCTGCAACCGGGATCATTAAAGCGGCAATGTTTATCATCAAAGCGACAATTTTTCATATAAAAGCGAACGCGTTTTAAATGCTATTTAATATATATACAATCGCATAACCAAATCGTTGATTTGTTTTAGTCGATAAAGTATTACATTGTCAAATTTAGAGACAATTTTATGATTGATAATTTACCTTGAATATGTACATTGATGAATGATCACGGGTTTCTTGTACCCCAATGAATGCAGATGCCCGACATTTTATCTCGAGAAGAGACCTTTTGAAAAGGGGATCGTGATCGTGTAAAGCTACAACATCAAAAACATCATATTATCACAAAGACACGGTGGACTTGTTAACTTTTATAACGATTATTTTAATTATTAAACCGACATTAGTATAAGATGATTATGATGGTACCTTGTGAATTGAAAAGTCGGTGATCGGAGGTCAAGGTTTCGACGAGTCCCATGGTTGATTGTTTTTGATTGAGAAATAAAATATCATCGATTCATCTAGCTTCTTTTGCATCTTATCAAATAATCCCGGATTGGGTCATATCCACCGGATCATGTTCACAGGTTGGGCCAAAGGAGCTGCAACCGGGATCATCAAGCGGCAATGTTTTCATCAAAATGGCGTTTCTCTTCAAAACTTTTCATCAAACGACAATTTCTCTTCAAAATGGCAGCGTTTTGAATGTCATTTAATATATTATATTAATTTGACATATTCCAAGTTAAGTAACAAACCGTATACATCTCGTAGGAAGAATCATTGCGAAACCAATGTTTTAGAACGCGGTATTTTAATTGATTTACTTTAAAAATCACTCAAATTAAACTATTTTTCACTCTTTTCCTTTTCTTTTCCTCTTTAAGTGAAACTCAGGAACACAACTTTTTTCCCTCCTTAATCAAGACTCGAAGCACAGTGTTAATTTTCCATTCTCTATCTTGGGTTATGATTCTCTACCCACTATGGTTAATAGAGAATTGTGACCAAGAGCAATCATATTCGATTGATGAATTTGGTTGGTTACTAAGTACCGAATTCTAGCTTTGAATATTATTTTCATCAAGCTTCTAAGTTGACAATTTTTTAAAAATCTTATGATTTCACAACATTGGTTGCAACAAATATTATGCGCTAGGTGATGTAGTGACATTGAAGAAGAAAGACTCATATTCAAATGTTGTGGATCGTTATTTTTAGTGTGTTTGTTGATTCCTCACAATTGTAATTTATACTACTTATAATGGAGAGATGACTATCTCTCATATTTATGAGTTTAAGATTTTCTAAATTAGAATTTAAGCAAATACTACTTATAAAATATAATGTATAACTTTGTAAAGCACAATTGATTTTAAGCAAATATTATTTCTTATATACTGATTCATTGTGAAAGTGAGTGTGTGAAAAACACAATATCAACGTATATCAAAATAACCGTAAAACTCGACAAATCAACCTTTTAGGAAAAGGGTTAACGTGCCAAACCTTACGGGTGTGATAAAGTGATACCGGGAAGTGATTTCCCGGGTCGTATCCCAACGAGGTGTGCAATTGACGGGATCGTTGAGTTTCGAGATTTGGACTTGAATTGGTTTTAATGATTTGGATTTGGATTATGCTTTCTACGAATTAATTAACGGGAAAGTAATTAAGGCGAGGGAACCCTAAATAACTAAAAATAAACTAATACTAAGCCTAAGGAATGATAAAATGAAGCTACACTAAGTCCTAGGGTGTTAAAACGTAAAACCCGGCAAACAACCCGAGCCATAAACGTAAAAATTTTGCAATTCAAGGGCTACGGGTGTCAAATCAATTTTCCTACGTCCTAATTGACTAAAAATAATTTTAGAAAAAGACCGGGTATTTTTTTGACTTTTAAATTATTTATTACGAATTAAAAACTATTTAACACTAATTAATTAATTCAAAATACGAAACTAATTTAGAAAAATATGAAAAATTCACAGAAACTACCTTATGATAATGTAGACCTAAGAAAAATAAAATGGGTGTAATAGCTTGTACAGATAAGCCGTTAAAAAGCTAACAAGACAAATAAGCTAAAATGACAAACTATGATTAAGTATTTAATTACGCATTTATAAACCGAAAAAAGACCCAAGGCGTGGTATCGTACATGTGTACTCACTATGTCTTCAAGGGGTGGAGGTCTCGGGTTCGAGCCTGCCTCCCACCTTTTCTTTTTTTTTTTTTTTTTTTTGGAAATTTGGCTTTTGGAAACTTAAAGGTGCAATGAACATGTAAAAGTTTTGTGAAAACTTTTTTAATGAAACCTTACAAATAAGCTGTTGGAACAGCTTATTTGAAATGATTTTGGACAGAACCTAAACAAACACACCTTTTGCACACTGATTGAGTACAAATAAGCAATAAGTAGTTGGGTTTTTGAACAAAAGAACATATAAGCTAAGTCATGTATGAATAAGCTACAACTAAGTAGAAACAAAGTGGAAACATTTGGCTTATAAACGGAATCCTAAACTACTCTAAGGAGACCTTAAGTTAAAAAAAATAGCTACACAAACTACCAATAAGTACTAATAAGCTATTAAATGGGGAATCCAATTCTAATTACACTAATTATGCTAAATAGGATCTAAATAATCAGAATAAGCAAAACTAAACCTAAATAAGCACTTGAAATAGAAAAGTTACTTACTTGGTCAGTGTGTATCGCAAAGAAAACAGCCAAGGTGCTCACTTTGGAGCTTATTTGGGATAAGCTAGAAAGAGAGTTAGGACCTGAGCTTCTAGCTACTTGAAGTGCACCTAGCCCACTTGCTTTTGCCCCAATAGCTACTATTAATAAGTCGTTTCTGACTTTTAATAAGATAAGAGAAAAACTTGCAGTTGGACTTAATACCCTGCACAGAACAGCAACCTGTCCCACTGACCCACTTTAACCCATTAGCAGACTTAGTAAAACATTTTTTGGATTTTTTTTTCCTTTTGACCTAAGTTAAACAAGCTGGTGAACTTGTGATTTTTATTTTTTAGAATTTTTTATCACAACAAAAACTTCACTAGATTGCTTATGAAAGATATGACAAATTCGAGTTAAAAAGAAAAATCGACAGGGTACTTTTGAAACCCAAACCTTTTCAAAACTTTTGCATTCACCTCAAATGTGTCTGAATTGACTTGGAGACACTAAAATATGTTTGACTTCTCAGGTCAAAGGTGGTATAAACCTCTTTGACCCACTTTTCTCACTTTAACCCAAACACTCCCTTATGGGTTAAAAGCACTCACAATGACTTCCTATTTCTTACACCAGACTTCAAATTCACTACACCTACACTAGACTAAGAATATTTGAATCCCAAAAATTTGAATTTAACCCAAGAACTACACTAATCCAAACGGGTAGAAAGTGAAGTTTTGAGACTGAGAAGATGTGAAAATGTAAAAACCAAACTTGTGAGCTCAAACACAAGCTCAAATGAGCTAAAAACAAACTCTTAACAATATGAGTCAATGGTGATTTCAAATAAAAACGTAGCAGATTCAATAAATAAATTGTAAAATTGGAAATTTAAACTAGCTTGAAATTAAATTGCATTAAAAAGTTGAAAGTTTACAAGTACAATACAAAAACATAAACTTGAGCTAGAACAAGAAAAATTCAAGCCTTAAAACTAAAAACTGAATTAAAACAAAAAAAAACTAACTATCTGAAAAAAAACTAACTCCTCCTAACTCATAGCTACAAGCTATTTAAGCCCAGCTTCAAGCTCTTCTTTTTTCTCTCTCTTTCCCAAATGAGATAACCCACCAAAAGCGCATGCCTGCCATTGCCAGTCCCTTTGTCTTCATCTTCAGTCCACAGGGGATGGTTTGGGTATTTTTGGGTAAACTGTTTGGTGGGTTTATTAATGTCTGGTGTTGCAGGGAAGAATGGGTTGAGCGAATATGTCAGGGAATGTGTGTGGGAGGATGAATTTTTTAAGGTTGCTCTGCGTTTGATGTTTGGGCGGGAAAATGGGAAGAAGAAAGGCAGTGTTAAACATTTGACCGGGTTTGGTGGGTTTGACCGGGTATTGGACCGGGTCAAAGGGTAAACGGGCTTGGGTAAGGTTAGGGGTTAAACTGGATTGGGCTTGGGTTTTGACTTGGGTTAGTGTTTTAGATAGGATTAGATTTGAGTCCAATGTGTAGTTAAGGGACCAAACGTGTAAAATTCAAAACTGCAGGGACCACTCACGTAATTCTGAAAATGTCTTCCAAGGACCAATCTTGTCATCTTTGAAAATTCCAAGGACCATATTAAGTATTCTCCATTTTTTTATATTTCCAAGGACTATTTTTCTAAAATACCATAAATCCAAGGACCTAAACTGCAATTTTTCCAAAAGTATTACAAGGACCAATTTTTGACAAGTTAGAATTACCAAAGGACAAAAAAATGTTAATTTTCCAATTTTAAAATGTCCATGGGTAAATTCTGTCAATCTTTGAAATTTCAGGGACTAAAGTTGCCATTTTTGAAAGTTGGGGGACTGAAGCTGCCAATCATGCAAACTTTGTTCGTTTTTCATTTGTTTTCAAATATTTTGCATCTGAAACATATAAAACACAATTTTGAGATATTTTCAGTATTTTGATGCATTTCTGAGTGTTTATAGATGTTTTCGATTCGATTGACCAAAAATGATGAGTTTTACACACTCATCAATCCCCACACTAAACCATTGCTAGTCCCTAGAAATCTTTTGAGAAAACTTAATGGATTTGAATCTCTTTACCAAAAGCCATTACTTCGGAGTAGCCAAATGTTTCGATTCAAGTAAGAACTATGGTACATCGATAACCATATGATTTTGAGCAAATCACCGACTTTCAACGGATTTGATTTGTCTTTGCGGAAGCCGTTGCTACGGACTAGCCAACTCTTAGATAAAATATCTTTGGTGAGTTGATTACCAATTATGGTTTTCCAACCGCCTTTACCACAAGCCATAAACTTGCAGGGCTAGCCAACTCTTCACTAATTAAAGATATGGTGAAATGAACACCATACAATCTTGGGCAAATTGCAAGCCGTCAACGGATTTGAGATATCTTTACCAAGAGCCGTTTGCTCTGGATTAGCCAATCCTTTTGTTTGTTAGACATGGCGGATGATAACCATAAAAAAAATTTTTGCCAAAAATGGGGAATTGGGTGGTATAATTGCATGATAAAATTCGTGAGAATTCCCCATACTAGAAATGAATATTGCCTCAATATTCAAAGTACCGCGGTTATCTAAACCGAGAACGTAAAGGGAAATACTACGGCCATTATTTGTGAAAAGTTTTTTTTTTTTTTTTTTTTTTTTTTGAAACTTATATACAACAATGGGGCAACTCCCCACTAGGTGGTACACACGGGTGAAAACCCATGTTTAATCATTTGTTTTTGATTCCCGAGTCGCTAGCTTGACTCGACCCCGTATTCATTTGTTCTTGGGGAAGCAACGTGGAAAACCAATCTCGATCGGACTTTCGTTCACAGTGTTAATAAACATATGAACATCAGAAAGTTCCACACCGACGAGATACAACCTCGGAATTTGTTAATAGTAGAAACTATAAAGGATGATACCGGGGTCAAAGATGGGGTCCTCATTCCCGAAAGAGAAAAGGGAAAGAGCAACCACACCATCTGTGAAGAATGGAATAAAGATGTGCATGAGAATGCAAAAGCAAATCACCAATTTTGACATTTTTAAGCTTAGTCTTGAAGTTTGTATGGTGATTGTCAACAGAATTTCCGGTAGGGAGGGTTGGAAATGGTTCTTCAATCATGATTTTCCGGAAAAGGATGTCCCCTCCGAATCAAAGTAAGTATTATCAATTCTGTTGGAATCGACTCATCACTAAGAAAGGCATCGACTTCATTCCAAAGTTGTCATCTTCCTCATCCGGAGTGAGAGAAGGGACGAAAGAGTCGAAATAATAAGACTAGGAGATGATGGATCATTTTGAGCAATTCTTCAATGGGAAGAATGTCTCCCATTGGATCACAAACATCATCATCCAATCCAGATGGCGAAGAGTTTGGTTTCATCCACATAGTTAACAAACTCGACACGATAAAGCGATTCGGAGGTGGGACAAGTGGTGTGCTCTTAGAGCTAGCAATTTCCACCACTTCCGATAAAGTCTCCGATTCCAGATCATC
This sequence comes from Chrysanthemum lavandulifolium, assembly GCA_022545495.1. NCBI lineage: Eukaryota > Viridiplantae > Streptophyta > Magnoliopsida > Asterales > Asteraceae > Chrysanthemum > Chrysanthemum lavandulifolium. The sequence continues at coordinate 52,788,737 of CM040243.1, forward strand.
ATCATCAAGAACACTCTTGACTTCCTTGGTACAACTTTCAAACCATTTGTTTGAACCATGGTTGATTTTCAAAGCTTTTAGCTCAGCACATTTTTGGTGACTCTTCTTATCCGTGAAATTTGAGAGTGTTGCATTTATTCTTTCAGATTTTTGATCAATTGTGGCAACACTATATTTGGATAGAGGTTTGGAGTTCTGGTTGATATTAAACGTGAGTTCTTCGTTGTCAACCCGTATGGTCAATTCTTCACAAATACATCAATTAGAGCACGGCTCGTTCTCAAGAAAGCTCTCCCAAGATGAGGGGAACTCTAGGATCCGCATCAAAGTCTACTACAACAAAGTCGGTGGGAAAGTGAAACTTTCCTACTTTCACCACGACATTCTCGGCTATCCCAGTGGATGAGTTTTGTGCGGTCTCGCTAGCTCGAGTGTCATACAAGTGAATGTAAGTTTAGGAAGAGACAATTTCTCCCATACCGAGAGTGGCATAAGGTTAATGCTAGCGCCAAGATCGCCAAGGCGGAGCATTGAAACATCCCAAGAAATCACACGGATTAAAAACTCAGGGGTCTTCAAGATTTTTGGGAAGCTTATTGAGAATGACCCGAGCATTGCTCATTTAGAGGGTTTTAGCCATCTCGGATAACTTATCTTTGTTGCTCAAGAAGCTTTTGGCGTGGATGCAAATTTGGGCATTAGAACGAGAGCATCAACGAAGCTTATATCAAAGTGCGTTCATTGAAAATTTGGAAAAATTTTTCCATTTGCTCTTTTGGTTTTGTCTTTGAGCTTCTCATCGTGCAATCTTGATGGGTAAGGAAGTCGACTAGACTTTTGAGCCGGACGGAAGTCATTTCGGCTCGAATTTGTCTTTGGAACTCGGTTCCGGACTTAAAGCTTGGACTACCGAAGGTGGGACGTGTCTTGGTACTTCGTGGGCTCGAGAAATGCACCTTGTCCGATGTATCCTTGGTAACTTGACTCATTGCTCCGGTGGAGGAGGCATTGAGTCGAAGGTCCATGTGCGTCTTACCACTACGAGTGGTGACGGCTTTCAACTCGGCATTTGGATTTGGAATCAGATTGCTTGGGAGTCCTCCGAAGATGACGAAGCATTGTTCATAGTCATGTTCATGAAACCGCTCATCATATTCTTCAACTCATTTGTCTCGCCGAGACATTGTGGTATCAATTTCCTCTTTAGCTCAACTCTCATGTTATTGATATGAGTTTGCATTGAGCAGATGCTTGACTCAAGAATTTTATGAAGTCATTTGGTAGGGGAGCTTGAGAAGGTTGTTGATAACTCTGCGATTTTGGTGACTTTGGTGATTTGGAGCTTGATATGGTTGGTTGAAATTGTTCCGGTTCGATTGAAATTTTGAGATTTATTGAAGTTACGTCCTTGATTCGAACAAAGCGATTTTGATTGCCATGGTTTTGCGGGAGGAAAACCGGTGGTGTCATACCGCTAGGTGCGGTAGTGAGGATCACTTGTGGTCGGTATTGATTGTGGTTTATAGAAGCTACGGAGCTTGGAAAAAGAAGCATCGGTTGCTTGACAATCATAATACGCGTGGACCACCACAAGTTTCACACACCTTGTTCACGGCTTTGATTGGTTCCGCTTATGAATTTCGCTTTTGATTTCCTTTACCTCTTTCATCATACAACGGATGACGTCTGTTAGAGCGGCTAACTTCGGTAGAGTTATCGGATGAAGAAGCGGAGTGTTCGAATATTGACTTTGTTGCGAGAAATAGGAACTTTGATTTTTCTCGCAAATCTCAATCACATCTTTAGGCCTCACGATGCAAGATATTACCACCCGTGATGCGTTCAAAGAATCTTGATCGTTACTGCTCAACCCATTATAAAAGATATTAACTTGTCAAGCTCCGTGAATTCATGATAGGGCATTTCACGAGGAGATCTTTGAATCTCTCCCATGCCTCTCCAAAGTTTTCATCGAAATTTTGACGAAATCCGTAAATTTCATTTTAAGATTAGTCGTCTTTGATGGAGGAAAGAAATAATTGACAAACTTTTGAACAAGATCCTCCCAAGTTTCGATGGTTCGAGGGGTTCTTTTTCCACCAAACCGGCTGCCCCCAAGGTGAGAACGGAAATAGCATCAATTTGATCACTTTTGTGGCACATCCTTGTAATTGATAGTTGAGGTCAAATGGTTAAACCAACGGATGTGTGCACACGGGTCTTCTCGATCGAGACCGGAATTGATTCAGACACAAGTTGGATCAATTGTGTCCTCAATTCAAAGTGATCGAATTGATTGGTGGTAAACGATGGCATCTCCATATCCCCGGTGGGTCCACGGAGCATTTCCGCCATAGTTCGCTAAATCGCCATATTGTTGTTTGGAATAGTACGAATCTCGGGTTCGACTATTCGGCAAAGACGCTCACGAGAACGTCTTCTAGGAATTTCGCTAGATCACGAAAAGGACTCAATGATCTAGAAGAACGAGTGCGCATGCACTAGACGAACTCGAGGAAACAAGAGAATTATGAAAATGGGGAAAGAAGAATCTTTTTGGGTTTTATTGTTTTTGAAAAGTAAAAGATAATAACAAATCCAATTAAAACAATCACAACTTGTCATAACACACCTCCCAAGCGTGGCGCCAAAATTTGATTCGTTAGAAAGTGAGTGTGTGAAAACACAATATCAACGTATATCAAAATAATCAGTAAAACTCGACAAATCAACCTTTTAGGAAAAGGGTTAACGTGCCAAACCTTACGGTGTAATAAAGTGATACCGGAAGTGATTTCCGGTCGTGTCCCAACGAGGTGTGCAATTGACGGATCGTTGAGTTTCGAGATTTGGACTTGAATTGGTTTTAATGATTTGGATTTGGATTACGCTTTCACGAATTAATTAACGGAAAGTAATTAAGGCGAGGGAACCCTAAATAACTAAAAATAAACTAATACTAAGCCTAAGGAATGATAAAACGAAGCTACACTAAGTCCTAGGGTGTTAAAACGTAAAAACGTAAAACCCGACAAACAACCCGAGCCATAAACGTAAAAATTTTGCAATTCAAGGGCTACGGGTGTCAAATCAATTTTTCTACGTCCTAATTGACTAAAAATAATTTTAGAAAAAGACCGGGTATTTTTTTGACATTTAAATTATTTATTACGAATTAAAAACTATTTAACACTAATTAATTAATTAAAAATACCAAACTAATTTAGAAAAATATGAAAATTCACGTAAACTACTTTATGATAATGTGGACCTAAGAAAAATAAATGGGTGTAATAGCTTGCAGATAAGTCGTTAAAAAGCTAACAAGACAAATAAGCTAAAATGACAAACTATGATTAAGTATTTAATTCGCATTTATAAACCGAGAAAAAGACCCAAGGCTTAATGGTATATGTGTACTCACTATGTCTCTCGAGGGTGGGAGGTCTAAGGTTCGAGCCGCCTCCCACCTTTTGCTCTTTATTTTTTTTTTGGAAATTGGCTTTTGGAAACTTAAAGGTGCAATGAACATGTAAAAGTTTTGTGAAAACTTTTTAATGAAACCTTACAAATAAGTCGTTGGAGCGACTTATTTGAACCGATTTTGGACAGAACCTAAACAAACACACCTTTTGCACATCGATTGAGTACAAATAAGCAATAAGCGGTTGGGTTTTGAACAAAAGAACATATAAGCTAAGTCATGTATGAATAAGCTACAACTAAGGTAAACAAAGTGGAAACATTTGGCTTATAAATGGAATCCTAAACTACTCTAAGGAGACCTTAAGTTAAAAAAAAATAGCTACACAAACTACCAATAAGTACTAATAAGCTATTAAATGGGGAATCCAATTCTAATTACACTAATTATGCTAAATAGGATCTAAATAATCAGAATAAGCAAAACTAAACCTAAATAAGCACTTGAAATAGAAAAGTTACTTACTTGGCTGCTGTGTGACTGCAGCAAAACAGGCCAAGGTGCTCACTTTGGAGCTTATTTGGGATAAGCTAGAAAGAGAGTTAGGACCTGAGCTTCTAGCTACTTGAAGTGCACCTAGCCCACTTGCTTTTGCCCCAATAGCTACTATTAATAAGTTTTACTGACTTTTTAATAAGATAAGAGAAAACTTGCGTTGGACTTAATACCGCATGTAATGTAAAGAACCTCGTCCTAATCGACCCACTTTAACCCATTAGCGAGACTTAGTAAAACATTTTTGATTTTTTTTCCTTTTGACCCAAGTTAAACAAGTCGGTGAACTTGTGATTTTTATTTTTAGAATTTTTATCACAACAAAACTTCACTAGATTGCTTATGAAAGATATGACAAATTCGAGTTAAAAGAAAAATCGATGGTGGTACTTTTGAAACCCAAACCTTTTCAAAACTTTGCATTCACCTCAAATGCGTCTGCGAATTGACTTGGAGACACTAAAATATGTTTGACTTCTCGTGTCAAAGGTGGTATAAACCTCTTTGACCCACTTTTCTCACTTTAACCCAAACACTCCTTATGGGTTAAAAGCACTCACAATGACTTCCTATTTCTTACACCGACTTCAAATTCACTACACCTACACTAGACTAAGAATATTTCAATCCCAAAATTTGAATTTAACCCAAGAACTACACTAATCCAAACGGTAGAAAGTGAAGTTTTGAGACCGAGAAGATGTGAAATGTAAAACCAAACTTGTGAGCTCAAACACAAGCTCAAATGAGCTAAAACAAACTCTTAACAACTGAAATCAATGGTGATTTCAAATAAAAACGTAGCAGATTCAATAAATAAATTGCAAAATTGGAAATTTAAACTAGCTTGAAATTAAATTGCATTAAAAAGTTGAAAGTTTACAAGTACAATACAAAAACATAAACTTGAGCTAGAACAAGAAAAATTCAAGCCTTAAAACTAAAAACTGAATTAAAACAAAAAAAAACTAACTAACTGAAAAAAAAAACTAACTCCTCCTAACTCATAGCTACAAGCTATTTAAGCCCAACTTCAAGCTCTTGTTTTTCTCTCTTTCCCGTTGAGATAACCCACCAAAAAGCGCATGCTCGCCATTGCCCACCTTTGTCTTCATCTTCATCCCATGGGGATGGTTTGGGTATTTTGGGTAAACTGCATTCAGCGGGTTTATTAATGTCCGTGTTGCAGGAAGAATGGGTTGAGCGAATATGTCGTGGAATGTGTGGGAGGATGAATTTTTAAGGTTGCTCTGCGTTTGATGTTTGGGCGGGAAAATGGGAAGAAGAAAGCGTGTTAAACATTTGACCGGGTTTGGTGGGTTCGACCGGTATTGGACCCGGGTCAAAGGGTAAACGGCTTAGGTAAGGTTAGGGTTAAACCGATTGGGCTTGGGTTTTGACTTGGGTTAGTGTTTTAGATAGGATTAGATTTGAGTCCAATGTGTAGTTAAGGGACCAAACGTAAAATTCAAAGCCGCAGGACCACTCACGTAATTTCAAAATGTCTTCCAAGGACCAATCTTGTCATCTTTGAAAATTCCAAGGACCATATTAAGTATTCTCCATTTTTATATTTCCAAGGACTATTTTTGTAAAATACCGTAAATCCAAGGACCTAAACCTGCAATTTTTCCAAAAGTATTACAAGGACCAATTTTGACAAGTTAGAATTACCAAAGGACAAAAAATGTTAATTTTCCAATTTTAAAATGTCCATGGGTAAATTCATCAATCTTTGAAATTTCGTGGACTAAAGTTGCCATTTTTGAAAGTTGGGGACTGAAGTCGCCAATTATGCAAACTTTGTTCGCTTTTCATTTGTTTTCAAATATTTTGCATCCAAACATATAAAACACAATTTTGAGATATTTTCAAGATTTTGATGCATTTCAATGTTTATAGATGTTTTGCAGCTCAGATTGATTCAAAATGATGAGTTTTACACACTCATCATATACATACAATTAATACACCCATCACAAATATATACAACTACCTAAGTAAAAGTACAAATACAAATAAAACTAAAACACACTATTTAATACATACAATTAATACACAATTTATTTCACCCTTCACCAAAATATACAATTCTCTAACCATAATGTACAATCTAATTAAGCTTCCAAAACATAAATGAAATCTTACACCAAAATAAAATAACATTTATTCATTTGAAAATACATGTATGAGGTTTATTAATGTCGAATAATCGAATGTTATACAAACGTTACATAAGCAACGCAAAAGTCTAAATCTAATGAATTCTCCAATAAAAGATAACATATATTAGCCCAAATATTCAATCTAAAAATGGGATTACAAAGTTCCGCTTTTTGAATTATTCTGAAGAAATTAAATATGCCAAAAATAATAAGTCTCTAACAGTCCACGTCAATTATATCAGCTCTTGATGACATCAAATCACAACATACTATTCTCATTATTTATCCTATGTATATTGCTTGTTTTGTGTTATTTTATATAAGAATTGATACTTAATCGCTTACTTTTGTAAATCTCAGTTATAGACAAGCAATTGGAGAAAGTTAGCTAGTTTGGACGTAAATTGGAGCAAAATGGATCAAGTTGGAAAAGTTCATCGAATCGACGAAAGATACGCCACACACCAAGACTTAGGCGAATATGAAGACCATTTTCGACTTTAAAGCATACGTCGATGGATTCATCCCATGCTACCGTATATGAAACCTTAGTCAACGAAGAAGATCTAACTTGTTTTACTCCATATACGCCACATGACATCCCATAGATGCGCATATCAATCTCAAGAATTCACCGGATAATCCAAGATATTGAAGACAACATACCCATATGAAGAATGAAGATACGCCGCATCATATAATGGTGTACTAATATTCCGTAATATAATAATCTTGAACCCCACGCTGAAGTTATTTAGATACGGCGATCGATAAAGCGATACGTCAGACGACTGTTTCGAATGTATAAATAGAGGATCGATCGCCAATTTTGGAGCATTCACTCACACATAAAACTAGACAATATAACATCATAATGTAGAAAAAGGATATCCAAAGGATATATCATTTATACTATGCATGGCAAAACTTAATCATTTTAATTCATATCTCTCGGCTCGAGCCCAAGGCTTATTTAGCTATTAAGGTTTTACCTTGTTTTATAAATACTCTTTGTAATATTTTAGTTTATCATTCAATCAAGTTTAAGATCAATAATTTCTAGTTCTTCTCTTCTATTTCTTAAGGAGCTCGCACGCTTGAAGTGATGTTTATCCCGATACAACCCGAACAGGGTTGTATCGCCTCCTTAACTTTCAAACTCATTGGTCTTGATTTCTTGGAATATTATTTCGCATTTTTTACATTGCAAAAATTTTTGCATTCCTTTCTCTCCACACATAGTACACACTTCCACATACTATTTTCCTCAAGATACACCAAAATTTGTTACTATTTTTAATTTGGGACATTTCTATGATGATTTCTTTCCAATCCGAGAACTTTTCTTAGATCAATAACTACGCAAATTCTTCCATATTTCGCGAATACTTACACTTGAAAAAAATGATCATGAGAATCATTGTTTCCATCACATAAAGTACACTTCAAGATTTCATTAGGTTTCCATTTCAAGATTTTGTCTTGGGTTAGCAACTTCTCTTGTACAACCATCCATAGCACAAAGGCATGTTTTGGAATACATAGTGTAAACCAAACCATATAATCCCAATACACTTCATGTCCTTCATCAATTTTATCTTTCCATACATTTTTAATACTGAATTGTACAATTTTTACTTGATTATTTATTGAAACAGCCTTATCCTTAACTGAATCTTGAAAAACTGGAACCTGAATTTTATTAAGTATAGGATACTTATTATACCATTCAGTTGGCCATTTCCAACTTACATTATCCACTGAATTAGCAAGAGTGCAGTCATGATCATCTTAGCATCATAAATGTCCCTTTTAGTCACAATATTACACAAAGGACCCACTGAGTGCCATTTATCATACCACACTGAAATATTTTTACCATCACCAATCTTGTACCACATGTGCTCTCTAACAAAACACCTCATACCTAATAAAGTTTTCCACAAAGCGTTGCTATTTGATCCAACTTTAACATCCCATAAATTCTCTCCCTTGAATTTTTCAGAGTTGATCCATCTGACCCAAAGTGTATCATTTTTAGCTGCAATGTTCCAAAACTGCTTTATCGGTAAGGTTTCATTCCACTTCTCAATGTTTTTCAAACCCAGAAGTCCCTTATTTTTTGGCCTGCAAATGAGATCCCATGACACTTTTTCTCTTCCTTTCACTAGTTCTCCTTGACACCATAAGAATCCCTTTAACATTTTATTTATTTCTATAATAACTGTTTTGGGAATTAAAAGCACTGAACTCCAATAAACTTGCATTGAAGTTAGGACATATGCAATTAATTGCATTCTCCCTACATATGAAAGGGTCTTATTTTTCCAGTCATTAACTCTCTGTAAAAAATATTATTTATAGGTTTTAAAACATTACATCCAACCAACCGATTGAGGTTTATCGATCCGCAAAACCGTCAAGTTTTCTCACGCAAGTGACCACTGTGAATGGCCAATCTGAAGAAACTTAAAACGACTTAAGCACAAATGCAATGAAGATCCGGGAGTATAGTGTTTCCCCGGGTCGTTATGTCCCAGCGAGCTATGCAATGGATTATCAAACGTAAAGTGATCGCGAGATTTGAACGGGAAAAGGATTAGGAATATGATTATAACTACGGAAAAAGCCAACAAATTACAACGGCTTAAATGCAAATTAAAGAAAATTAAAAAGATAAAAAATATTAAATAAACGCTATCACTATTTTTACAATGATGTTTTTGTTGATTTTATAAAACAAAATATCTTAAATAAACTATTTTAATTAAAACGTAAACTTAAATTACTTAAAACGCGACTTAAAATGAAAACGCACGTTATGTACAAAAATTACTTTGAGCGCAAGATAAAATGTAAAATTTGTGAAATAAAAGTCCTACGAATGTAAAAACAATTTTCTCACGTACTACATGACAAAAGAAAATTTTAGGAAAAAGCGGAATATTTTTTTGAGTTTTATATTATTTATTACGAATTAAATACTATTTTAATCTAATTAATTAATTAAAAATACTAAAACATTTTATAAAAATCCGAAAATTTTATGAAAACTACTTTGCTAAATGCTAAGCCTAAGAAAAATAATAAGTTCGAAAAATAAGCATTATATAAGTTGTTAAAAAGCTAAAGTGCTTAATAAGCTTAAAACTAAAAAAAAAGAAAAAGAAGAAATAACGATTTAAGGAATTTATTTGTGTGGAATATGACAAGGAAAATGGGTTGGAGCAGTTGGTTATGGTGTGGGGTTGTGAAGCGTGGTCATTGTGCAAATAGGGAGACCAGAGGTCGTGGGTTCAATTCCCACTTCCTCCGCTTTTGGCAATTATTTTTTTCTTTTGCAAACTAATACTCGAACAAAGTAAACAATTTTTAGCAACAACTAAACTTAGAAAAGCTTGAAAATAAGCTATTGAATGACTTATTAGTGCAAAGAAATCCCACTAAGGGGCTGTTTGGAACAAGGACAACTAAGAGGTCGTTTGAACAAGGACAACTAAGGGTCATTTACATAAGCTTGGACAAGCTTATCCAAGCTTCTCAAAAGCTTCAAATTAGCTAAGTTCACTCTACCAAGCTTTAAAAACTTGAATAAGCAATAAATAAAAGTGAATAAGCACTAAAAAACCCGTGATAACCACAAATACAAGCTGTTGCAGGACTTTTCGTAAAAGGGTAGCCAAAATAAGCTAACAAATAAGCACTTTACAAGCTAATTAAAACTCGAACCAATATTTTTCTAATTTTGTTGAGCAACTAAATTTTAATTTACCAAAAGCATTTAAGCTAAACCTTAATAATGAGCACACAATAAAATTCCAAAGTTTATTCAAAAACGGGTATTTAGAAATTTTGACTTTTTCACAAAACTGAAATGTTGACCAATTTGAGGTTTGATCATGATTTAAGGACTGATATAGCTGTTAATGGAAGAAATAAGACTAAAGCAATCTAAATCTAAGTACTCTAAACACAAAACAAGAATAGGATTCCTTAAAATCCCAACAGTAAAGCTGCTAAAGCACTTAAAGTATAATTTTGACTTTGAGCTTATTTGGGTGCAAGAACAAGACAGATAAGGGCTCAATTGGACTAAACAAGCATGGACCAATGTGTCTTATCCACTAAACTAGTCTAAAGCACGATGAAGAAGCCAATCCAAACACCACCATACATAATCGTTATGAACTAAAATCGAGATAATGTTGAACCAACATGAATTAAGGATCAAACTAGGTTTAAATGATTATAATTCAACTATATTAACAGTTTACATTAATGGTGATCACAACTACGAACGTATGCCTAATGTGCAAAATGGATAGAAATTGAAAATATGAAATACAAACTCACATGTATCCAAATGATGTTGCAAAGCTAAACCAAACACGTAACTACTCTATGCTACTCTAATCCAACCCATATCCACCTCGCAACAACAATGTCCATCACCATTCCCATTTTCCATCACAGTTGACTTTTGTTGACTATTATGCAAAATTACTTGAATTGATTTTGAACTTATAAAAGGTTCAATAGCTTAAATAAACCAGATTGAGTTTAAGACTCAGCTTCTAAGAGCTTATAAATGAGAGTTGCAGAATGAGATTTTCAACAGTAAACACAAAATATAAATTTTAGCTAAACTTGAGAATTGATTATTTAAACTGATTACAAAGATAAAGTAGCTTAATTGTGATACATAAAAGATGAGATTACAATATTTGAACTCAATACTAAAACACTAAGTTAAAAACGACATTAAGAAAAAATTGTAAAACTAACTACTGCCCATGCTTGCTTCCTTCTCCTATCTTTTATACCCATCTTCATTTCTCTCTCTTCCTGAGCATTTCCCACCATTGTTTACAACCATTGGATGACCCAAGTGATTTCTGGCCATAGATGCATTTTGGCGGGAAATTTGGTTTTAAGCATGTGGGGTGAGATTGAGTGTGGGATAGGGAAGTAATCAATGATTTCTTGTATTCTTATGTTTCGAGGAACAAGTGGGTGGAATATGAAATTTGGAGGAGGGGAGATAGTGTGTTGCGAGTTTTGCGAGCGGTGGAAGAAAGAAGAAAAGCGCCAAGGCCTTTTTGACCAAGTGGGTTTGACCTGTAGGTGGTTATTAATAGAAAGGGGTCCAAAGTGTTTTGACAGGGAGTCCAAATTGTATTATGACCAGGCCAAAAGGTATAAAAGGATTAATAACTTAGGGACCTTTGTGTAAATTTCTGAATTTGAGGGACCTTAACTGCCAATTCTGAAAAGTTGCTTCAAGGGTTGAAAGTGACAACCTCAAAAAGTATAAGGACCAATTTTGCCATTTTGCAATTTTCAGGGCCATTTCGCCAAATTTCAAAGTCAAGGACTAAACTTGTAATTTTCTCAAAATTTTGACATTTTCACCAAAGGATTAAATTTGACAACTTTTGATTTTAAAAGGACCTTTGGTGACTTTTCTTTTGAAATTTTAAGCTCGTGGACTGCTTTTTGACAACTTTTGAAACTGGGGACTAAAACGCAATTTTGCAAATTTGATATGTTTTTCATCCGATTTTGATATTTTTGCATTTAAAACACATAAAACACGATTTGTGATATTTTCATCATTTTGATGCATTTTGAGTGTTTTCGGATGATTTTGGTTTATATCAGATAAAATGATGAGTATTACACACTCATCAATCCCCACATCGAGATATTGCTAGTCCCTAGCAATGATTTGAGAAAACATAATGGATTTTAATCTCTTTACCAAAAGCCATTACTTCGGAGTAGCCAAATGTTTTAGTTCAAGTAAGAACCATGGTACATCGATAACCATGTGATTTTGAGCAAACCACCGCCTTTCAACGGATTTGATTTGTCTTTACCGAAGTTGCACTCTTCCGGACTAGCCAACTCTTAGATAAATTATCGAATTATCTTTGGTGAGTGATTACCAATTATGGTTTTTCCATCGCCTTTACCACAAGCCATAACCTTGCGGGCTAGCCAACTCTTCACTTTTTAGGATATGGTGAGTCGAGAACCATACAACTTTGGGCAAATTGCAAGTCGTAAACGGATTTGATATATCTTTACCAAGAGCCGCTTGTTCTCGGATTAGCCAATCCTTTTGTTTATTAGACAAGGCGGATCGATAACCAATCGAGTAAGTGTAGAACACTTACCAAAAAAAAAATTTTGGCCAAAACGGGAATTGGTATAATTATATGATAAAATTCGTGAGAATTCCCCACACTTAGAAATGAATATTGCCCTCAATATTCAAAGTACCCATGTTATGCCTAAACCGAGAACGTAAAAGGAAATACTACGCCATTATTTGAAAGGATTTTTTTTTTTTTTTTTTTTTTTTTTTTTTTTTTTTAGAAATGCTTATATACACAACATGTGGGCAAACCCCCACACTAGGGTGGGACCCACGGTGAAAACCCATGTTTAGCTAATGTTTTTGATTACCGAGTCGCTAGCTTGACTCGACCCGAATTCATTGGTTCATGGGGAAGCAAAGTGGAAGAAACAATTCCATCTGACTTTCATTCAAGATGTTTGAACAAACATTTGAAGCACGTGAAAGTTCCACACCGATGAGATATGCATAGAACCGCTCAAAAATGATAAATGAAAATGCCGGGTCAAAGATAGTGTCTTCATTCCCAAGGAGTGAAGATGGAGAGAAATCACAAGATATTTGAGGAAAGGAAGAAAGATTTTGATAACAATTAGGATCCATTCTTCATCCTCAAATGTAGACGTATCGGGAGGAAGGGTGAGGGTAGTATCATTAATAAGCAAACTCATATGATAGAGTACACCTTCCTCCGAGCCAATATCATCCTCAAGATCAAAGTAGAAATGATCATGTTCCGGAGGAGATATGTCATGAGAGAGTTCACCGGAGAACTCTTTATGAAGAGAAGCATTCACATGAAGTGAAATTGTGAACTCTTGTTCCATTGTGGGCTCATCACTATCCTCAATCTGAGTATCAAAGAGTGGATTCTCAGCAATTAAAGTGAATTCAGAGTCGAATTCAAATAGAGGATTGGTGAAAGTAGCTTTGAATGTTTCGAACAAAGTGATCAACATTCTCACCGGACTGTTTGGGTAAGAAGTGAGTGAACGATCATCATCGAGGGGACTTTCGCCTCCCAGATCGGCTTCAAATCAAAGAGTGGATTGATGTGAGTGAGTTCATCGGAGAACTCCTCAAGAAGAGGGTCGACCGTGGGAGTGATGCCTCAACATACTCGATGTTTCCAAAGGAAGCACAATCGTCGCTAAAATCGGAGAAAGTTTCCAAATGATCATTTGAACACTCAAGAGGGGAAGAAGAATCACACATATGGTCAAAGTTCCTCGTGACTCTCTCGGGATCGGGACAGGTTCTCAACACTAGACTTTATGAATTCGTCCGATTCCTTTTCGTGAACAGTGTCAAGATGCTCGTCCCCCATGTTCGAGAGAGAGGGAGCTGGGTGTGATAGCAGCTTGTTTGAGATGGCATATCAATCTGCTTTGGGATATCATCCGATGAACTTGATGAATATTTATAGAATCAAGGATATCAAGTGTATCCTCATCATCATCGCTATCAGAATGAAACGAAATTGAGAGCTAGATTTGGCTTTTTGTATTTTAATTAATTCCCTAATAGAGTTTTCACCGCAACTGGGAATCTAATTTAGCACTGTTCTTCACCTAACAATTCTTCCATGGATTTTGATTTGGATTATCTTGGGAGTGTTTACATTCCTTCAAATCTTTCACTAAATCCAAAAGATCAAGGAGAAGATTTTGAGGAAGTGGATCAGCCGAGGTGGTGCCCGATTTATTTGGCATCGTAGAGGTTGGTCATGATACGTAAGAGTCGAATTGTTACAAGGAAATGGATTCCTTTTTGACAATCCGAAGCTAAAGTGAGGACCTCCATAATACTCACAACAAGAAACCGATGCGGCCGCGAGGTATATGTGCGGTAGTCATAATTGTTATCGTGAACCGCCATAGACAAGCGTGTTTCCGATTGACAATCGTAGTGTGAACCACCACAAGACTCACAACAAGAAAAAGCCGAGTCTCACAAAGGTGGTAGGCGATGGAATGAATCGGTTGTGTTATGGTAGGAATAGGATCTTGGTTATGATGCACTGCTTCGACTCCACCATGCCACAACCGGGCAATTGCCACCATTATGAGGACCACCACACCATTGACAACCAAGAGGGTGAGGATAAGACATAGAAAGAATCAAAGGTTTTCGAGGGGTAGGGATGAAGAATCAAAGATGTGAGAGGGTAAAGATGGATATTTTTGGATTTTTGGATAAACATTTTGTAAAAACAAAGACCGCAAATCTTTTGGGTTTCGATTTTAAAAGAGAATATAAACACATACAGATGGTATAAACAAGGAGTGAATATTCAAATCACTAATCGCTAAACGGAAGATAATCAAGACAACTCCGGCGTGGCGCTTAAAATTTGATCTGTAAAACCGTCAAGTTTTTCACGCAAGTCGACCACTCATGAATGGCCAATCAGAAGAAACTTAAAACAACTTAAGCACAAATGCAATGAAGATCTGGGGAGTATAGTGTTTCCCCGGGTCGTTATGTCCCAGCGAGCTATGCAATGGATTATCAAACGTAAAGTGATCGCGAGATTTGAACGGGAAAAGGATTAGGAATATGATTATAACTACGGAAAAAGCCAACAAATTACAACGGCTTAAATGCAAATTAAAGAAAATTAAAAAGATAAAAAATATTAAATAAACGCTATCACTATTTTTACAATGATGTTTTTGTTGATTTTATAAAACAAAATATCTTAAATAAACTATTTTAATTAAAACGTAAACTTAAATTACTTAAAAACGTGACTTAAAATGAACACGTACGTTATGTACAAAAATTACGCTGGAGCGCAAGATAAAACGTAAAATTTGTGAAATAAAAGTCCTACGAATGTAAAAACAATTTTCTCACGTACTACATGACAAAAGAAAATTTTAGGAAAAAGCGGAATATTTTTTTTTGAGTTTTATATTATTTATTACGAATTAAATACTATTTTAATCTAATTAATTAATTAAAAATACTAAAACATTTTATAAAAATCTGAAAATTTTATGAAAACTACTTTGCTAAATGCTAAACCTAAGAAAAATAATAAGTTCGAAAAATAAGCATTATATAAGTTGTTAAAAGCTAAAGTGCTTAATAAGCTTAAAACTAAAAAAAAAGAAAAAGAAGAAATAACGATTTAAGGAATTTATTTGTGTGGAATATGACAAGGAAAATGGGTTGGAGCAGTTGGTTATGGTGTGGGTTGTGAAGCGTGGTCATAGCAAATAGGAGACCAGAGGTCGCGGGTTCAATTCCCACTTCCTCCCGCTTTTGGCAATTATTTTTTCTTTTGCAAACTAATACTCGAACAAAGTAAGCAATTTTAGCAACAACTAAACTTAGAAAAGCTTGAAAATAAGCTATTGAACAGCTTATTAGTGCAGCAAATCCCACTAAGGGGTCGTTTGGAACAAGGACAACCAAGAGGTCGTTTGGAACAAGGACAACTAAGGTCATTTACATAAGCTTGGACAAGCTTATCCAAGCTTCTCAAAAGCTTCAAATTAGCTAAGTTCACTCTACCAAGCTTTAAAAACTTGAATAAGCAATAAATAAAAGTGAATAAGCACTAAAAAACCGAGATAACACAAATACAATCATGTACAGGGACTTTTCGTAAAAGGGTAGCCAAAATAAGCTAACAAATAAGCACTTTACAAGCTAATTAAACTCGAACCAATATTTTTCTAATTTTGTTGAGCAACTAAATTTTAATTTACCAAAAGCATTTAAGCTAAACCTTAATAATGAGCACACAATAAAATTCCAAAGTTTATTCAAAACTGTATTTAGAAATTTTGACTTTTCACAAAACCGAAATGTTGACCAATTTGAGGTTTGATCATGATTTAAGGACCGATATAGTGTTAATGGAAGAAATAAGACTAAAGCAATCTAAATCTAAGTACTCTAAACACAAAACAAGAATAGGATTCCTTAAAATCCCAACAAGAAGTCTTAAAGCACTTAAAGTATAATTTTGACTTTGAGCTTATTTGGGTGCAAGAACAAGATGATAAGGGCTCAATTGGACTAAACAAGCATGGACCAATGTGTCTTATCCACTAAACTAGTCTAAAGCACGTATGAAGAAGCCAATCCAAACACCACCATACATAATCATATGAACTAAAATCGAGATAACTGCTGAACCAACATGAATTAAGGATCAAACTAGGTTTAAATGATTATAATTCAACTATATTAACAGGTTTACATTAATGGTGATCACAACTACACAGACAAGCCTAATGTGCAAAATGGATAGAAATTGAAAATATGAAATACAAACTCACATGTATCCAAATGATGTTGCAGGCTAAACCAAACACAGAACTACTCTATGCTACTCTAATCCAACCCATATCCACCTCTGCAACAACAATGTCCATCACCATTCCCATTTTCCATCACAGTTGACTTTTGTTGACTATTATGCAAAATTACTTGGAATTGATTTTTGAACTTATAAAAAGGTTTGAATAGCTTAAATAAACCAGATTGAGTTTAAGACTCAGCTTCTAAGAGCTTATAAATGAGAGTTGCAGAATGAGATTTTCAACAGTAAACACAAAATATAAATTTTAGCTAAACTTGAGAATTGATTATTTAAACTGATTACAAAGATAAAGTAGCTTAATTGTGATACATAAAAGATGAGATTACAATATTTGAACTCAATACTAAAACACTAAGTTAAAAACGACATTAAGAAAAAATTGTAAAACTAACTCATCGCCCATGCTTGCTTCCTTCTCCTATCTTTTATACCCATCTTCATTTCTCTCTCTTCTCGAGCATTTCCCACCATTGTTTACAACCATTGATGACCCAAGTGATTTCGCCATAGATGCATTTGGCGGAAATTTGGTTTTAAGCATGTGGGGTGAGATTGAGTGTGGGATAGGGAAGTAATCAATGATTTCTTGTATTCTTATGTTTGGAGGAACAAGGTGGGTGGAATATGAAATGAGGAGGGGAGATAGTGTGTTGCGTAGTTTTTGCGAAGCGGTGGAAGAAAGAAGAAAAGGCGCCAAGGCCTTTTGACCAAGTGCTGGTTTGACCAGCGGGGTTATTAATAGAAAGGGGTCCAAAGTGTTTTGACAGGAGTCCAAATTGTATTATGACCAGCCAAAAGGTATAAAAGGATTAATAACTTAGGACCTTTGTGTAAATTTCAATTTGAGGACCTTAATCGCCAATTTGAAAAGTTGCTTCAAGGGTTGAAAGTGACAACCTCAAAAGTATAAGGACCAATTTTGCCATTTTGCAATTTTCAGGGCTATTTCGCCAAATTTCAAAGTTGAAGGACTAAACTTGTAATTTTCTCAAACTTTTGACATTTTTCACCAAAGGATTAAATTTGACAACTTTTGATTTTAAAAGGACCTTTGGTGACTTTTCTTTTGAAATTTTAAGCTCGTGGACTGCTTTTTGACAACTTTTGAAACTTGGGGACTAAACCGCAATTTTGCAAATTTGATATGTTTTTCATCCGATTTTGATATTTTGCATTTAAAACACATAAAACACCGATTTGTGATATTTTCATCATTTTGATGCATTTTGAGTGTTTTCGATGATTTTGCAGCTTATATTGTACAAAATGATGAGTATTTACACACTCATCATTTACGCATGTATGAGCCCAAGGCTGGCGATTAGCATGTGTATGTGGGGCAAAGGCACTTGGCCCCTAATTGTAGAGGGCTAAAATTTCATTTCTGTTATTATATCTAGAGTAAGGATCTAGTGAGAACATGAATTAAAATGAGAAGAATAAGATATATTATATTAGATGCATTTGTTAAATGCATGATTGATTAGTTGAATATACTAGATGCATGTTTGATTAGTTGATTTGATTACGTGGTTGATTAGTTAATTTTATTTAGATGTGAAAGGTTGTTGATACAAAAGTTGGGCTGCTCGGTTTGGAGCTCCGGCTCGCATCAATTGAGAATTGCCGCTGAGACCGCGACTAAGAGACAAGAAACACCGTTAGGCTTACCGTGGGATTGTCTCCCACGATTATCCTTCGCGTGAGAGTGAGTAATCGATTTAGGGTTTAAGGAGTTTTAGGGTTATGAGATCGCACCTTAAACGAGGGATATGATTCCTTTATATACGCACGGAATCCTTGTTGGTTCCGTGTTCCCCAACCTTCGCGATCCCGCCTAAGTCGGTTGGGAATGATTATCTTCTTATTTTAGAAGATATCGGATATCTATTCCAGAATAGATTTGGGCTTGGGCTTTCGTGAGCCCAAACGCTTATTGATATTGGCCCGCCTGCACCGGGCTTGTAGTATTGGATCAATGTAGTCGGGTTTATGACCCGACCCGCACTATACGCCATCATGTCCCCCGCCTAGTATGCGCAGCGTATAATCATGGATGCTAGACTAATGACCGTAGTCCAAAATAAAAGAAAAAACGTACGAAACGTATGAAAGAAGCCATAC
This sequence comes from Chrysanthemum lavandulifolium, assembly GCA_022545495.1. Taxonomy (NCBI): domain Eukaryota; kingdom Viridiplantae; phylum Streptophyta; class Magnoliopsida; order Asterales; family Asteraceae; genus Chrysanthemum; species Chrysanthemum lavandulifolium. The sequence goes on from CM040243.1 coordinate 52,807,486, forward strand.
CCGTAGGTGCATTGCATCTAGACATCAAAGTGAATTGCAAATGCCTCGTTATTCGGGGGAAAGTGACTGTCCCGCGTCCCATCAGAGGGATCTCAACCACACAAGTGAAGTTAGTGGGGTCCACGTGGCACATATCGGGTGGGTGAGAGAAACTATATAACCTATCCTTCCATTTTCACCGTCTTCCTCACAGTAAAATTCCATCCACCATTACGAAAGAATTTTGGATAGTTGCAATCCAGAAAGTAGCCAATCACAAAGGTAACCACGCGTGCGCTTTATCAAAATAATAACACGATGGTTAAGCGGTGTCCGACTTTACCTCCGACCTCACCGTGAGCGACCGATGGAATTCACGCCGAGTACTTCATATCACGGACGCGCATCCGTTGTTCCGGAGCACGAGCAACTATTGCGGATTTCCGGCGGAAAGTGGTGTATATACACGATTATTCGAATCGCGAATCAACGTGCCCCTTTCACGCTTTTCGTGCGATGTGTTAAATTATTATAATCTACACATATCGCAGCTTGCATCAGACAGTGCGCCAAAATTACCAATTTTGAGGTAAATTGCCGCTTGTTGGCAATCAACCCCACCATCCACCTATTCCGCGCTTTTATCACACTACATGGGCGCATGGGTGGGTGTCTTTTGCGCTACCGGTAGATTGCAATGTTATACTGGATAAATTAGATTCACTTAGGAATTGAGGAGTATTTCTTCCGGGTAGATGATACATGCTTTCCCGAATTATGATTTTATACTCGGGTACATTGTAGAGGATGAGTGCCCGCTGCTCGGTCTTATGTCGCCGAGGATGCGGAATCGATAAATGCTAACCGCATCCCCATTAGTGCCTATCCCGAGGGATTTTGGTGCATATGGAATCACCAGAATTATTTTGGTCCCAAGATGAGATCCCAATCTTCTTAGACGACATGGCTGTGGTGGGTACTTATTCCTCCGCACTCTGTGTAAATAATGTAAGAGCATTCTTCCTTATACTTCACGCATTATATAACCCGTGTGCACATGTTGTTTTGTGGTGCGCAGAATGGATCTTTTACCGTAGTACGCTTAGCGAAGCCCGTAGAGGTAAGGACAGGACACGGCCTTTGAAGGAGAATGAGGAGCCAATTTAGCCGCTACCGTAGGCGCGCCATGAGCCGAATGCGGGGATACAGGACCGGTTCCTCACCGCAGTGGAGGCAACACCGCAAAGCCGCCCTAATCCCGGTAACTCTTAGGCGCAACCACCGCCCGTAGCCGTGGCTCACCCTATGGAGGAAGAGGAAGAAGAAGAATTTGGGCTTAGTCGTAAAAGGACCCGGCGGATGATGGTGCAGCCCATCAAGGAAAAACGCCCGTGGTCCGTGATCGTGGAATTATCCTCCATCGATGAAGCGCTTCGCACCTTCCGCCGATGTCGCGAGCCACGTAAGTAAAGCCGTATATGTATAATTTCCTTTTGTTGGTTGATGTGCTAGTTGTGAATCTAACATTTCACCGGTGATCATTCGCAGGTGGAGCAGTTATAGAATCACCCCAAGGCGAGTCCTATACGCTCAACAGATTCGAGCCGCAGAGCCGTGATAATGAAGACCGGCCGATGCGGATGCGCCCATGGAGCAATTGGTTGAAGAATTGGTGCGTGTCTCGCACATCAGCCGCACTAATTGCGAAGTCGAAAGATCGAGTATCCGTGGGGAGAACCAAGATTCACAAAAGGACCAAACAATAGCTTTGTTGAGGCGCAATGGCAAGCACCGGCGAATCGATAGCGCCCATGCAGAGGCAGGATCCGAGCGCATACGCCAAAAACAAGCCGAGGACAAATGGCGCTAATGTGCCAAATAAGTCAAGAGTGCCGAGGTCGCCAGTACAAGTCTGCGTGTCACGGGTACTTAAACATCTAGAGGTGGTAAGGAAAATTTGTTTGCGCAATTGGGGAGCTTGGGGCTACCGTGAGCTGGTCATTGAGGTGCAGGAGGCAAAACAGCGTAAGCTTAGCCTCGAGTATGACGAGGAGTTGATCTCACCATGTCCACGATAGTGAGCGCAGTGGCTCATAGGCCACGGCCTCCGAGAAGTGGAGCGCAGTGGCTCATAGCTTAGCCGCCTCGTACTCGGAATCGCCAGAGGTGGTTAATGCCTTCGGGAGGTTGTGCGGTGCGCCCGAGCGTGGTAAATCAAGCAATTGAAAAGCTCCACGAGGCCAAACTGTTGAAGGCGCCGATTGATAAGGTACCGAATTATGATGCTGAGTCATATGATCACTTGGTCGCTGCCATGCAGAGAATGAAAGACTTAGAGCTCCCAATGATTTCGGAGCTTGAGCGCGATCAAGATTATCCGATAAATGTTATAATGGCGGGGTTGACCTTGGCGCGTCATCGTACCGAGGATGCTGAAACACAGCCGGACTATTATTTGAAGCCCCATGAGTCTCAGCTTCAAGTACCTGCTCTGCAAGGCCCTAGGGATAGTCGAATCCCTTTGCTTTGGAGAAAGAGGTACCTTTAAAGGAGGTCTTGAAGCGCATGTGACCCGCCTTGCTAAAAAGAAGGTATTGCAGTAAAGCTATTTTTGTGGGGTTGGTGCGGCTCACTTGCCAAGGTCTGATGGGGTGCCAGTCAGTGTGGCCACTGTGTCGCGTCAGGATGCAGACGTGTTGAAGGATGTTAGCGAAGCTAAAGATGCAACGAGTCACGTTGGCACCTCTTCCCTTAAGCGTTGTAGCAGCTGGTAGTTGATATGTTGCAAAATAACTATCTCTTGTAATAACTCGTAGTTATGAATAAAAGTTTCTTTTTTTGCTGTGGATATTTGTAATGTATACGATCCGTCTGATCGTATGCGCGTGAAAGATGTATTTGTTGCCGTACGCCAAAGGCAAATATAGGAAATCCATAATCATGTATGAAAATCGAGTATACTTGAGAAATAATTCTAAGTACTTTATCATAATCGTATGGTATGATATTCAACAGGTCAGAATATCTCATTAAGGAAGCAAGTGTCTTGGTTCCTAAGTTGTTAAACGCACGCAGTGTTGCTGTATGCGCAACCATCGTGGGATGCGCACATATCTTATTCCAACGCCTTGAGAACAAGGTGTTTAACAAGGATGCGTGATCCGGTGTTGATGGGTTTGCAACCTCTTACTCAACAAGTTAGTTAGTAGGTTAACTTATCCTTTACCATCGTGGGTCTATTTGTAGTGCATGCACGCCATCGTGGGCAAGAAATAAAGAATTGTTAAGACATACAAGATATGGAGATAACAACTTAAAATGTGTCATGAGTTAGCTAGAAACCGCGGCGCTTTATTGATACTTGCAAGTTTTTGAGAAATAACAAAGAAAACATTATATATGAAAAATAAAATGAATACATGAATGTTTATCGAGCATCGAAAGTGCGGAGCGTCTGTCATGTTGTGTCAGTAGTTATTCTTATAGGTAGCACCTCTCGAGGTTGCCGATGTTCCATGTGCGCGGTAGGTCACGACCATCCAAGCCTCGTAGCCTCGTGACGCTACTGCGCCTATTGCTTCAAGAACCTCATAGGGTCCTTCCCACTTTGGTCCGAGCTACTCGTATCCTCTCGCGTGGCTCGCCTCATTGGCACGGTAGACAAAGTCGCTCGGTCTCGAATGAAACACGCGCACCTTGGCATCATAGTATCCTTTCATTTTTGACTTCGACTTTGCCTCCCGTATGGTCGCGCGCGCTCGCCTTTCTTCCAACAGATCCAAGTCGACACGCCTTTCATCATCGCTTGTTGTCACATTGATCTCCGCAGGCGGATAGTTGGCATGCCGATCTCGCTGGTATAACGGCTTCATCCCGTAGACTAGAGAGAAGGGGTGTCCCCCGCCGGTTTTTATTGAGGTGCGGTGCGCCCACAAGACATGCGAAAGCTCTTCGACCCACCTTCCTTTGTGTCCGCCCAGCGCGCGCTTTGATTCCTTCGCCAGTGCTTCGATTTGCGCGCCGACTAAGCCATTGGTTTGTGGGTGTGTAACCGACGCCAAGTGTGGGTGATGTTTAACTTTTCGCACCAATCTTTGAAGGGTTGTCGCATAATTGTTTCCCGTTATCCGAGATGATTTCACCGTAATCCGGCGCATACGATGTTGTCCCGCATAAAGCGTTTCACCGTTGCCGGTGATTGTCGCCAACGCTTTGCCTCGATCCACTTGGTGAAGTAGTCTATAGCTACTATGAGAAACTTGAGACCCGCCGCTATTGGAAAAGGACCCGCAATATCAATGCCCCATTTGTGGAATGGCCATGGCGCCGTGATTGGCGTTAGCTCGGCCGTGGTTGGCGCGGACGGGTCTATGAACTTGGCAATCATTGCACTTCCCGATTAAGTCCCGCGATCTCGATGCATGGTTGGCCAGTAGTATCTCGATCGCATGGCGCGTGCTACAACGGACCGTGGTCCCGCGTGCATGCCGCATGAACCTTCATGGATTTCGCAAAGACGTAATTTGCTTGTAGAGGGCCGACGCAATGAGCCATGGTTGGAGGAAAGAACGCCGAGACAAGATGTTGTCTCGCACTGAATCTCTCGCAACAGACGCCATATTCGCGAGCTTTTTTTGTTTTGGGGTAATGTTCCTTTGCTTAGGAATTCGTAATCGGTGTCATCCATGTAGGACCATTCTCCTCTATGACCGCGGAGACTTCCATCTCGATATTGATTTGCTTTTCGTTGTTTCCACCAAAGACTTGCTTTGATAAGTGTGCGAAGCTTGTCGAGGCGATCTTGCTCAAGGCCCGCTTTGCGATTTTCTCCTCTAGGGACTTGCTTGATAGTAAATCACAAAGCCTTTGATCGTTGTCTTAGTCTTCTCAAGATATCGAATCATATTCTCTTCTTTGGCCACGATTCACCCAACACGTGGTTGGCTACTAGCCGGAGTCTACATTTGCTTCCAAGTTACGACACCCATTCGAGCCGCAATGCGTAGTCCGCGATTAGGGCTTCAGATTCGCCTCATTATTTGTCGCGATAAATTCAAACGCAGCGTAAGTGAATTCCATTCCTCCGGGTTTGTGAGAATAAGGCCGCCCCGATCCGCCCACGCACGAGGACCCGCTCGTAAACAAAATCCATGGATCTTGTAGTTCCTTCTTGCTTGAGCGGGTACCTCATCGAGATCCGCTTCGATGATGAAGTCTCGCGTAACTCGCCCTTTTATTGCGGTACGTGGTCCGAAGAGATGTTGTGTTCGCTTAGCAACACACTCCACTTCGAGTCGCCCGACGATCGGGTTTGGAGATGATCCGCTGATGGGTTGATCCGTGATTACCGCTATCGGGTGCGCTGAAGTACGGCGCAGCCGCTACGGCAAACACTAATGCCAAGACTAACTTCTCCATGGCACCGTAGTTCATCTCCGTCTTCTTGAGCGCTTTGTCGACAAAATAGATAGGGGTTTGCACCGAGTCCCTATCGTTAGTAGCACCGCACCGACCGCCCCATCGAGTTGCCGATAAATACATGATCGCTCTTCCCCGGTCGGGTGCAACGAGTGTTGGGAGCGTTGCTAGATGTCGCTTGAGTGTAGTGAAGGCTTCTTCCGCCTCCGCCGCCCACCGAAGTCACCCTTTTTATACACTTCGAGTGTTTTGAAAAGAGGCAATGACTTTTCTCACGACTTAGACAGAACCTGCTTAGGCCGCCAATTTTCCGTTGAGGATTGGACTTCCTTCAGCGCGTGGTGAGGGAAGTTCTATTACCGCCTTTGTCTTTTCTCGACAAGGTTTTATGCCGTCAGTTCTATCAGTACCCTAGAACATGCCTTCAAGAGCGCCAAGGTGCATTTTTAGGATTCACTTCATGTTGATCTCTTGTAGAGTCTTGAACGTCTCTTCTATGTCGCGCACAAGCTCAACTTCAAGATGGCTTTTATGACCGTGTCATCCACATAGACTTCCGTGTCATGCCCACCTGCTTTTCAAAGGCATTGTCTACTAAACCGATATAGTGGCACCGCGATTCTTCAAGCCAAAGGGCATTTTTGTATAACAAGAACACCTTGGCTTGTGTGGAAAGTCTATTTTTCCTCGCCTTCCTTAGCCATTTGTATCCGTGATATCCCTTGTACGCCGAGAAAACATTTTAACGGGTATCCGCACAAGGACTCTATTTTCCGCCTATCTCGTAATGGATAGCGCCCGTGGGCATGCTTTGTTAAGGTCGGTGAAGTTCACGCACATTCGCCAACTACCGCCGCTTTTTTGACCATTATCGGGTTAGAAAGCCACCGTGGTAGTAGACTTCACGATAATTCCCGTGATTTACCAATTTCGTACCTCGCTGTAATCGCTCGCGACGCCCGGGCTTGGCCACGCTTCTTCGGGCGACGGTGAGTACCCTTGTCGGATTCTCGCTTATGCTCGGATCGAGCGTGGTACCCTACCATGTGTTTTGGCCCCACGCGAAAATATCCACGTTCTTTTGTAGGAGCGCGACACACCGCTTTGCCGTTGTCCGACAATGACCTCCGATGGTTATTTCGCGCGGGTATTCGGGTGAATCGCGACCTTCAAGTTGGGGACCTTGGCGCAAGACCGCTTTCGGATCGGTGCCATTTCGCATGTAACCGTGTTACATTCTCTGCTTGGTACCGTGGCATTGTAAAGAGTGACAATGCCCCTTCATCGGGAATTTAAGCATCCCGTGCCGTTGATGGCACCGCCGCATGGTCGATATCCCGGTCTCCCAATAATGCCATTGTATGGCGAGGGGATTTAATCACCATGAAGTCCATCCAGTTGTCGAGAGTGCTCGCGCTGCCAATGCCGACTAGTAATCGCAGCTGCCCCATGGGCCATATCTTTTCACCCGTGAAACCGTGAGCGCTGTGGTCGACCGGGTTTAACCGGTCGCGATTTCGTGTCGCAGTCTTTTAAAGCAATGCTCATACATGATATTTGCCGATGCCCCACCATCAATGTACATGCGGTGTATGTCGTGACCACCGCACCGATTTCAATGGTGAGTGGCTCGCACATCGCGTTGTCCGCAGCTAGAGTAGGAAAGAGATTTCGCTTCTTCGAAAACTCTGGCCGACCTTCCGTCTAGTGATTCGCTGCCACGCTTGTATCATGTAGATTGTGTCGGCCTTGTCTTTGGGTGTCTCCTTCTTGTTTCCATTCTTTGTTTATCTCTTCCTCTTTAATGTTTTTAACCAAGTGGTCCGCCTACCCTCTTTGACCATCTTGTCGATGAGTTGGCGCACTGGACACATTCGTTAGTGGTGTGACCCTTTGCGCGTGGTAATCACAAGATCCATTCCCGGGCGCCGATCTTCCGTGTACGATTGCGGCGGTCTTGGGAAATTCGCGCCTTCCGCATGCGAGTATTTCCTTTGGGGTTTTGATCTGGGAGTGTACTCATCATTATCTCCGCCGCTCCTCCGTCAGCGATAGTTCCTATTACGGTTACTACCTCGGTCGTTGGATTGTCTCCTGTGTTGTTCCCGTGACCGTAACTCGAGTGGTTCTTTTGCTATCCGCCGCGGCTTTCCCTCGGACAAAAGACCGAGAGCGCTTCATGAGTTCATCAAAGGTCTCGTGGATCTTGTCGCTTAACCTCTTGATGAGTTCTCGATTATTAATCCCATTCATGAAGCCGTAGATCTTTAGTACTTCAGACATGCTTTAACTTGCATGCATTCATCTTTAAAGCGCTCCATGAATGCACTCAGATTCTCCTTGGTGCCGCTTTACCTCGGCGAGTTCGACAGATTTTAGCGCACTTTTTCCGTTGAGTAAAATTTAGACTAACGCCTTTCTCAACTCTTCAAAACCATTTATGCTCCTTCGGGAGTTTGTTGAACCGCCCGCGCTTCCCACTAGTGTGGAATTAAACATGTGGCACCACACCGGTTGTGGCCAATTCTCAATAGTCGCGGCCGATTCAAAGATTTTAGTGATCGCCGTGATCACCTGCTCCATCATAGGTCTTGACATTTGTAGGCATGCGCCTCTTCTTGTTCTCGAGAAATCACTAATGCGTCCGTGAACGATCCACTTTCTCGACGGCGCCACGGGAGAGACATGTCTTCCTCTTGGCTATCGCGTCTGCTTCTAGATTTCCAATGTCCAGATCGCTATCCTCGTTGTCCGAGGAGTTATCAAGATGAATTTTCCTTCTTACGGCGCTTGCGCCGCCGCCCTCGTAGTCCGACTTATAGTCCGGATCCAAGGGCTTTCACTGGGGAATACTTTCGCCCATCATCATGTACTTTACGGCTACCCCACCGCATAGACACCGGTACGCCGCTCTTCTCTATCACTATCACTCAAGTGTCATGAGTGAGATGTCTCATCACCTCGATTCTCCTCCCGATTCTCGCTGAATATCGGAGGTTTATGACCGCCTCCGCGCTTTTCTTTCCGTGGCGCAGTGGGAAGTATCGATTCGAATCGAAATTGAGTCGGGCTTTCAAGTTCCGACCGATCTATTCTTCTTCCTCTTGCATGAGGGCGTTAATGTTTCGTAGTTTTGGGATACGAAAACTTCGTGTTAATTCCGGTGCGACCCCTCGAGAGTGAGAGCGTTTGTTTCGCCGCTATACCCTTATCCCGCCCGGTGCCTCCTGTACCTTTGTCGCCGGCTTAGCACCGATTGGAAGGGAGTAGTAAAGACGGTGCAAGATGGGTCTACTCCACCGTGGTGGTCAGTGGCTTGGGTTGTTCCCGAGTGCGGTTCCACTGCAGGAAGATCAAGTCTTGGCCCGATCCCTTATTTTTAGCAATACTGGTTGTCCTGAGGTCCGCTTAGGGGTTAGTCCACTGCGACTTCTTCCCATGAGGTCCGATCGCGATCGCCGATTTCGTGCTTTGTCATTCTAGTGTTGGTTCTTAGTGTAGTGTCCCACGGATGGCGCCACTTGTTGATACAAAAGTTGGGCGCTCGGTTTGGAGCTCCTGCTCGCATCAATTGAGAATTGCCGCTGAGACCGCAAGACTAAGAGATAAGAAACACCGTTAGCTTATCGTGGATTGTCTCCCACGATTATCCTCCCGCGAGAGTGAGTAATCGATTTAGGTTTAAGGAGTTTTAGGTTATGAGATCGCACTTAAACGAGGGATATGATTCCTTTATATACGCACGGAATCCTTGTTGGTTCCGTGTTCCCAACCTTCGCGATCCCGCCTAAGTCGGTTGGGAATGATTATCTTCTTATTTTAGAAGATATAGGATATCTATTCCAGAATAGATTTGGGCTTGTGAGCTTTCGTGAGCCCAAACGCTTGTAAGTATTGATATTGGCCCGGAGGGGCTAAAAGGAAATAAATAAAAACACAAGGGGTTGAATAAAGAAAAGTGGATGGTACACAGCATATATAAACCGTATCAATGAAATTAGTTTTACTTTAAAAAAAGAAAAAAAAAAATGACGTGTCCCGTGCGTAGACTCCCGAGGAAGAAGATCGGGTATGTAAATCGTTCCGATGTTTATTAGATTGATTACATATTGATTTTATTTTTGGTGAACAGTTATGAACCGGATGAGATATCATATCGGGATGATGATGAAGAAGCTTTTCTTAGATTATGGGTAACAATTACATATGTATTTTTGGCTTTTAAAAAGCTCACATAAGCTTAAGTTGATTAGCTCATAAGCCTTAAAAACTGACGTTTATGAGCTTATCAAACTTTGATAAGCTCAATTGCGTTTAGTTGGAGAAAATAATATTGTAAAAATTTGTTGAAAATATGGAATCTGCATTTTCTATTTTGAACAAGGGGAGGGAGGGCTTTGGCTTTGGGTTACAAAGGAAAATTTGTTTTGTTTTGAAGGCGTTTTCTACAAAACTTTTTTGGGTGTTTTCTTCTACCTTATGAGCTTTTGACTTATTTAAATTTATGAGCCATCTTTTTAGCTTCTCAAATAAGCTTAAACTAGGGATGAGCACGGTATCGGTCCCGTACCGATCCCGTACCGAATTAGTGGTACCGATTTTTTCCCGAGCATAACTTAGTGGTACCGGTACCGGGATTCGGATACCGGTATCGGTTTTGGTACCGGTACCGGGAAATCGGGGTTTTCCCGTTTTTTTTTCGGGAATTTCCCGATTTGGTACCGGTCCCGTACCGAATTAGTGGTCCCGATTTTTTTTTCACCTTATTTTGTAGTCCCGGTACCGTACCGTATATTGGCAATCGGTAGGGTTTCGGTACGGTTCCGGTTTGGTTTCGGGATTCGGGTCGAAATGCTCATCCCTAGCTTAAACAAACACCCCTAACCTCCCTCTATGGTTATTTATGTTCCGTTTTTCATCATATTAGACTACCCGGTGATTGACTCTTATATATGATCCAAAATCAAGCCGATAATTAACAACTATGATTATACTAAATCAACATAAATTTTTTGTTTCAATTAATTTGGATAACAACTAGTATAGAAGCAGGACTAGCTGGATCAAAAACAAGATCAAAGCTCCATTTAGTTTGATTCAAATCTACCAGCTGCTGGAGTTTGTTACTTTATCAGCTGCGTACCTGTTATTGTTATTGTTCACCATGTCAGCTGGTTTTGCTTGCTCAGGTCAAGGACAACATATCCCAAACTCGAAACAAGACTAATGTCAAGGAACAACATGGTATCCATTTTCTATCCTTTTTTTTTTTATAAATAATTTATGTCAATATAAGGAAGGAACAAGTTTTTGATCAACTTGCTCTTTTTGTTTTGATAGGGGGTGTTTCATCTGAAGATCTATATAAGCTCTATCAGGAAGCAATTGATTTGAAGAACCATCTGGAGAACAACAACATGGGATCTAATATCTTAGTTACTTCTGTTGAGAACGTGATTCACACTATTGCTCGCTACCTGGAGGAGTTCCAGGTCAATCTGGATCTACCTTCCACTTCCCTATCGTATGTTCTAGTCCTTTATATGGTATATAATCACATTTTCCTGTGTTTTTTTTGACTGATTCGCTTTGTGATCTTTTGTTAACAGTAATAAAATCATGCCATTCTCAGTGCGTGCGAAGCTTATTCCTCACCCTGTAAGAATAGCTACCCTTTTATTGCTTTTATTTGTTTTCCTCATTTGTCATCTTTTTATTTGAAGCGGTGAACCTTAGGCTGCGTTTAGCTAGATTAAAACACCCTTGTTTTCTACAAAACATGGAAAATAGAGATTGCGTTCAAATCAAATGTTTTTTTTTTTTTTTTATCAAAATCTCTACGAAACACAAAACAGGCATTTCCCAACTTAATAAGGGAAACTACAATTTTTTTTTTATTTTTTATTTTTTTTTTTCTCAAATCTAAGATTAGAAAACTAATTTTTTTCCGTAACTAAACACAGCTTAAAGTCCCCAAGTTTTCCGCTTCGGGCATTAAGAAATGTTCACATTACAAACAAAACATTGTTATCTTTTAGGAAAATGTTTTGAAAAATAGAAAATCAGAATCTTTTTCTTGTGGTGCTCACTCAAAATACTTTCTTTGAGTGACATAATGATTTGATTGTTCTACCAATTGATATAATCATCAGAAAACGGCTTGTTCAAACTAAATTTGATATAATCGCTGGTTGATGGTATGATAACTTTTGAATGTTTTTTAGGTATCCGTGGAGTTTGTTCTCAAATTTATCCAATTGCCAGAAATTGAAATAATATATATTGAGGTACATAGCTTATGATCATAACACGACTTGGTGCTCTGTGTTTTGTTTTTAGCTATATGGTTGGGGTTTCTAATACATGCAGATCTACATTATTGCATGCTTAACATGTTTATTAATGGCATACCATGATCTTGTACATCCAATTCCTTGAATCTAAATTTTATTTGCTGGTTTTCCTAAAAATTACAGTTTTGTTGGTAGCAACTCTGCACCTGTTTCATCTCCAACTCTATTTATTGTGGCATAAACAGCTTAAATATATATATAAGAGCATTTGTATAGATTTAGCAAATATTGTAAAACGGAAATATGCGTGGATATTGTTAGTCTGAGGTAAACAAAAATATAAAAAAGATCCGAAATCTATATTGATGTTTTAACCTTGACTTCAAAAAGAGCAGTGTTTAATTCGACAATAAGATATTTGACTTTGATCAAGAGAAGACATGTATGTTATTTACTGCTTGAAACAAATGAATGCTTAAGAATTTCTTTAGCAAGTGAATAATATATACTCTACCAGATTTCAAATGACTTGATGTCACCTGACACCTGTTCACGTTTTATGAGTTTTACTTTGGAATAGAGTTATGACTATCCCTCATTTTTAACAATCTAATTTTAGTTTGTTTCTTCATTTTTTTTTCAGTCAGACGACGACGAGTGTGAGACAGTGAATGGAAAGGAGACTGCAAAGCCACATTTAAATGACCCCAATTGTTCTAAAATTGGCGGACTAAAACGGGTCACCACCGGCGACTCAGTAGATCCACCTGTGATGACAGAATATGGTCTTAATTCTGGTTGGCCATTAGGTGCATCAAATTTGCCAGAATTGACGCCACTCACTAAAAAGGAGAAGAAAGTATGGGAGATGTTTGAAAAGGAAACTGTATGTTTATGAACATCATTCTTCTCCCCTTTTATATTGATGTTTATACGCATATACATATTTCATGTGTTCAATTGACAGCTTAAAGCTGAAGTAACTCCTCGTACGCTAGTTGATGAAGAAAAAAGGTCAATTGCACTTGATCATCCGATTGTTAGTGACATTGGTAACTTTGCCGTTGTTACCTACAACAAGGCCTGCAATATGGTATGTGCCGTTGCAGTATATTCCACTTTTGCTTGTTATCGTTTAACTAATCATGATTTTTTTTTGTTTGTTAGCATGTAAAGATGGTAGAACACAACATCCATGATATTGAATTTATGGAGTGCAAATACAAGAAACGAGGCCAGGTTTATTGCTTCTACGTGACCATAGAGGCAATCGAAGAAGGAAATGTGGGCATTTATGAGGCTGAAGTTACTTGTGAAGCCTCTAGATGTTCGAGATATCTTTACAAGTTTATTCTTACCAATCGTAAACCATTCGGTATGTGATTCTTTTTTACTTGGTTATGACTGATCAAACCCTTTTACATGCTTCCTACTGCGTGTGTGCTATGACACATTATGCATCCCACTTTATAATGTGTCGTGGCTGATGTTTTTCGTCTTGTAATATTGAAACTATTATGACAAGAGGAAAAATGGGCCATATAGGCGCAGGGGCGCCTTACAACCTCCTACATAGTTTTCCCCTATATATATCTACGGAGGGCTAAAATAAATAGACAAATATCCGTGAGAAGTGTTGAAAGGAATAAAATAAGAAGTTTCAACAAAAATTCCCCAAGATAGGGGACGTTGGTGGATGAAAAAGTAAAGTTGATATTTTTGCTGGAAAAAAATTGAAAAAAATTTTAATGCACAAAATCGAATTTTGTGTGTAGTTTTGTAAATCGTCATTTTATAAAAATTCATTTGTGAATCTTTATTTTTTTTCATCTTCTGCAACAAATATAACAAAAAATATCCGCACATTTAAAAAACCTATTCTAAAATCAAATTTTAAAAAACTTACTTCACAAGTTTTTTATCCACCAACTTCCCCGACCGTGAAAATATTTCAGAATTTTCGAGAGTTTTTTTTTTATTTTTATTTTTATTATTTTTTTTTAATGCACAAAATCGAATTTTATGTGTAGTTTTGTAAATCGTCATATTATAAAAATTCATTTGTGCATCTTTTTTTTTTTCCATCTTCTGCAACAAATATAACAAAAAATATCCGCGCATTTAAAAAACCTATTCTAAAATCAAATTTCAAAAACTTACTTCACAAGTTTTTTATCTACCAACTTCCCCGACCGTGAAAATATTTCAGAATTTTCGAGAGTTTTTTTGTTTTCTTATTTGATCTCTCCCCTCAAGTGCATATTATTATTCTGTTAGTATGTTTTTTGTATCAGATTTCACTGAATAGCCATAAATAATAACAAAAAATAACATGCACAGAATATATATTTTTGCAGTCTGCTAAACTTCACATTGGTTCTTAATTTTTTTTTCAATATATTTCGGTGTATGTCAATTCTTAATCTTAATTCTTCATCTAGGTACGAAAGCAATGGCAGTAAGGTACTTGTCTTGCCTGAGATCTGCATGCAAAACTCTCGATGGTTAGTCGGTTTGCCATGTATTAAATTAATATCTTGTTGATAAGTCGATAAGAAGACAATATCACAATGCTTTGTGTTTGTATCCACCTTCTATACATAATTCTAGTAATAAACAGATTTTTAAAAGGATTTGCATTCGCCATGTGCCTGACACTCTGTTCGTAAATTTACTTTAGTAGGAGGTACAAAAAGTGAGGGGGGATCCAATGACTTTTGCACCCAAAATCATCTGCCTATTTGATGAATTGACCAAGATGCATCTAGCTTACCTTTTTGTTTCTTCCAACATGGATCTTTGTCTCTTTTTAATTCCACTTCAAACAAGTATACAAATCATTATGAGAATTATGTGCAGTTTTTATGCCATCTGATCTACCAATTTACGATGTTCCATGTGATCTCAACTTAGTCGTTGTCCTCAACTGCTACAAAATTGGAAAGCCTACAACAGTTTCTCCAATAGCGTGAATGCAATGTTGTTTCCATCACATTTTTTAGTTTTAAATGGACACATGCGCAAATCAAGATGGACAAATAATTGTAGCCGATATCATACAAAATACTTTGAAAGATTAAAGTAATTTTGTGTTGTCTGTTTTATACTTTTGAGGGCCAGATAGTTATGCTTGTTTCATTCTTTGTAGACTATTATGCTTAAAAGGGTATATTAGTACATTCGCAAAGCACAAATTTGCAAAAGTGACAACTTCCTTTCACTTTCCTTTGTTTCATTTTTAACTTGAGAACAAAAAGTAAATTACTAACTTTCTTTCCTCACCTTTCTGTCCACCTACTTTTCTTTACTTTTTACTTTCTCTTAAATAACTCGAGAACATAATGTTAGGGTCACATTAATTAGGGTTAGGTTTTGGTTACATTCTTTTCTGACATCCTTGTTTGTGTGCAGATCTCTATAACAAGAAAATGGCCAAGTTGACATTTTTAAGCGAATCTTTGGCAGGTATTTATTATCATGAAGCATACTCTCTAAACATATTATTTCTAGGCTTTACAAACATTCTGTCCAACCAACTTGAACTTATTGAGGTCTGCACATGTATGAGCCGGTGGCCAGCGATTAGCATGTGTATGTGGTGCAAAGGCACGGGGCCCCCATTTGTAGAGGGCTACAAAATTTCATTTCTGTTATTATATCTAGGGTAAGGATCCAGTGAGAATATGAATTAAAATGAGAAGAATAAGAAGTAAGCTAAACCATTAGATGAATATATCAATGGCTAGAAACAGACGGTGGCAATATGGTATGTATAAAGCATTTTTCCGTATCGACCTTCTGTCTTATCCGGCCCTTCTCATTTCATTAGGCATCAAGAAGTTATTAAAGATGCATGTTTTTTGAATTAGCATTATTTTTTTGTCACTTATTAATTTGACCAACGATACATCCTCTTAAAAAACAGTATGCATCTCTTTAATTTTGTTTTGTTTTGTTTTTTTTTTTGTTCTTTTTTTTGTTTTTTATTTCTTTATTTTTTTTCGGGATTGAAAATCATCATAAGTGGTATTCGGTAGACAACACAATGATTAAATAAGATTTATTAGATGCATGGCTGATTAGTTGAATATACTAGATGCATGGTTGATTAGCTAATTTTATTTAGATGCACTTGTATGTATGCTAAGTATAAGCATGGATTTTCGATAAATTTTACAAATCAGGTTTTAATCGACTCGATACCTTATAATAAAAGAGTAATGCTAGATTCACATAAATTTTACAAAAATAAATCCACACAATGATGTGTCATGATAATGGATATTATCTCTCTTCCTTTTGAACTTTTTCTCTTATTTGCATCCACAAATTAACTTACACATCATTGTGTGGAATTTCTTTTGTAAAACTTGTGTGAATGTAGCATTCCTCGTAATAAAATATATAAGTTGTGTTGATATAGTGTGATATCAGGTTAAACATATTATATGCATTTTCAGGATTGGATTTTAAAACACTCCATGCATCGTTTTAGCAAAGAGATTTAGCAGCGAGAAAGTGGACATAAAAGTGTTAGGACACTTGCAAAAATTTACATAGCAATTTGTGTTTATATCTTATGTGTTTAAATGGCCACTTTGTAGCTGCGGCACAGGCCAGCAAATGCGACAAAATGGCCCTGTATGAGCCAAACACGTTTTAGGCCTCGGTGCCAACTGGCATGATCATTTTTGGTAATTGAAGGCACCTGGAAGGGAATGGGTTATTCACTTTCTGCTTATCATTTTGTATGCATAGGTCCTAGAAGCTGGAAAGTGTTTACTGAAATGGTGCGCCTTAGAGACCTCCATCTTGAAACTTTGAAAGGTTGGTTATTAACATGCCCATCGATATTGCAATGTGCGACTTGAGGAAAGTTTGAATATTCTATTATTACCTTTCAAATGGTGTAAAGATTCTTTCCAGTTATAGCTGTTATTTCTGTGTATCTATAATGTATTGTTTTTACAATAGGTCTTCGCAAAAAGCTTTATCAGGACGCTCACTCACTCTTTCCACCAGATTGTGGTCGATCGACTATTCCAGGTTATTCATCTAACCCTGTTATGAACTCTGTTATTGTCTCTTCTATTTTTATTACTATTATTCCTATTATTATGACTATTATCCCTATTATTATTAATCTGATTATTGTCATCATTGTTATCCTGATTATTGTCGCCGTTGTTATTAGAAGAGGCAAAATTACCAAAAAAACGTGTAAACGTTGGTTAAAATGGGCGATTATTTAGATAGTTTAGGTCACGTGGGTTATTTGTAACGATGAAAGGGTGGTTGAGTGGGTCTCTTAAAACATGTTTAAATTAAAAAAATGCGTCAAGTGGATAATCAGATTGGGTCAAATGGGTCGCTAGAAATTTAGAACTTTGATTGACGTCACTTTGCTCTATTTCATTGCCAATTTCTCTATCTAGTTTTTCTCACAAATAATCTTTTTTGCATTTGTCTATAATGGATTTTTCATGTTTGTTT
The DNA here is from genome assembly GCA_022545495.1 of Chrysanthemum lavandulifolium. Lineage (NCBI taxonomy): Eukaryota > Viridiplantae > Streptophyta > Magnoliopsida > Asterales > Asteraceae > Chrysanthemum > Chrysanthemum lavandulifolium. The sequence goes on from CM040243.1 coordinate 52,824,669, forward strand.
TTTTAAGTATTTGTCTAATATTTAGAACTAATTTTGAATTATACGCTCTCAATAAACTACTTTATATTCATCAAATTTCATCTTAATTAATTTTCTTTATTTTTTTTTCAAGTAAGAAATTTTGTCATAAAGAAATGTTACTGGCCGACCCGACCGATCCATTTGACTTGTGATCCACTTAACCGAATTTTTAAACATGACCTGCTGCACCCATGACCCAAACCGACCCATTTGCCACCTCTAGTTGTTATCCTGATTATGGTCATAGCTGTTATCCTTGCTATCATCGTTGTCTTGTTATTGTTGTTGTAATCATCATGATTATCATTGTTATTGTTATTATTACCATGATCATGATTATCATGGGTATTTACTTATTATGCAAACAAGTTTGCTATCAACTCAACCAGACTTCACTTGTTAATCAGAAAGACCTGCCTATTTTACCACTTGTGATATTATAGCACATTCCAATTCATTTTTTTTTTTTTTCTTTTCTGAATTATCCATCTTAATAAGGAAAGTTTAAATTGAAGTCATTAATTCTTCATGTAGGTGACTGGTATGTTCCTAGTGACGATCACTTTAGCGGGATGGTGTGTAGGGCCAAGGATTCCATTTGTAGTGGTTACGACTACTACAACCCATGTTTTGATTGGACCGGGTAAATTAACTGTATACAATGGTGAATAATGTATGTGAAGCATCTCATTTATCATAAATCCTGTAGTTACTGATATTCAGTTTTATGCCTGTGGTGGTGGGTGGGTTTTCGAATAACATGATATCACGGTCCTATTATATACGTTACAAACTTTTAATACATGTTCATACATGCAACACTAAGTCACATATAAGGTCTTTTTTATATTAATAGATAGAGACTAAAAACCTGGATAGATAGTCTAATAAGAATACAAGAGGTGTTTATAGATCACCCGCAGGTATTTAAAAACATATTCAAACTCATTAATATCTTAGTGAAATTGTTCATTTTCGCTTCAGATATTCTATTGATATCTCCTTGTCTGTTGTTTATTTTACAATACTTGGTTTCACTGCTAGTCTTTTAAAGCTCAACTTTATTTCATCACACTCGAACGAGTCTATGTGGTTTGTTTTTGCTGATGAGATGTGTCTACAGCTATTATTGGACTAGTATGTGTGGACAAATACAAGGGTTTAAATGTGCAATTGTCATTATACCCATGAATTTTCAGTCTAATCGTGGAATTTTGAAGAGCCAATTAAGGTTCCCACCCTTGATAGTAATTAGGATGCGGTTTAGGACTGGAACTTGTAGTACATGAAAGGGATGAAGTGTGTTAAGCATATACTCAAAGCTCCTTACATTTTTGTACATCATGACATTATCTTGTGTATGGCTGTATTTTAGCAAGCAGGGGACGACGCAGGCAAAGGAAAGGTTGCAGAGAGAGAAACCACGGACTTGAATTGTTAAAGAGCACAAGTTATTTGTTATGTTTAACCAAATTAAACAACATATTTGTCATATTTACCCACACTACAAATAATTCATTTTATTTTTTCTTTAAATCTTAATAATTATCAATTTGGACTATTTTAGCCTTCCTAATTGGCGGCAAATGTTCCCACCAATTTTAGTCTTACTTAGGTTTATAAGAAAAATAAATAAACATGGTGCTTACATTGGTGCATGATCACACGTAGAGAAGCAAACTCGTTCATCTTATTGACTCTTTTATTAGTCTTTGGTTTCTCATTGATTGATCCCCCAAGGTTGGTTTTTCCCAATTTAATAAGTTATTGGTGATTATGTCATCTGATCCTTTTCAAGTATTTCATACTTGTTCTCCTTTAAAACAGTTAGGCATTATATATGTATGTGGGTAGAGTCTTATAGTATATATCCATTTTTTAGTGACTTGTTCCATTTCGTTGGTTTTGGCAGTGATGTTGCCATGGCCTGTTGTTTATTTATTTGTATCCGTATTGCTTGATTCTTTGTTGTCTAGCTAATAGGAATCCTTCCTTTCTTAACAAAAAAAGTTGCAGCATTCCTTATGGAGTTAGCCAAGGGTAGTTCCTAGTGTTTTCATTTGGTTCCAGTGAGTGGTGTTTTTGTTTTAGTTTGTTATTTGGCCTTGGGTAGTTGTTGACCTGTAGTCTCTGGAGACCTTGTGTTTACGTTAAGGTTATAATGGACATTTAACAATGTAAATTGAGTTTTTATTTGGTTTAATAATAAAATGGGTACAAATGACAAATATGATGTTTAAATTGGATATATATGGTATTATGGTATTTAGTTGGGTAAATATAACATATATGGGTTTAAGTTGGGTATATAAGGAATTAACACTTTCAATAATTTTGTTGTTTGCTAATGTGGACAGAAAATAAGGATGATGGCACGCCCTGTTTCCCGATTCAAAGATGCAATCATAGGTAATCATGGACAATATTTTTCAGTTAGAGTGGGCGTCTACGAATACTATTGATGGTTAACAGCGATGATCATATTGTTTGATAGTGACGAAATGATGATACAAAAACAGAGTGAATGAAATTTCAATTACAAATTCTGTTTCAAGCACAGCTACCATTTTTTAGGTTGTTTAACATTTTCATTATATGGGTTTCATTTATATGCTTGTGTAAATATAACTTTAATAAGATCTGGATTTTTCTGGTGATATGAACTTGTGTTGTTGTAACTTTAAGATCAAAATTTGATACACCCATGACACCATGGCCCATCTTTAAAGTATACACTTTATGATTGCCATGCAATTCAATGCAGGTGGCATATATTTCAATTTCTTCGACCAAGGATCAAATGGAAGTTAATTTAAAATAAGAAGGATGAGAAATAACTATAACTACACATTAGAGATGATCAATTAATTAGATCGTCCTTAATCTTTTAGATGCATATACATATATTAGATCGTTTCTCAAGTTAGACGAATCCTACGTATTTTCATCCTCTCATGAGTCAAATTTGTTGCTAGTACTATGCATCATTTTCACTTCAAAATAACTTTCGAAACTAATTATTATTCATCTAAATGAATAAAGATGCATCTAATTCAAGTCGACGCATCTCAAATATGAGGTTATAGTTATTTCTCATTCTTCTCATTTTAAGTTTTCTTCTCACTGGATCCTTACCCTATCTTCTTTAGCATCAACTGAAAATTTATCAATTTTATGTGTTCATGTTTATATTCTCATTGGTTAACAAGTTAGTTAATCATTCCGTTCCAATATCAATTTTATGTGTTCATGTTTATATTCTCATTGGTTCTCTCCTATTTCCCCACTCATCACAGAACCGCACAACCACCCCTACAAAACTTAATTACGTCGTTTATTTTTGTTAACAAAGTAATCGCATAATGGAGCTACAAATATAACCTATTTTGTTTCATCTAAGAGAGAATTATATTTTTGTGAACTCAAAACACTAGGTGGTCACTTGGCAACTATATTAGTCGAGTTAGTATAGGCAATGTAAAGTTCAACTTTTAGCACTTTTACTAAAACAATTACAAGAAAAAAAGAAAAAAAAATTATAATTGTATACAACCAGGATTTTCTCACCCACGATCCGTCGCGGGGTTAATTTAGAGACTATTCGTGTAATTGCAAGTAACAATAAGGACATGTATGTAATTTTCTGTTGCACTAACAGCCCCCGAATATAGTGTAAGGATTGTTTATGCAGTTGCATGTAAACAACAATACGTTTTTTGTTTGCAATTTTGCAGGACATTTTTTCCAATGCATTTACAATTACAGAACTATTTTTGTCTTTTGTTCTCTAGCTTTAGTACTCAAGGAATAGTAAAAGCCTCGTTGCTTTAAAAATATTTAAAATTAGATTTAAGATCATTTAAGAACAAAACATTCTTTATCAAAGAATCAATTTTCATCCTCCATTTTCCATCAATTTTTATTTGATCTAATGGATGAGATTAAACCTAACAATTTAAAAAACCAAAATTCATTATTTTTTTCAAATATTAATATTTTTTAAACCGTTAATCGTTAAGCGAAAAAAAATGTACCATTACGACAAATATTTAATTATCTTTCTATAGATATGCACTTTGATATACTTTCGACAAAAAATTGTTTTTCGTGTTTTTCACATTTTTTTTCCCGTTTTTTTTCGTTGCTGAAATTTGCATAAAAATATCACATGTGATTAAACACTAATTAAAATATCAAACGTGATATTAGTGTTAAATCACATATGATATTACACTAATATCACATGTGATATTACAATGCGATATCACATATCACATGTGACATCACTTGTGAATGTTATATGTGATTTAACACTAATATCACATATGATATTACATATCATATGTGATTTAACACAAATATCACTTGTGATATTCAAATTAGTATTTAATCACATGTGATTTTTTATGCAAATCTCAGATTCCAAAAAAACGAAAAAAAAAGGCGAAAAACGTGAAAAAAGCGATTTTTTTTTCTTTTTTTCGAAAGTATATCAATGTGCCCATTTATAGAAAAATAATTAAATGCTCGTCGCGATAATGTAATTATTTTCGTTTAACGATTAACGGTTTAAGAGATATTTAAATTATAAAAAATATGTGAAATAATAAAATGTTTTTAATCTCAACCATTGTTTTTTTTTAGATGGGGGTGTTAACGAGTCTCTTGGTATGTGAGAAAGATTTAGTATGTAAAATAACTCTTCTCTTAAAATTAAAGTATAATCTTATGCTATTAGCTTTAAACTCATAATATCCACTATTAACACATACTCCTTCCGTCCCAAATTATAAGTTCATTTTTTATTTTTCAAAGTCTTTTTCTTTCGACTTTGATCTTAAATATTTCCTTTCATGTTATATAATAATTGATGAAAAATATACTGATAAAAATGCATTTAAATCACATGTCCATTTATATATTTCACATCAAATATTATAACGCTAAAAGAAATAATTAAAGTTAAAGTTGAAATAAAATGACTTTAAAAAAGTCAAGGACTTATAATTTGAGACGGATGGAGTAATTAAAAATTTAAGATAAAATACAGTGCATGCACATGTATAATTATGTATAATATATTCACATGCAATAACTTTTAAACTCGAAATATTCAATATTAAAACATAATTAAGAATTTATATTGAAAACTCGTGCATACATGAGTACTATAACTAGTATAGTATATATGGGTTTTAATCCAAATCACAGATTGGAAACAGAATGAGTGGTTTTAATTTAGATAAAAACATACTATAGTTTACAATGAAGACTTTATCTTCAAAAAGAAACTTCTTAATAACACTATAAAAATGAAAAAAAAGCATCCGTGATGCTAAAAGTTATTACTATTGTAAAATATTATTGGCTTATGGGCTTATGTCTATTCATCCTAATCTTGATTAACAAGTTAGGGTGTTCCTATACCTTATAAATACCTCCTATTGTAACATTATGAATACATCTCAATAATAAGAATTCTCTTGCTCTCTCATTCTTGTGTTGTTATTTATTATATTCATAACACGTTATCAGCATGAAGTTTGCTCCAAATAAGAGAAAAAAAAAAAAAGGGTAAAAGGTTAACATACGTGTTCATGTTTTTGTATTGATTATCATAACATATTGCCTTTCAAAATCCAAGACAGTAAATGTTTGTTTTTGCATTGATTCATGGTTTATTTAGTAATATCCATTGTAGCACAATATTAAAATACTAAAAGGTTAAATATATAAGGTGAAGCTTGTTATTTTTTTTATCGTTCGGCAAAACTATTTTTTTTTTAATCAAAACAGAATGGCTATGGCTCTTAAATAATTAATGGTGTTTTTGTTTATTGTGAAAAAAAGGTAGGGAATTTTCAAGTTGTATTTTTTTTTACTTGATCTTTATTGTAATTTACAAGAACAATAAATGTTTTATAGTGATTACATAATGAGATTTTATTTATTTATTTTTATTTTATTTTATTTATTTATTTATTTATTTTTTTTATCTTCATGTTATTATCTTAAACTCTTTTGTAGTTAACATGACAATAAATGTCTTGATGTAATCGCAAAGAGAGAAACAAAATAACACAACCTCATGTTGTTGTTTAAGATATATATATATATATATATATATATATATATATATAATTAGAACCTTCAAGTTCTAATACGATCTTTCATAAAGATCAATATCATAACCTCATGATATGATGAAAAAAAATAATAATTAGAACCTCAAGTTTTAATTTGATTCAATCAATAGAATCAATAGCATAACCTCAAGTTATGTTAAAAGAAAAACAAAAAAGATAATTAGAACCTCAAGTTCTAATTTGATTCAATCAATAGAATCAATAACATAACCTCAAGTTATGTTAAAAGGAAAAAAAAGATAATTAGAACCTGAAGTTCTAATATGATTCAATCAATAGAATCAAAAACATAACCTTAAGTTATGTAGAGAAAAAAATGTTAGAACCACAAGTTCTATTATGATTCCCTCAAGTGAATCAAATAACGTAACCTCATGTTATTGTATTTTTTTTCGTTGAATTTTTATATTCTATTGTATTACTCTTATGATTATTTAATTGTTGGCAAACTGTTCTTGCACTTTAATTAGTATAGAAAAAAAATATGTTTCTGATAGGGAGAAATATTTAAATTAGCATATTCCTTGGGACCAAAAGTCATACTATGTAATTACTAAAATTATGGACGTTGAATTATCAAAACGAGTGAAAATGAAAGTATATTTTCAGATTAAGATCTTTTCCTCTTATTTTATTATTCTTGCTTTAGATGTAATTATATATTTACACGTATATTTTTATGTAATTAATTACATGTACATGATCTTAGTATTTTTTGTTTCTAACTCTATATAAGTCAACGTATTTTTACAATGGTAAGCATTAATTGATATAAATAAACACCTTTAATGATATTAAATGGGTTCATAATTTGTTAGTTTATTTTTAAATGCTAACATCATTGTTTGACTTACTACTATTATGTTAGGTATACGGTTGTTAATATATGAATTTATTAACTTTGAAAAACATGTAAGAGAGACAAGTTTCAATTTTATATGCTTATATGCTTCTCGTAAATTGCTTGCATGTTTGTATGATACTCCGTATTTCTTACGAATCCCTTACTTATATATGATAAAGGTTTTTATTGTGTACATTTTTTTTAAATGGTACATTTTCTTTTGTAGTTAAGATGTCAAATGCAAACATGTCAAAAGTGAACTTTGCTGTTCTTGATATTTATGGAAAAAATTATCTCCCTTGGACTCTTGATGCTGAGATCCATCTAACTGCAAATAATTTGTGAGAAACATTTAAAATTGGAAATAACGCCTCTTCACAAGAGCGCGCCAAAGCATTAATATTCCTCCGTCATCATCTTCATGAGGACCTCAAAAAGGAATACTTAACGGTGAAAGACCCGTTAGAATTGTGGCAAAGTTTAAAAGAAAGATTTGACTATCAAAAGCAAGTAATTCTTTCAAAAGCTCGCTATGATTGGATGCACCTTAGGTTGCAAGATTTTAAAAGTGTGGCGAGTACAATTCGCGATGTTCAAGATCACATCTAAATTAACATTGTGTGGAGAAAAGATTAATGACGAAGACATGCTAGAGAAAACTTTCTCTACTTTCCATGCTTTGAATACGCTTTTACAGCAACAATATCGAGAACGTGGTTTCAAAAAATACCATGAATTAATATCCGTTTTCCTTGTTGCTGAACAAAATAATGAACTTTTGATGAAAAATCATCAAGCATGTCCCACTACTGCATTGGCTGAAGTGAATGCAACATCAAATGTGAAGGGACATTGTTTTTTCTTTTTCCAATCATGGAAATGATAACTAGCTATCTAGTCGCACTTTTATGTTTTAAGTTTAATTTTTGTGTTGAATAAGCTAGGTTTATTCTAGCATTGTTACTAGTGATTTGTGGTTTTTTGTTATTTCTATTAATGAAGTACTTTTCTTTATAATTTTGTTTTAGACTATGAAATATTTATTAATTTTTATGTTTAAAGATATGAAACGCATTTTTGAAAAATGGTGAAGACGAATGTTTAGTAGACAGTGAAACAAAAAATGCCATTTTGAAAAAAAAAAATATATTTTTATAAATTTCATATAGCAAATGTGAATGTCAACACAATTTGTGGTACTAGCAACTTGATTGATGGCTTTGGAAAAGCTGTATTTTGTTACCTAAAGGTACAAAGTGTCACAATTCTCAATTTCTGATCATTTTGCAAACTTTAAATTTTTTTTACTATTCACTCCCGATACCCACACCACCTTTTGACTGATACATTTTAAATTACCTTGACAAGTCATATACCTAGTCAACAACTAAATATTATTTAGATAGTACTTAGTTAAATATCTTATAAAATATCTCACTAAGAGAAGTCAAATTGAAATTCTCTTCTTAAATATCTTAACATTCTAGGTTTTAACAATGTTTACGTGCTCCGTCAAACTTATCAATCATTTATTATGCTAAGATAGGTTATATTAATAAGTTTTAACATTTTTACAAGTTTCATATTTTTAGGATTCTCGGTTTTAAGTTTCGTGACTTTACGACTTACAGTTAGCAATTAACGGGACCAAAACTCACTCCGTAAAAGCAAGATATTATCAAAACTTATATCTAGTCATCCAAGATAGGCATTGAACGAAATTCTTGACCACATGAGGTGTTTTTCTTGGTAAATCTTACATAGGAAGCTTTATACATGTGCTAAGTAACTTAATCCTTAAGTCTTATATAGTATAACTAGCCAATTTGATCACAACTCTCTAAAACACATTCACCTCCTTATTTATTCACCTAGAAACTCATCATTTTATCTCTTCATAACTGATCCATCATCATCATCATAAGTTATCCATCTTTTGAATTCAATCTTCAAGTTATACATCAAAGTTCAAGGCTTAGTTATTCTCTACATAGTTCTAGTGTTCTTTTGGTGATTCCATGGTTGAATTAGGAGCTACACAAGGGTTCTAGGACTAAATTCATAAGGTTTCTTACAAGGTTAGATCAAGCCTAGCAAGGGTTAGCAAGGTGTGTTAAGGATTTGGAAGCTCGGGTTCATATTGGAAGGGTTTAAGTTTTAGTGTCCTAGTTCTTGGTTCTTGAATTGTTTCATCACAAGGATTGTAAGCAAACTCTTATGTTATCATTTGCTTACTGTAAATACTAGTATTTCATGTATTTAATATGTTTTATATGCTTATTATGGTTGATTGTGCTTGGATAAATGGACTAAACCACTAGAAATCGTCAAAAGGACTAGTTTTGCAAAACAGAAACTGAACAAGGGCTGTAAACGTAATTACTGGGTAAAATTCGTGGACTGAGAAACTTAGGTTATCACATAGGATTATAGATCTATGTCTTGTGATCATTTTTCCGGGTGGCTCATGCCGTAACTCATCCCGATGAATAAACTAGAGCCAAAACGGCTAAACGTGTCCAAATCTGAGTAACAGATTTCAAACGAGTAAAGCTCATAAAACTTGCATATAACCAACTGTTGGTCAAAGAATAAAAGTTGTAGCTAACACCCTAACTTGAACGTGGCCGCTGGCCGTGCGTTAAACGGAGTTGTAGAACTCAACTTATGACCAAAACCGTGAGACAGTTTGCTGCTGATTGAAATAACTAGTACATCCAAGGGTAAATTGGTAATTTCACATTAGTTAAATAATTTCTGGGGCAGTAGGACCCAATAATCTGTTTAGTGCATTTAATTACCTTTTCGAGGACATAAAAACCGAGTCGTGATCAATTACGGTTTAGAAATAACGGGTAGATATAGACGGGGAAAACTTAAATAAACGAAACGTAAACACTTATACGACTTCACAAATGATAAGTATCCAAGCATAATTGATGTAATAACTATATAAGGCATGTTTATACATTCACATTGTTATTTTAGAACCTAAGACACAACACATATTCTAGGTTGCGCGTAGAGGTTTCTCGGCTTATCCATCGATTCGCTATATATTGGATATCACATTTATTAAGGTGAGTTCGTAGCCCCACTTTTACTCGTTTTAATTGTTTTATAAACTCTTTGGGGGAGATACATGCTCAACTACTTGCTTTTACTTTGCATTTATATGAACTTGAATATCTTTTGTTTCACTCTATGTGCGCGTAAGTAGATTATGCCTGAACTAAATTGATCACTATGTTATGAACACTATTAGTTGAAACACTTTCCTTGATTTTGAACCCTTCGACATGTATATTTGAACTCTTTTAAATTGATTCGAACCCTTTAACATATAAGTGAACACTTTGGACTTGATATGAACCTTTTTGACATATAGTTGAACTCTTTTAACCTGTAAAGGACCCTTTTGATATATTTTAAACTTATTTGACGTGATTTTGAACACTTCGACTATCTTGAACCTTTTGATATTATTCAAGCTCTTTGACTGTTCTGAACTTTTGAACTCGACTTAAATCTTTGAACTTAATTATGAACTTTTAAACGGAACTCTTGAACTTAAATACAAACTTATGACTTGTTTGAACTTATTGAACTGTACGTGTTATGACCTTGACCTAAAGTCTCCTATGTTCGGAGCATCACTATAAAGTCTCCTATGTTCGGAGCATCACTATAAAGTCTCCTATGTTCGGAGCATCACTATAAGGTATCCTATGTTCCCAGATATCTTTGGGAAGAGGCACCAGATATCTTTGGGAAGAGGCACCCAATATATCTTTGGGAAGAGGCACCAGTATATCTTTGGGAAGGGGCACCCAACATAACTTTGGGTAGTGGCACCCAGCATAATTTGGTTTCATCAGAAGCATCATTGCAAAGGAGTCTCCCTTGTTGGAGCAGTGCAAAGTCTCCCTTGTTCGGAGCATCCCTGAACTATTATATACGTTGTGCTATACTAGGAACTATTATGACAACGTATACTTGACTATTAGACATATTTTGGCAGTGGGTTGTGAACACACAGGTTGCAAGTTTTGTATGGGCAGAACTTGGAACTGAGTGGATTTACAATGCCTTTGCTTTGTGGACTATTCTAAACGACCAATAACTTTGCCTTTGCTACATGAACCTTCTTTAAATTCTTTTCATAACAATACAAACTCTATGAACTCACTCAACCATTGTGTTGACACTTTTAGCATGTTTATCTCAGGTCATAAGGCGATAGCTAGAGTTTGAAGCATAGAGTCGCACAACATATTTTGAAGACTTACGCTTTTATCATTTACCATTCGAAACATTTATGTATTATACTTTGGGACCTCATTGTTTGTAACTCTGATTTCATTAATCGAATGGTAACTTTTCAAAACGTCTCATTTAGAGGTCGTTTTCTATAACTTGTACTTTGTATTATGAAGTAGCACCCCAATGACACAATCTTCCGCTGCGATATTTTGGGGGTGTTACACAAAGTTAATAATAAATGATGCGTTGTATTCTAGTAGATCCTGGAGAAATCTACTAATTTTTAAAGATATAAGACGCAATGGTTATCATCTTGAAACCATAACTCAAAATAATATTGAATATCTCCAAATTACATCCATTAAAAATGGGAAAAGGTCCATAACGGAAAGAATGAAAGGTCTGTCTTCTGCGTTGTATTTTACATACATAAATCAGACAGAAATAAATATGGTTTCTACTCGACAGGGTGTAGATCCCAAAATATTTACCCTTTGGCATGATCAATTTGGTCATCCGGGCGATATAATGATGAGGAGAATAATGGAGAGCTCAAATGGGCATCCACTAAAGGACCTTAAGATCCTATTATCAAAAGATTTATCATGTGGAGTGTGTTCTCTTGAAGATATGATAACTAAGCCCTCAATCAATAATCTTGAAAATGAATCTCCTTTGTTTTTTGAAAAACTTCAAGGAGATATTTGTGGCCAATTACTCCTCCATGTGGACCATTTCCCTCATGAGAGTGTAATAATATGATCAACATCGAGATATCCATTCCCTCAAGTGAATGTGATGAATTGATCAACATACAATTCCCCATTCCCTCAAGTGAATGTGATGAAATGATCAAAATTAGATCTTAATTCTTTCAAATGAATGTGATAGCATAATGATAAACACTTATTGATCACTTATCAAGGTCATGGATATGGTCGAAGTAACATGAAAAATGACCAATCACTACAAGTGGTAAAATAAGAACGGATCAAATAAAAATGTCATGTATGAAAATACAAGTGTGTCAAATATATTACAAACTATCTTCATAGAGGTTAGAATCTATGCTAATATATTGTGAGATATACATGAATGATCCGTAAAAGAAAATATAAAATTGTCGTGAGGAACAAAGTTTAATGCTAAGAATGCAATATATTCTTTTGTATCTTTCTCGACATGCATTATACATATATTGTGAAAGATAACCACTAGCCATAACATAAGTTTATGGGCCACAATTATAATATTTTTGGCATGATCGGTTATACCATCCCGAGTCATTAATGATGCGAAAACTTTAAAATAATAAGATTTTTCAATCTTATGTTTTTTTTTTCCTCTCAAACAAAGTTGATTATTCAACCATCAACTAGATTGGGGACTCAATCTCTCAATATTCTGGAAAAAAAAAGTGGATGCATGTAGGCATACACATCCATTGAATGAACCATTTAGAGTTTAAAATCGATGCATCGTCTAAATGATAAACAAAATTGAAACCTCAAGTTTGCATGATTAATAGCTCCATGCGAGCCTTACATTCCAGAATAAGTATTTCATCATGAAAATGCGATGAATTACTTCTAAATTATCAAATGAAACTGAGAAAAAAAACTGTGTTGTTGTATGGGGCCATATTATAATATGCACAACAACAAAATTAGCATCATGCCAATATGTTATTATAAATCCTCCCTTTTATAATTGGTTTTAGCTATAAACCAAACATATCCCATTTTTGTTTTGTGTGTGCAAAGTACTCCACCTAAATGCACATATATAGGATATAGAAGATGGATAATTCCTTCAGGAGGATAGAAGTAGCTGCAAATTCAGAATAAATTATCATATTCTATTGATACTCGAAAGAAATTTTTTATGAATTGATTATTCAATGGATAATCTAATAGCCATAAATAAACTGTAATACCTGAATTTCTAAAATTCACAAAAAGACCAAAATAACCCTACAATTAAAAGTATGAAAAATTAATTCAAAAGAGTACCAAGTAAGCTATGTAAATTCAGAGAATTTTAAGAAATATCCCACATAACCTAAATAAATATTAAACACTTTGTAAAGGTAATTTTTATAGTTTATGATTTTATAAAAATTAGTTTTGTATTTTTATAATTACCGAATATATTTAATTAACTTTATAAAAGAAATAAAACTAAATAAAAGCCCAATATAATTTATATTATTAAAAGACCATTTAATTTAAGTCCAATGCATTATAAAGCCCACAATAAAAATAATAGCTCAAGTATATATACAAATATTCGGTTCCTAAAAATCCCTAAATGCCGATTATCCCCAAACCGACCTAAAAACCCTAAACAATTCGACTTCTAGTTTCCAGAGCTTGAGACCATTTTTCTTGGACGAGATTCAAGGTATAGAAGGTGGGAAAAATAGTGTTTGAGTTCCAGAGTTGCTGTGGTGATCGTTGTGAGTTTTTGAGAGAATTAGGGTTTCGACAAAGAGAGGTTTTGTGCTTCTTTTGTTCCAACGATTCAAGCTCATCAAGGGTATGTTTCTAATGTTGAATTCAGTCCTATAAGTCGTATATAACACATAAAAATTAGCCATGCATGATTTATATGTCGTATGAAATTATTTGAAACCTAAAACCCTAAAAAGCGTATGTAACTAACGAATGAGCTTATAATATTTTTAGAGATCATGAATCTATTTTTCCAGAAGCTATTACATGTTATAAGACCTGAATAAAATGCATAATCATGAATTGAAGCTTGTGTGAATTGTCTTGGGTTTTCTTGATTCAAACGCATAAAAGGAAAAGATTTAAAAGGCGATTAGGGTTTTGTATAAACTAGGGTTTCCTTATAATCATGGAAGGTAATTAATGAAGTAGTAATGATAAGCTAATGATTGGTGTAACCTAGGTTTAGGGCTTGTACTTAAATTTTACATTATTCGGTTCTTAATTAAAAGGTTTGGGTTGATTTTGTAAATATTGAAACTTAAAGGTTATTTTGTAAACAGTAAAATACTTGTACTAAACGTATAAAAATAAGTGTGGGGTTAAACGTGTGATTTTGGATATTTAGAGGGCTATTCGAATTTTATTTAACTAAAAGGGTATGTTTTGTAAACTCTAAAACTTTTGGGCTAGAGTGTAAAATCGATAATATAGGGTTAGATTGTATAATTAAAGATGTTAAAGGTGCAACACGTAATTTTGGGTAACTATGGGTAAACATGTGTAAATGAATTTCGTAAGGACACGCGTGAGTTTGAGTTAATTTCGTTTGAGTTTTCAAACGTTCTAGGTCAAAGTGGAAATCATTAAAGAAGTAATATGTGAATTTAATGTGTATTTAGTAATATTTAAAGAGTAAGGAAACCCTAGAACCTAAATAGGAAGTTGGTGAATTAATGAGGAATACCCTAAAATGTTGTGATTTAAATCATAACTAAAATGGGAATAATCGACAACCCTAAAAGTATTAATGAGATTAATCCGTTATACTAATAAGTATTAAATAATCATAATCCGTGTAGATTCGTTGAAGGAGACGCAACATTACATCTTCGTATTCGTTCATTCGTTGCTTTTCTCTCAATTGCTTTAAGGTACGGATATTCTGTCTTACTTCAAGACACTTATGTTATCGTACATACATTCTGACCTTTTCAGTAAAGGTTCCTTATGATGTTCTTTTCGTTCGCTTTCCTATTTTACTTATTAGGATTCCCTAAACCATTGCTATGAACCCTTTTCTGAATGTTTGACCTGTTGCTTATCTGAAGTTATGTTTTATTGAACCATGCAAGATCTGATTTGAACTTTATGTTAGGAAGACTTTGATATGTGTAACTGTTGAACCTTACTATATTTGAATATGAACCTTATGATAAGATGTTATCTGATAAGTTATATGAAATTTTTAAGATGAAGTATGATCTGTGTCATTTATGACAATTTGTTTGACCTAAGTTAGTTTGACACCGAGCCAAATTTAACTAGTCATGGGGTTCCATGTCCGTGTCGTTGATGCACCTCGATATGACTCTAGGGCGATAGAGTGATGTTCGCCACGTCCCCTTATCATTATTTGTTATGAGCTCGGTTGGTATTATATTACCTATATTTGTCGTAGGCGATGGATGCATCCTAGATCCGATCGTTATCCGATATGATTTGTCCGGTGAATGATGTCGTGTGCAATACGCGTCTTCACAAATTCGGGAGCTAGCTACTCCAATTAGTTTATGAGGTTATCTTTTGAATAAGAAAGATAATTACGATATGATATGTTCGGGCTCGAGGTAGTTAACTAAATCAGATTTGTTATTTCTATGTTAAGTTCGATTATGATTTGGTATGTTCAAATGTTTATGGTTATGTGCAAGGTTTATTATATGCTATTATATGTGTTTATGCTTTTGTATGTTTATGTGACTATCGCTCGCTATGCTAAAATATGATTAATATGTTAAAATATGATTCGCATCTTTGTCATCGATGTTATGTTAGTTTCTCGTTATGTGAATTCGTTGAACTGTGGGATGATTATGTTAGTATGATAATTAGTATTCTATAAGATTAATCGTATAGTCCGATCGATTAATTTTGGGAACTTTGTTTATACGTTAGTGTTTTATTGCCTATGTGACCGCCATGTTAAGTTACGCTTATGCTAATATTTGATCCGGGAAATGATTCAATTTATGATGCAGTGCATTAACTTGATAATTGCTATGCTATGTCTTTTGCTTATTTAGTTATAGTTTGTCTACTATGTTTCTATTTGTTTGTGAGACTGCCATGTTTTGGACTGCTATTTCCGCTGTTGCTTTAATGTTTTAAATGTGTTAAGTGAAGGTTAATTAATTTGTTGAATGCCATGTTTATTTGTTGGTAACTGTTTTGTTAGTCATTAGACTCTTCGTTTGGTTTATAAGTAAATGGTTTAACTGTTATGTGGTTGTTTGGATTTCTGTATATTTGTGCTTCCGCAGAATCCCAAAAGATCCTTCGTTATTATTTCATTTTATTTTCGTTATTCGTATATTTGTTTTGTTTAGTTTTTGTTTCGTTATATCCGTTCATTTGGGCTTTGTAAGCTCACCGCACTTTTCTTTTCTGCGGCGGTATTAAGCGTTCAAGATAAGCTTATGGGATAGCCGATCCGGGTTGAGAGTAGAGTGAGAGCAAGACTTTGACCATAGAGATCTTAGATTTATTTTGAATATAAGTTATTCATATTATCTTTTGTAAGTTTTTGTAAAGGCTTGACTATTGTACATTAGTTAAAGTTCGATATGAAACCATTGTGATATCTTTACCCTTGTCGGGTTGGGGTGTTACAATTTATGGTATCGAGCTCTAGGTTTTA
The DNA here is from genome assembly GCA_022545495.1 of Chrysanthemum lavandulifolium. NCBI lineage: Eukaryota > Viridiplantae > Streptophyta > Magnoliopsida > Asterales > Asteraceae > Chrysanthemum > Chrysanthemum lavandulifolium. The sequence continues at coordinate 52,841,316 of CM040243.1, forward strand.
GGACCCTTAGAGCTTAGGCTATGACCCGTGAGAAGTGGGTAGATTTAGAATTTTCCTTCTGCGTGCTTCTTTCATGTACCCTATCGTATTTAAGTTTTTTGATAGTTGGAATTTCTTTTAGATGGTTATTCCCCGTCGCTAGTTCATCGATAGGAATAATCGAGGACCGGCTAGGCAACATAAGGAGAAGACGAAGTGGGCCGTTATCATTGCTAAGGTCGCACGAGGTATGGTAAAGTGAAGAGGACTAACAAGAGGATAAAAGTTCCGCCTATATGTGGCCATGCACGATCGAGGAGAAGCGACCACGAAGGAAGTGGACGGAAAATGGTAGAGGATTATGAAACTAAGGTGGTTGACAACGAAGGTTTCACTACTACATATCATGATAGGTGCCCCAAGTTCGTTGAGGATGAAGGAGTAGACGACGCCGAGAGTCGCGATCTGTATGCCTTCGTGGATCGTGTGCGGAGGAGGAAGGGAGGAAGCGTAAAGGTGGCTTTGCTAGTGGCTTACTACCACGGCTGAAGGAAACAAGAACGGATGGATAAGCGAAGAGGAAGAGGAAGAAGAGGAACCCGAGGAAGAGTACGAGGTGGAGTCGGAACGGAGTCACGGCTACTAGTAGGTTCAATCCGACACAAGAATAGGAATTGTACTCTGAGTAGTTGCCCTCGTTATGAGAAGTTTTGACATTGCTTTTGGGTTAGGTCCCTTTTGTTTCATTCGACAATGGAATCTTAGGATATTGAGTTTTATTTTTGGAGTACATTTTTGACGATTTTGGAGGTTTGTTTGATTAATGGAATAAACAAAATTTGATAATATAGTTCCTGCTCGTTGATTTCTTTCTGATAGATTCATTGAGTTTCCATTAGTCCTCATCAGTTTCGTCTGCTATTTATTTTCTATATGATGTTGTTTTTATTATTGTTTGATTAGGTATGACCATTATGATGGTATACTCATGTGGTTTTGGCCTGTTGTAGTAGGATTATTTGTTATCCGTATATTATCTCTATATGGTTTGTTTTGCTATGATATTCGCTATGTGTTTTGTCATGACCCGAGACCGAATATAATGATAATAAGAACTTTTTATGTGATGCAAGTATTATGACGCCTGATCAACGTAATAATACCGAGATCATATAATCTGAACTTATTGAAGGTATCGACGTCCGGGAAATGCCTGTGATTGATGTGTGTTTAGGTTTGACTTGTATCTCGTTATGTTGTGCTTCTCATGTTCGTTTAAATTCGTACCTATTTGTGGGATTTTAAATCGATATCATTACGTATAAGTTTTGTACGCTTAGAATCCGAAGTTGTTATGATCCGTACGAACCTCTAGATTGCTATGATCACCTTAACCTTATATGTCTCCCCATATTTCGCGACTATTGAGGCCGATAGGATTTATTTCGTCTATGCATATTGATGTCCTCATCATTAGATATCAGAATAAGTTAGAATTTGTCGTTTGATTTTCTGCGTCTCATCTGTTCTCCGCCATTATTCTAATGAGTAAATAATTATCTATTATAAGTATTTGACTATTTATTTGATTTCTGAATAAGTATGAGATTAAATATTCTGATAAGAAATCCATTTATTCCAAGATAAGATTAACGTCCGATATATTCCTAGAAATTCTGAAATCCGATTCGTTTTCTGCTCTGTTCCGTCTTGTCCAATTTCGAGGACGAGATTTTCTTTTAGAGGGGAAGAATTGTAATACCTGAATTTCTAAAATTCACAAAAAGACCAAAATAACCCTACAATTAAAAGTATGAAAAATTAATTCAAAAGAGTACCAAGTAAGCTATGTAAATTGGAGAATTTTAAGAAATATCCCACATAACCTAAATAAATATTAAACACTTTGTAAAGGTAATTTTATAGTTTATGATTTTATAAAAATTAGTTTTGTATTTTATAATTACCGAATATATTTAATTAACTTTATAAAAGAAATAAAACTAAATAAAAGCCCAATATAATTTATATTATTAAAAGACCATTTAATTTAAGTCCAATGCATTATAAAGCCCACAAGAAAAATAATAGCTCAAGTATATATACAAATATTCGGTTCCTAAAAATCCCTAAATGCCGATTATCCCCAAACCGACCTAAAAACCCTAAACAATTCGAATTATAGTTTCCAGAGCTTGAGACCATTTTTCTTGGACGAGATTCAAGGTATAGAAGGTGGGAAAAATAGTGTTTGAGTTCCAGAGTTGCTGTGGTGATCGTTGTGAGTTTTTGAGAGAATTAGGGTTTCGACAAAGAGAGGTTTTGTGCTTCTTTTGTTCCAACGATTCAAGCTCATCAAGGGTATGTTTCTAATGTTGAATTCAGTCCTATAAGTCGTATATAACACATAAAAATTAGCCATGCATGATTTATATGTCGTATGAAATTATTTGAAACCTAAAACCCTAAAAAGCGTATGTAACTAACGAATGAGCTTATAATATTTTAGAGATCATGAATCTATTTTTCCAGAAGCTATTACATGTTATAAGACCTGAATAAAATGCATAATCATGAATTGAAGCTTGTGTGAATTGTCTTGGGTTTTCTTGATTCAAACGCATAAAAGGAAAAGATTTAAAAGGCGATTAGGGTTTTGTATAAACTAGGGTTTCCTTATAATCATGGAAGGTAATTAATGAAGTAGTAATGATAAGCTAATGATTGGTGTAACCTAGGTTTAGGGCTTGTACTTAAATTTTACATTATTCGGTTCTTAATTAAAAGGTTTGGGTTGATTTTGTAAATATTGAAACTTAAAGGTTATTTTTGTAAACAGTAAAATACTTGTACTAAACGTATAAAAATAAGTGTGGGGGTTAAACGTGTGATTTTGGATATTTAGAGGGCTATTCGAATTTTATTTAACTAAAAGGGTATGTTTTGTAAACTCTAAAACTTTTGGGCTAGAGGTGTAAAATCTGATAATATAGGGTTAGTACGTATAATTAAAGATGTTAAAGGTGCAACACGTAATTTTGGGTAACTATGGGTAAACATGTGTAAATGAATTTCGTAAGGACATGCGTGAGTTTGAGTTAATTTCCGTTTGAGTTTTCGTACGTTCTAGGTCAAAGTGGAAATCATTAAAAGAAGTAATATGTGAATTTAATGTGTATTTAGTAATATTTAAAGAGTAAGGGAAACCCTAGAACCTAAATAGGAAGTTGGTGAATTAATGAGGAATACCCTAAAATGTTGTGATTTCGTCATCACTAAAAATGGGAATAATCGACAACCCTAAAAGTATTAATGAGATTAATCCGTTATACTAATAAGTATTAAATAATCATAATCCGTGTAGATTCGTTGAAGGAGACGCAACATTACATCTTCGTATTCGCTCATTCGTTGCTTTTCTCTCAATTGCTTTAAGGTACGGATATTCATCTTACTTCAAGACACTTATGTTATCGTACATACATTCGACCTTTTCAGTAAAGGTTCCTTATGATGTTCTTTTCGTTCGCTTTCCTATTTTACTTATTAGGATTCCCTAAACCATTGCTATGAACCCTTTTCTGAATGTTTGACCTGTTGCTTATCTGAAGTTATGTTTTATTGAACCATGCAAGATCTGATTTGAACTTTATGTTAGGAAGACTTTGATATGTGTAACTGTTGAACCTTACTATATTTGAATATGAACCTTATGATAAGATGTTATCGATAAGTTATATGAAATTTTAAGATGAAGTATGATCGTGTCATTTATGACAATTTGTTTGACCTAAGTTAGTTTGACACCGAGCCAAATTTAACTAGTCATGGGGTTCCATGTCCGTATCGGTGATGCACCTCGATATGACTCTAGGCGAGAGAGTGATGTTCGCCACGTCCCTTATCTGTTATTTGTTATGAGCTCAGTTGGTATTATATTACCTATATTTGTCTGTGGGGCGTATGGATGCATCCTAGATCTGATCTGTTATCCGATATGATTTGTCTGGTGAATGATGTCGTGTGCAATACGCGTCTTCACAAATTCTGGGAGCTAGCTACTCCAATTAGTTTATGAGGTTATCTTTTGAATAAGAAAGATAATTCTGATATGATATGTTCTGGGCTCGAGGTAGTTAACTAAATCTGTATTTGTTATTTCTATGTTAAGTTCTGATTATGATTTGGTATGTTCAAATGTTTATGGTTATGTGCAAGGTTTATTATATGCTATTATATGTGTTTATGCTTTTGTATGTTTATGTGACTATCGTCTGCTATGCTAAAATATGATTAATATGTTAAAATATGATTCGCATGCTGTCATCTGATGTTATGTTAGTTTCTCGTTATGTGAATTCGTTGAACTGTGGGATGATTATGTTAGTATGATAATTAGTATTCTATAAGATTAATCTGTATAGTCTGATCAGTTAATTTTGGGAACTTTGTTTATACGTTAGTGTTTTATTGCCTATGTGACCTGCCATGTTAAGTTCTGCTTATGCTAATATTTGATCTGGGAAATGATTCAATTTATGATGCACAGTGCATTAACTTGATAATTGCTATGCTATGTCTTTTGCTTATTTAGTTATAGTTTGTCTACTATGTTTCTATTTGTTTGTGAGATCGCCATGTTTTGATTGCTATTTCATTGTTGCTTTAATGTTTTAAATGTGTTAAGTGAAGGTTAATTAATTTGTTGAATGCCATGTTTATTTGTTGGTAACTGCTTTGTTAGTCATTAGACTCTTCGTTTGGTTTATAAGTAAATGGTTTAAGCGTTATGTGGTTGTTTGGATTTCTGTATATTTGTGCTTCCGCAGAATCCCAAAAGATCCTTCGTTATTATTTCATTTTATTTTCGTTATTCGTATATTTGTTTTGTTTAGTTTTTGTTTCGTTATATCCGTTCACTGGGCTTTGTAAGCTCAGCCGCACTTTTCTTTTCCTGCGGCAGGTATTAAGCGTTCAAGATAAGCTTATGGGATAGCTGATCTGGGTTGAGAGTAGAGCTGAGAGCAAGACTTTGACCATAGAGATCTTAGATTTATTTTGAATATAAGTTATTCATATTATCTTTTGTAAGTTTTTGTAAAGGCTTCCGCTATTGTACATTAGTTAAAGTTCTGATATGAAACCGTATTGTGATATCTTTACCCTTGTCGGGTCGGGGTGTTACATAAACACTGGCCAAAAACAAAGTTTCAGCTACTCATGCTCTAATTAGAAGTTGTCCCTCAAGGACACTATTTTATTATGACATGCCTCAAGCATGGTAGACAAATCGATTCCAAATAAAATCCTCGATGAAAAATATGGAGCATGAAAACAAGATGGTTGTTCGAGGTATAAAAGACCCCATGATAGTCTCATAAAGAGACACTAGACATTAAGGTTCCAAAGAACCTCAGATAGCTAATGAGATCTCAATAAATTCTATCTTGTTTTGAATTATTATGGAATCGACACAAAACGATGTCGACAAATTTGTCTACATACAATATATTGTTTGCTATTATGCATGATGAAGATCAAATATCAATTAATATCCAAATGTGCGCTCAACGAAATGATTGGCCAACATAAAAGGACTTAGTATCTTCCAAATACTAAAAGTCTTGAAACGTGAAGTTCTTACTTCAATGTGTAAAATCTATTGGATATAAATCGGTTTTTGTGCTAAACCCAAAAAAAAGAGCTCTAAAGTTATGGTTTTTAATACTTGAATTGTGAAATAAATAAATTCACAAAAACAATAAGTTGATTATTGAGAGACAAATTATCTCAAGGTGGATGTAAATATCTTATTGATATTTTATGAGATAAGTATCTATTTTTCATTAAAAATTGGGTTTATTAGAGCTCTCGTATTCTATGAAGGATATGTAATGTCTCAAACATGGCTTACAACTACAACTTCCAGATACGATTAATAAAGTTCCCAATAACTTTATTTGATAAAGTTGAATGAATTCGTGTATGAATCAAAATGATTTTGGACGCATATTATATAAATAACTTTTGCACATGTCTCAAAGAAATAATTAGTCCTCAAGTACCATACATAGGTACAATTGAGGTTTGGATGCCAATTTTGTAATTAATATCGTCACGAGTGTATTTTCTCTTTAATATTTGTACATGCATTGTATACTTTCCAATCAATTGATTTGATATTGTGTTGGAAGCTACACATATATTTTGTCATTTTGCGGGCTTATTCGTAACATCATCAATTTGATGGACTTCATTGTAAAGTTGTTGCCAAAAGTATACGAGCAACTCGTTTAGAAGATTAGCATGCGATGCTTGAAGTATATACATTAAAATGAGGAGGAGGAGCATTATACACACCGCACTATTTTCCTTCATCAAAGTTTTTTTTTTTTTTTTTTTTTTTTTTTTAATCCCATTGGGTTTTCTTGATAAAGTTTTGATGAGGCGGTCATGAGTATAATGAGCGATTAATATCCAGGAGAGTATTGTAAAATATTATGGGCTTATGGGTTTATGTCTATTTATCCTAATCTTGATTAACAAGTTAGGATTTTCCAATGTCTTATAAATACCTCCTATTGTAACATTATGAATACATCTCAATAATAAGAATTTTCTTCCTCTCTCATTCTTGTGTTGTTATTTATTACATTCATAGCAATTACTTCAAATGTTCTAATTAAGCATCTGCCATGCCTTAAAATTTTGGATAAGCCCAATTGTATAAAATTTTGAATATGGAAATTTAGATAAGCCAATTATATAAACTTATACAGTAACATTTGATATGAAATTTAGATAAGCCCAATTATATAAACTTACCCAAACATGAACGTGGGCTTACCCCGGTAATAAACATCCCCATAATAATAACGAAGATACCGACATCCTTCGTTTAGTCATAACCAGCGAAAAATCTGTGTAGAAAATATGGAAGAAGATCGACTAAGTTTGTTACCAGATTGGTTGATTGTAGAAATCCTTAGTCGCTTAGAATCGACAAAAGAGGCTATTAGAACAGGTATTCTCTCAAAGCGATGGTTACATCTCTGGAATTTAGTTCCCAATATTGTTTTCGACATTCAAATCTATCACTCAAAAAACCCAGTTGCTTTTTTCGATGGTTTCTATTCCATTGTTGACCAAACCATAACTCAATTCCCATTGAACATCAACAAACTCTATATCTCTATCAGATACCATTTTCAATTTGAATCGAACGTCAACAACTGGATTCATTATGCTATTAATCGCAACGTTCGCGAGTTTCATTTACTTATACCTAGTTTATTTCCAGTTTGTCTATTTACGCTACCTCAATTGTTTTTCATCAATTCATGTTTTACTATACTCGAACTACAAGGATGTTTATTTGATCAAACTGGTTCCATTGCATGGAAAAACCTTAAGAGTTTGTCCATTTCTCGTACAAAATTGGATCATGATTTGATTCAAAACATATTATCCGGTAGTCCTCTTTTGGAGACTTTCAAGTTGGACTTCTGCTACGGTTTCACGCGCCTTGATATTCCTTCAAAGAGTGTCAAGAACTTGCTCTTCTCTTCCTACCTTGATCGAAAGCGACGTATTCCGCCACCTGCTATTGAAATCAATGCTCCTTATACTTTGTCACTCACAATTGATGGAAGATTGTGTGTAAAGAAGCTATCTTTGCTAAATGTCTCATCTTTAATTAAAGCCGAGTTAAATTATGAGTATTATAGCCGATATCATCCTGGGCAAGAGGAAATGTTTGAAGCTTTTATACTAAACCTGCGTCATGTCAAGGAACTTGCAATTGGGGGAGCCTGTTTAAAGGTACGTAAGATTCTCTCTAATTATCAACTACTGATCTATATATTTCTTTGATGATTATTGTTCTTTACTTCTCCCTAACGACAATTCCATTCTCATTCTTATGGCAGGCTCTTGATCCTTTAAAGGCTAAAGGTTTTACTTTTCCATCAAACATGAAAAAGTATATTGATTCAATTGAAAACGAGGACCCATAGGAACTACTCTGATCCATTCCAAATGCTTATTATCTTGGTACTTCCAAGTGATGTGGTATTAGGAAGTCTGTTAACTAATTATCTTCTTCGCTCACAACCTTATGTATTATTGGTTCTAAACTGTTGGTACACGATAAACTTGTTCATATACATGTTTATCTTTTTTACTTGTTAACTGTTGTGTTTCAAGTATGCTCTTGCTTGGGTAGATTATGTGCTTACACTTTGCCTGTTATAGCTTTTGTGTTACCAAATGTCGTGCCAACCTTCATAGGATCGAGTGTGGTAATGCACTTGAAAGATGAGTGTTGTATCTTAAACATAAAACTTAGGTAACTGTGTTGCCAAAAAAATAAAACCATCTTGTCATTTTCTTGAGCAAAGATGAAAAGTTGTTAGTATGCACCACACTTTTGTTTTGACCATATAGTTCATTTGTTTCTGTATGTACCATTAGAATTGTGCAACAGTCGAAGTAAAATGTTAGTGATGTGGATACATGAACTACATGAGGTGGTGATGATTGACAGACATGTAGTAAACAGTGTGCTGCCTAGATGTCATAGCAGATATGACGCTGATAGATGATGGCAACTAAACTGGTCAATGGATTCAAGGGTTATTTGGTATGAATAGTATGTTGAGCTTAAACTGGTTTTAACTTCAAGATGAAAAATCCGAACCCAGATTCCATGTCTGATTGGTATTGGATCCTTTTTATGTTATTAAGTCTGCTTATTTATTAGTATAGTATTAAGGTTAGTAAGTCCTGCTAAAGAGGAATTGCTTCTTTAATAACTATACTTGCATTCTGGTAGCAGTGCTGTATAAAACGGGTGTTTGGATCGTGGTTTATGGTATGGGATCAGGGTTGGTGGATGAAGTCTTTCTATATGACATCCATTCTATCAAGTGTAGTGAGTCAGGTAGGGCTGATTGGGTTTGATCTCCGACTCGAAATCGGCCGGCTACCCAATAGCAAATGTCTTCGGAACTGAATGGGATGATTTCTCTCCCTTGGTTGCCTTCATTGCCCATGAATCCCTTCTCTTTTCTTTTTCCTGTACGTCCAATTCCATCCCTGGTCGGGTACAATTTCCTTTTTCTTTCTTCTTTGTACCCGTTACCCGAATTCGCGCAAGTGTGTGAGTGTGTCCACTCACCCCAAACTCACTTGACATGGTTAGAATGTAAGAAGTTTGACTTTGGAAAGTCAATATATTGTAATTGTCGTTTTGTTTAATGTTCTGTTGTTACTTTAGATTAGTTTACGATTCATTGGTTTGCATTTTATGAAGATTTGCATGCCTTCATGTCTTTCACTCTTTTTGTTCATAATTCCATTGGTTTTTTGACTTGACTCTCGACTCCAAAAGTTAAAATAGACAGCCAGAAAATGCATATAAAGACACGATTTTTGAGCCATATACTTTTGTAATACCAAAAAAGTAACATCAAGTCATAAAGTAAAGAACCATAAGTAATCCTAAAAAAGCAATTACATATAAGAAACACTTCCATCTGATGCCCCTATAGCAAGTCGTTCATCAATCAACAGCAACATTTCGGAAGTTCAGATATACTCCTGACTAAAAGTCTCAAACATTCAGTTTAAAAGGTGTCCAAGACACAAATGGTTTCCGAAAGCCCATCTCAAAATACTTGGAAAGTTAATACTGAAAGGAACAGAAATAAACATCAAGTTGTTCATCAATCAACAGCGAAACCAAGTCAATAAGAAACGCTTCCATCTGATGCCCCTATAGCAAGTTGTTCATCAATCAACAGTGAACAGGGACGGAGCCAGGAACAAACATGACCGGGTGCACAATTTTTTTTTAACTGTAATATAATTGAGTTTAAGATGCTAACTAAATAAGACTAAAACACATTTCAATGGACTGGGGTCATTTTAGATAAATTTGAGAAAAATCGACGTTTTTTCTTAAAATTAACACTAAATCGAAAAATTTCATAGGTGTCACGGGCACCACGGGACCCCCTAGCTCCGTCCCTGACAGTGAAACCAAGTCAATAAAATCATCATCGCTAGAACCTAGAGGAAATCTTGTACTGGCTGTTTCAAAAAAATTTCTATGGCAGTTTTCTGAGTAGAAAGGTCTCTGTACATCAATCTTCCAATTCCATTAGCAGTCAACCCTTTCTTGACCCCTTTCTTCAGCAACATTGTGCCGGTTTGGAAGATCCTAGCATTCTGGCACGGCATCGTCCATCCATATAACTTGAGCATAGCTAGATCTTCCTCAGCATCCAGGTTATTAATGTAATCAATTGTTTCAGAGCTAAATGGCACCTTAGCCTGATCCCAATGGAACCATTCAATGGTGAAATCCTCGAACTGTATACAACAGATTTGAGCAAATAGTTAGCAGCATTTTAAACTAGAATCACTCCTAGGTGCAATCCTAATTCTGTACAAAACTGGTAATACTATCACAGTCGTAAAACAATACAAAGGATAGCCGTACTCCTATTCAAGAAAAAGAGGGAATATGATAAAAATACTAAAACACGTTAAACTTGTGCCAAATATTGACTTATATTCAAGCACCAAAATCTGATTCCAATTAATGACTAATAGGTAACGCCAGCTGATACTTATGGTCAAATAAAACACAGATCCAGACTTGCTTATAGATTGAGTTTTTGGTATAAATGGTTTGATTTAAGTTCTGCTTTATATATATGGGTTGGTTTTAGTTTGTTTTGTAGGTGGAACCCCAGAATGGCTAAAAGCTGTATGATAGATCTTCACAAGACAGGTAGGTGGAACCCCAGAAAACCCAAAGGCGTCATCTTGTGAAGCGCCACGCTCCCCTTCTCTTGGGTGGTCCAACAAATAGGCGGCAACCTCACGGACGTAGCCCTCACCAACAACTATCCCCAACTTCAGCCCAACCCTTTCTATTGATACCTTACCTCTCGGGTCATTCACAGCCTGCGGCTCTTCGTCCAGTGCAATTGTCCCCAACTTCAGCCCAACCCTTTCTATATATTGATACCTTACCTCTAGGGTGTCTCTGGCCCTTCTTCCAGTGGCTTAAATATCGATTTAAGCTCTCCTAAACACCAATGCATGAAATACGACGCACCCATTCCAGTACTTGTAGGAACCGGTTGATACACCAAACCTGTTCGGGTGGAGTCAGCAAGCTCACCAGGAGGAGTAAGGACATTGTCACAAGTTACCACCTTTAGTGTACATTTGATATCAATTTTTGGCTGCCTTAACTCTTCCTGGCTAAATCCCCTCACAGGTTTTTTCATGTATAAGAGCTTAGAATCAGCTTCTTTCTTGGCCCTTACAAACACTTGTACCACAGCCCCTTCGCCAACTCCATAGTCTGCAATGGGCCACTCAATCCTTGCCATCACCCTCCCACTAAAAACCAAGGTACACCTATGTGTGCCCCCGTCAATGGTGTACACATAGGTGTACATTGGTTTATAATGGGAGGGTGATAGCAAGGAACGAGTAGCCCATTGCAGACTATGGAGTTGCCGAAGGGGCTGTGGTACAAGTGTTTGCAAGGGCCTTATTCTAAGCTCTTATACATGAAAAACCTGTGAGGGGATTTAGCCGGGAAGAGCTAAGGCAGCCAAAAATTGATATCAAATGTACACTAAAGCTAGTAACTCGTGACAATGTCCCTACTCCAAGTGTGCGTGAGCTTCCTAACTCCACTCGCAAAGCTGGTAACACTTGAGGGATATAGATCCATCGGACGCCATTGTATACCTACATAAATTCACAACAAGAAAAATTGAATCTTAAATAAAGATGACAAAAAGTTGCTTACGAAAAACAAAGATAAGCAACATATGAATCCAAATCTGCATTAACTTTGATTAATGGTAGTAAGGTAGACTTAAACTTTCACTTCTATATTTAGGCATGGACAATTATTTTTGGACAAACCAAAAAGGAAATGTGGACAATAATATTGGGATGCAGGGAGTACTTTATAGCGTTAACCGTTGCGGTGGCCTTTTTGTCGTCAACAACTTATAGATGGCCTGGAGTATTAAAGAGAATCAGAACCAAATTAGTGAAAACATAACATTATTTCAGTTAGCCATTTTTTAGTGTAAGCTGTTTACAAACTACCTAATGGGCAGTAAGCCTTTTGTAGCGTGTCCCGGTTTGTACAAGTAACGGACTTTCTATTTCAATTTCGGTTCCAACCTACTTAACTTGAACCACCAAACACATAAAACACAAAAAATTAAGCTATGATGTAACCGATCGTACACAATGCATCAGAATCAAACATTAACTATAATTTATGAGATGAAAAAAATGATATAAGATATACTTTATAGGTGTTCCTAACGATCCCAGAAGATTGATAAGCTAAACTTTAGGTTAACTTTGACAATTTTGAAATAGTAAAAGTTAAATGATGGAAATGTTATTAGTTTATTACACTAAATCCTTACAAATTTACCATAAAGACATTAACGTACACACTCCTGAGAGGCCTACAACAACTGATAGAGAAACATAATTAAATCCTTACAATTTAACATCAAAACATTAACATACACAGCTCCAAAAGAAGCCTACAACTACTAATAGAGACACACAACATAATACATATATACATGGATACAGACATAAGTTGCAAAGATACCACCAACAACAATTCCTAAAATGCATTTGTGGTCAGTTCTATTGAATATTGAGATTGCTTGCCTTTCATTGAAAAGCAAATACATAATATATAAGATACAAGGATTATTCTAGAGCATGGGCTTAGACCATAATACAAAGGGGCTTATAAATTATACATAACTAACGACTAATACTCCCCTGCAGTTGGAGCGGGAAGAGGCCGGACGCTCAAACTGGAGCGAAATTCTTCAAACAAACTAGAAGGTAGTCCCTTGGTGAAGATATCAACGTATTGATAGCGGGAGGGTACATGTAAGACACGTACTTGTCCAGTGGTAACCATATCACGAACAAAATGAATGTCAATTTCAATATGCTTGGTCCTCTGATGTTGGACCGGGTTGGTGGACATGTAAATGGCGCTGACATTATCACAATACACAAGAGTTGCAGAGGATAAGGGAGAGTGTAACTCACGTAGTAGATTACGTAGCCAAGCAGTCTCTGCTACAACGTTCGCAACACCCCGGTATTCAACTTCAGCACTAGAACAGGAGAGGGTGTGTTGGCGCTTGGACGACCAAGAGAGTAAGTTATCACCCAGAAAGACACAATAACCTGATGTCGACCGTCGTGTAGAGGGACACCCTGCCCAATCTGCATCTGTATAACCGACTAGAGAGGTGGTAGCGGAAGAATATAAATGAAGACCAAAATCCAAAGTACCTGAACGTATCGTAGAATACGCTTAAGAGCGGCTAAGTGTGGCTCACGAGGATCATGTATGTATAGACAAATCTGCTGGACTGCAAAAGATAAATCCGGGCGTGTGAACGTGAGATACTGTAAACCACCTGCTAGGCTGCGATATAAAGTGGTATCCTGGACTGGAACCCCTTCGGGACCCAGTTTGGACTTTGTGTCAACTGGAGTACGAGAGGGGTTACAGTTAGTCATGTGGGCATGCTCAAGGAGCTGAAGAGCATACTTCCGCTGAGATAAGAACAAGGCAGTGGGATATCTAGTAGCAGATATACCAAGGAAATAGTTGAGTGCCCCGAGGTCAGTCATGTCGAACTCACTATGTAGAGAGGTGATAATCTGTTGAAGTAAGGTTGTAGAAGATGCTATAAGAACAATGTCATCCACATATATAAGTAAATAGGCAACCTCAGATCCCTGTGGAAGTATAAATAAAGATGAGTCACACCGGCTATGATAGAAGCCGACCCGAGTAGCATAACCTGCAAAACGCTGATACCAAGCACGGGGTGCTTGCTTCAGGCCATATAAAGATCTCTGCAAAAGACAAACATGATGAGGAAATCGAGAATCTACAAATCCCGGAGGCTGATGCATGTATACAGTCTCAGATAAGTCACCGTTAAGAAAAGCATTCTTAACGTCCAACTGGTGAATTGGCCACTTACGAGACACCGCAAGACTGAGAACAGTGTGGATGGTCGCCGGTTTGACAACCGGACTGAATGTCTCGTCACAATCAATAACAAGCTGTTGACTGCTCCCATTAGCAACTAAACGGGCCTTATAACGACTCAAAGTTCCGTCAAGACGAAACTTATGTTTAAATAACCACATAGATCGAACCATATTAACTCCATAAGGCCTTGGTACAAGAATCCAAGTACCATTTTTAACTAACGCGTTATATTCACCGTACATAGCATTACACCAGTGAGGGTCTTTAAGAGCAAGAGATGGAGATTTAGGAACAGGAGAAATGGAAGAAGTATGTGAAGATAAACGATCGACGAGTTTGACAATGCCCGATTGAGACCGAGTGACCATGCGGTGAGATCGATTGGGTTCGGTATTGGTTGGTTGTGTTGGATTCGAAAGGTTGGTAATGTTTGGTGGTGGTGTGGGTTGAGGAGAAGAGGTCGGGATATCTGTATTATCATGGTGGTGGACCGAATGGGTCGGGCTGTTTTTTTGGATAGGAGATATAGTGGGTGGCGAGGAGGTGGAGGGATCGGATTGAAAGGTATGTTGTGTTGATGTGTTGGTATGAGCAGGGTGTGATGGAGGGGATGTGGGTGTATCGTGGGTGTGTATCATGTGATTGCCAAGTGAAGGAGGGACGGGATCTAAAAAGGTATATGAGGGTGGAGATGTGGGTGTAATGGATCGGTAAGGGAATTGTGTTTCATCGAAGGTGGCGTGTCTAGATATAAGGATTTTATTAGTTTCGAGGTCTAGACACCTGTAACCGCGGTGATAAGCGGGAAATCCGAGGAATATGTACGGGGTAGCGCGTGAGGCAAGTTTATGAGGTGTGTGAAGGTGAGGGTAGCATAGGCATCCAAAGGTGCGTAAACGGGAGTAGTCGGGTTGTTTTTGAAAGAGTTTTGTAAAGGGTACTTCGTTGTTTATAGCGGTTGAGGGGAGAAGGTTAAGTAGGTAAGCGGCCATGTGAAGTGCCTCGACCAAAAAGGAAGGAGGTAAGTGGGCTTGAAAAAGAAGCGTACGAATGACGTTGTTAATGGTTCGTATCATCCGTTCAGCTTTGCCGTTTTGTTGGGAGGTTTTAGGGCAGGAAACGAAGTTGTATACCGTGGTTGGCAAAAAGTGTGTGGAGACGGTTGTTATCGAACCCACCGCCATGATCACATTGGAAGCTCTTAATTTCGCATTTAAATTGATTATGAACATACTTACGAAAATGAAAAAATTTATCGAACATGTCAGATTTAGAGCGTAAAGGATATATCCATAGATAATGAGAGAAATGGTCGAGAAATAAAACGTAATATTTAAAACCACTAGGGCTCACAATTGGAGAAGTCCATAAATCAGATTGAATGATATCAAAACAGTGTTCAACTTTAGAATCCGAACTATGAAAAAGGAAGCTTCACATGTTTGCCAAGTTGACAAGCGTGAAAAACATGTGGAGTCTTTGTTTTATTACATGAAATAAAATTACGGGTAACAAGAGACCGAAGCACTTCGTCGCCGGGGTGACCGAGACGTTGATGCCACGTAGAGGAGCTGGTGGAGAGAAGAGCAGTAGGGATAGAAGGCTTGGTAACTGGATAGACACATCGAAGGAGGATATGGCGAGTCAAGAAATCCTTCACAGAAAAACCAAAAGCGTCAAATTCAATGGTGCAATTATTATCTCTAGTAAATTGACGAACATAAATTAGATTTTTAATTATGTTGGGGGTGACAAGAACATTATGAAGATGAAGGGGATGGTGAGAGGAAGGGATAATGCTATGTCCAGTGTTGGTGACGGGAATAGAATTACCGTCACCAACATGTACGGATGGAAATAAACGTTTATTAAAAATGGTACTTAAATTACGAGCATTGGAATTTAAATGGGAGGAAGCACCTGTATCCATATTCCAAGCTGGGTCTTGCAAATTCATCGTGCTAAATGCGCTCGGGAGAGATGTAGGTTGGGTCGGATACGGAGTCGGGGCAGGCTTGAGAATGCTGTTGGCGGGCTGGTTATATTGGGTGTTTGAGAGTGGTTGATGTTGTTGGGCCGGGTATGCAAACTGGGCTGGGGTGTTATTGTGAATGGGCTGCTGATGGTGAATTAAGGGTGTAGTGAAGGCTAACTGTTGGGGTTGCTGTTGGGTGGGCTGAAGATGGGCTGGTCGTGGAGTATATGTAGGGTGTTGGGCATGTCGTGTGGTGTAAAGTCCAGGTGGAGCCCAATGTTGATACTTATTGGAATTATGCAAATGAAGACCACGAGTAAACTACCCCCAGTAGGTAACGTTCCACCATTGTTGTTTTTGCCATTTAATCCCGATCGGTTACGATGATCATGAATGAACTTGCACCGGTCACCAAATTTACACATTCCCTTATTAAAGTGGTTGCACATTTGAGGTGAATTAGAAGATTTGTTGGAATGATAATTGTTGTTACCTTTGGTATCCAATGTGTTTGTGGCGACTAGCACGGTGGGTGATGAGGAGCTGCTATCAAATGTGGAGTTGGTGCCCGCATGCTCGCTTAGTGTAGACTCCTCGAGAAGCAACATGTTGCGCGTCGTTTCAAAACTAGGGAGCGGCTCACGGTGTCTAATGATTTTAACAATGGTACTAAAGCGAGGATCAAGACCATTCACCGCATATATAACCAGATTTGTCTCACTAACCGTAGAGCCAAGGTTTTTAAGCCTATCCGCCATGGATTTGATTTTAGTGCAATATTCATTGATCGACATATTACCAATCTTGATAGAACGTAGTTTGTTATCAAGAGTGATCGCCCTAGCATCCTTATTATCATGGAACAAACCTTGTAGATGATCCTACAAGGCTTTAGCATTACCTGGGGTGGAGACTACTTGTTCTTGAAGAGAGTCACATAAAGAACCAAGGATCCACATCTTGATGAGATCATCAAGCTTACACCACTCCGGGTCGGGAGCACTAAAAGAGCCTTCTGTTTCGATATGGGGTTTAAGACCAAGGCTTCCAAGGTGTATTTTGAAGAAGGAACTCCAGGAGGTGTAATTAAGTTTTTCCAGGTCTAGTTTAATGGGGACTTTGTTTGTGATACTAAAAGGAATTATTTTATCAGCGGTTGTAGTTGGTGGAGGGGGATTTGGAGGAGGGTTTTCTGTATTAGTCATGGTGCGCTTCTGGCAGTTTTGTTTGTTAGATTTTTAGAGGTACGGCAGAAGCAGGAGAGTAGGGAGAAAGAAGAGATCCGATATTTTTGAAGATAGAGAAGGGAGGGGAGCGGCTTATTTAATTAGGCCTAAAACCATATTGAATTTTGAGATTGCTTGCCTTTCATTGAAAACCAAATACAAAATATATAAGATACAAGGATTATTCTAGAGCATGGGTTTAGGCCATAATACAAATGGGCTTATACATAACTAACGACTAATAAGTTCTTATTAAAATAAGCATTGTGTAAAAAGGGAATCCAAACAACTTATTTTAAAGTCAGCCATTAAACTTATAATCAGAGTATCCCAAACAGACTCATATACTTTTTTTTTTTTTTTTTTTTTTTTTTTTTTGAATAAGGATAATCAAGTTAAGCTCATAGAAAAGCTAATCTGAACACCTGTATTAAGTTTTCATTTTGTGACAAATATAACAACTTGACTTCTAAGTAATGTTAATCGATAAAAGTATAAAATGAAAGTTAGCGAAGAATGCATACCACAGTTTTGCATTTGATAAATAGTGTGAGTAGAGATCAAATACCAATGGGGGTGTTTGGCTATGATTTAGTTGATTTAGCTTATGAGTTTTCTAAAACGGCCCTTTGGTGAAGCGTGTGTGTAATAGCCTTTTACCTTCAAAATATCTCAAATAAGCTTATGTAACACCTTAAAATAGCTTATTAGCTTCTTTTTTATGGAAAGTTTAATAGCTTTTTAAAAACATATGAAGATATGTTTATCTAATGAGTTGTTACAAAGGTAGCTACAATAAAAATATCTCAAATATATGTAAAAGAATATTAAATAAACATTTTTTAGAAATTTAATAAACTAAATGGCCTTGATCAAACCTGTTGGGCTTTGGTTGCACTGTATCGAAGAATTATAAGCGAAAGTAACATGAGGGACCAGCTGCAAAGTTGGTCTTTATTTCCTGCAACACATGCTATAACACTCTTATCTTCATACTTTACATAAACCACTACTCCACTGCATACTACATAACATGGCAATTACACTAGAAATCACATAAGGGGAATCCTTAGAACCTCTCAAAGATATCTTCTATGAAATAAGCATGACAGTAAATTAACCATAGACCCACATGATAGCTGCCTCGGAAGCCTACACGAAACCATGTACAATTAACTTAGGAGCAGTCTTTTGTAAATCATAGTTTAGGGGTTAAACTTTAAACAACTAAAATAAATTTAGTACTTTTTTCATTAATAATCAAAAGATAAATAGGCAATCTCACTTGTAAAGTTGCAATATGACTTTGCCACGTCCTCTCAATCACCTTCATCTTGGTTTCATATTCTAACCACCGCTCTTCAAATTCCATACTTGTTCCCGCAAGGCCAAATTTTCATGTTCTCTGCGACTTAGTGACGATTACGCCTTCATTGCTCATTGCTGCAGCTCTTCAACATATGGTGATATAGTTTGCATTTTTTTTCGTGTGACAAAACCTAAACAGAAAAGAGAAAAAAAAAATCCAATATTAATATGGGTAGCCATAGTTTCGTTTGTTTATATTGATTAAAACACCGAAAAAGAGCATGTGCGTACCTTCAAATCTGAATTGTTACCGCCAAATATAAGACTGCCAAGAAGAGACTGAGACCTTGTCTGCTTCTACAATACCAGTGGATGATTTTCTCCGTCTTTGCAAGTGATTGACATGTTTCCTTTTTAAACTGCAAAAATCAAGACAATTACTTCCAAATAGAACAGCCTCGTATATTATTATTGAAAACATTAATACAGGCATTAGTGAATTATACCATAAAGCACATGGTGATTTACGAAACATGTGTACATACATACCAACAATCGAATATTTCTAAAATCATGGATGCACACACGTTATCCATTAGTATTATTTCATCAATATATACGAGGCTCAGGTCGGTAAATATAGAAACAAAGCCATACGCCAATCTTGGTTCATTATTCATTATCACATGTCGTAACATGCCAAGATTGGGTGTGAAAAGCTGTTACCTTGTGAGTTGAAGGAGAACTTTCGAGGTTCGTGATAGAGTTTTTAAAAACAACTTCCATCTTCTCTGAACCTAAAACTTTTGAATTTTTGGAATTCACTACCAGTTTCTATCTACGGCGTACAACACCACAATGACACTCTTGGTCTGCAGCAAACTGCAAAAACCTGCTAAATCAGTTAGATAGCAGAAAAAAGATGTAAAGAGGGCAGTTTATTTATTTATTTATTTATTTTTTTTAACTGTAAGTGCTAATGTGCTCATTTTTACCCATAACCTAGCCTACCAATTTTACCATCTCTACTTGATATCCCCGAACCTCAAACAAAAATGACTATTTATATGAAGTGTAAAAAAAGAAACAACCATTTTAAACAATCACAAACATCTTACACAAAGTACCTTACACATTACTTACAAAAAAAAAGTCGCTCAAAGTATAGACTTTGGGTGACCAGGGCATTTGAAGGATTTGCTCTTCTTTTAATCATTATTCACTATAATCTTCTTCCCCTTCTTAATTTCAAATTTATGAGCAGGTTGTATTTTTCTTTTAACAGATATTCCGGGTTTTTATCTTATTTCTTATTTTACCTATTTATTTATCCAAAGTTTAGGGTTTAGGGTTTAGGGCTTCAAACTGGCCTAAATCAATCATGTCACATGATTTTGGTAGTATTACTGATTTTGTTAGAAGTTTGTTTTTTATCATATTTTTGCAAGTTTATCATGGTTATGTCTTATAATGATTCCTAGATTATCACAACTTTCATATGCTCTGTAAGTGATTATGATGATATAGTGTTTTTTGTTGAATGCTACATGTCACTTTGATGACGATTGATGCATTAATTTTGAGCAATGTGTTCTATTTTCTAATATCCAAAAAATGTGTCACTAAGACTACTAATTTGATGATGAACTGATGCATTAGTAGGATGCTTTTTAAATTGACATATTGAAATTTGGTTACTTATGCTCACACTTTATACAAGTGTTTGGTCTCAAAATGCTACCAATGATGTATTT
The DNA here is from genome assembly GCA_022545495.1 of Chrysanthemum lavandulifolium. NCBI lineage: Eukaryota > Viridiplantae > Streptophyta > Magnoliopsida > Asterales > Asteraceae > Chrysanthemum > Chrysanthemum lavandulifolium. Next base: position 52,861,650 of record CM040243.1, read on the forward strand.
CAAGTTTTCAACCCTACAAAGCTCATCGTGTACTTATATTAGATTACGAGTGTAAGGACTATAACTATAATCCGAGCTCTAAATAATGTTTTGAGATTTGTATGTAGCTCGTGAGTGAGCTTTCAACTTATTTGTTTAATGATATAAGCAAATGGATAGATTTAGGTATAATTCTCTATGGATAGTTTGTTTACAATATGTCTTATAACATGCTACCTTCCCTAAAATAAAATGCAAATTAAAGTTTAATGAGCTAGTTGATGTGTTTTCTTAATATCTCGCGAGTAGAGAGACGACTACTATAATGATTTATATGTTCTGCTTTTATTCTTATCACTAAGTTGCCACATTTTATTGTTTTAGAAGTACAATGTGTTTTGACTCGTAACCTCACCCATCATCTTTTTTCTGTTCTTTTACCAACTGTTTATTCTATTTACTAAATATTTAGATTGTACCTGATTATGGTTTGTTCGTAATTGGAATTTAGGGTTTGCTGGTAATAAATATATGAAGAGAGTTATTTTACGTAGCAAACTTTTCTTATATAACAAGGGACTCATTTCCATCATCCATCTAAAAAGAAATCAGTGGCTGAGATTTAAAAGCATTTTATTATTTCACATATTTTTTATAATTTAAATATTTTTAAACCGTTAATCGTTAAGTGAAAATATTTATACTGTCATAAAGAGCATTTAATTATCTTTCTATGAGCGGGCACTTTGATATACTTCGAAAAAGAAAAAAAATCATTTTTTCGTTTTCTTCTTTTACGTTACTTGAAATTTGTATGAAAAAAATCATATATGATTAAACACTAATTTGAATATCACATGTGATATTAGTGTTAAATCATATATGATATGTGATATCACATGTGATATGATATGTATATCATATGTGATATTATACTAATATCACATGTGATATTACATATCATATATGATATAACACTAATATCACATGTGATATTCAAATTAGTGTTTAATCATATATGATTTTTTAATTCAAATTTCAGTTAGGGCTGAGCATCGAGCCGATCCTGACCCGGCCCGACCCGAATCCCGACAAGCCCGAATCCCGACAAGTCGGCAAACACAAACCGACTCCGACCCGACAAGCCCGAATAACATGATTCGGGACTCGGGATCGGACGGATCGGATTTGATCGGTTTGTTTATTGTTTTGGTTTTCGGCCGTCCGACCCGATCCCGTCAAGCCCGAAACCCGACTAACGAAAACGAAACCGACTCCGACCCGACAAGCCCGACTAATATGATTGGGACTCGGGATCGGGACGGGATTCGGATTCGACCGCTTTGCTCACCCTAATTTCGATGCGTAAAAAGCGAAAAAACTTAAAAAGCGTGAAAATACGATTTTTTGTCGAAGTATATCAAAGTGCCTATCTAGAAAGATAATTAAATACTCGTCATAATGATAATTTTTTTCCGTTTAACGATTAACTGTTTGAAAGTTATTGGTATTTGAAAAAAGAGGATGAAAGTGGATTTTTTAAATTGTTGAGATTAATCTCATCAATGAAATCAAATAAAAATGGCTGGTAGAGATTGATCCAGTATATAAATAATCTTTTGTATCTTAAATCTAAATATATTGTTATTATCCTTATTGTTGAAATAGTCTCGTATTGCATATTCATCACGATCACATTTTTAATCAGGTATGCTTGAATTCTATTTTTGTTTATATGCTTGAATTTAGGGTCATTTTGGTTTATATTTAGTGCATTATGGGTAAAAGTAACAAAAAATGGGTCAAAATTTTTAACTAATAACGTCTTAGACTGTTATATTCAAAAAAAAAAAAAAAAAAAAAAAAAAAAAAACAAAACTGTATCTTAACTCAATATATAGTTTTTTTAACCTTGTTCAACATATTTTTCAAACATTATCAATTGGGCCAGTAGAAACCATTTTGACCCATCTCAGAAAGTTACCGTTATTGGACATTATATTCTCCGGAATGAGGAGCTTTCACTTGTCATCAGTATCACTAATATGTTTATTTACCTTCACAGCTTCGTAGATGTACACGTTCCGAAGACTCTCATGACATGTACATTAAAGTGTAGTTTATCAGCTCCCAATGATGATCCATTTGTCATATGTTAAGACTACTGATAGTGGAATCCCATACTATACCTTTATACAGCATGTTGTTGAAATTTTGATGTGTATGTTTTTAGATATTTTACATTGCTTTTACCTTTGTATCAATGTAAAACAAATCTTCCTTTTATTTATTATGTCTCCTTATAGTTTTGGCCGGGTTCCATCCATTATTTTAGATCGTACATTGTGTTATTTCTAACAATGTTTATTGTTTAACTTTTTATTTTATACTGGTGTTCCTCTTTTATCAACTATTAGGCGTAAAAAAATCACATTAAATCAAGTTCTATAAAACATATATAGCTAAGAACCAACCAAAGATGTCATTTTTAAAATCTTTCCTATGTTTTAGTTTGTTATCTTCGATTTATTTTCTACATCCTTTTTAGTTCTAAGCAAAATCAGCTTTAAGTTGATACATGCTTGTTCAACACAACATTTTTTAACACACCACTTTTATATGCAGCCCGTGAAATTCGCGGGTCTATAGTTTAGTAATATATATCAAAACATGAAAAACTAACTTCACTTTTGGCTTTCGTTATTGGATAATATACATGAGGCCAATATATGCACGGCCAAGAATACTACCTAGCGTTACTATAGGGAATAGGATTAGTTGGATAGGAAGCCCACACTCGTCTCGGACTCAAAGAAGCATTTTTTGTGTGGCCCGTAACCTAAATCTATACATAATTAGACGGATACCCCTCTTTTATATAGGTCCCGTTTTGGGGATCTAAGGGAAGAAAATATGGAAGAAGATCGACATAAAAGGCCTCGTTTTGGGGATTTAAGGGAAGAAAATATGGAAGAAGATCGACTAAGCTTATTACCAGATTGGTTGATTGTGGAAATCCTTAGTCGCTTAGAATCGACAAAAGAGGCATTAGATCAGGTATTCTCTCAAAGCGATGGTTACACCTTTGGACTTTAGTTCATAATCTTGTTTTCGACATTCAAATCTTTCACACAGAAGATCGAGATGTTCGGTTCGATGGTTTCTATTCTATCGTTGACCAAACCATAACTCAATGCCCATTGAACATCAACAAACTCCATATCTCTATCTATTATCATTCTCAATTTGTACTGAACGTCAAAAACTGGATTCATTATGCTATTAGTCGCAACGTTCACGAGTTTCATTTTCTTATACCGAGATTATATTCTCATCTATCTCGGTTTGTGCTACCTCAATTGTTTTTCATCAATTCTTGTTTTACTATACTCCAACTAGATGGATGTATATTTAATCCAACTGGTTCCATTGCATGGAAAAGCCTTAAGAGTTTGTCTATTTCTAATGCGGAATTGGATCATGATTTGATTCAAAATATATTATCCGGTTGTCCTCTTTTGGAGACTTTCAAGCTTCACTTTTGCTACGGTTTGGCGCAAGAAGAAATGCTTAATGCTTTTATACAAAGGCTACTTCATGTCAAGAAACTTACAATTGGGAAACCTGTTTCAAGGTACGTAGGATTCTTTCTATTTATCAACTACCGATCTATATATGTATCTTTGATTTGATGATTATTGCTTTTTACTTCTCCCTAAAAAAAATTCTGTTCTCTTACCTTTGGTAGATTCTCGATCGTTTGAAAGCTAAAGGTTTTACTTTTCCATCAAACATGAACCGGTCTATTGATTTAGTTGAAAACATGGACGCATAGGAACTGCTGCCAAATAAATAAGCAACTTTAACTTCTTGTTTATGCTAGACATATGGTTACTCTGATCCATTCCACATGTTTATTATCTTGGTACTTCCAAGTGATGTGGTATTAGGCAGTCCGTAAATTAATTATCTTCTTCGCTCACAACCTCATGTAATATTTGTGCTAAACTTTGGTACACGATAAACTTGTCCATACACATGTTTATCTTTTTTACTTGTTAACTTTTGTGTATCAAGTATACTCTTGCTTAGGTAGATTATGTTCTTACACTTTGCATGTTATAACTTTTATGTTACCAAATGTCGTGCCAACCTTTATAGGCTCGAGTGTGGTAATGCACTTGAAAGATGAGTGTCGTATCTTAAACATAAAACTTAGGTAACTGTGTTGCCACAAAAAAATAAATAATTAAATAAATAAATAAATAAATAAATAAATAAATAAATAAAAACCTTGTCATTTTCTTGAACAAAGATAAAAAGTTGTTAGTATGCACCAGAAGCTTTTGTTTTAACCATATAGTTCATTAGTTTCTGTATGTACCTTTAGAATTGTGCTACAGTTGAAGTAAAATGTTGGTTATGTGGATAGATGAACTACATGAGGTGGTGATGATTGACAGACATGTAGTAAACAATGTGTTGCCTAGATGTCATAGTAGATATTACACTGATAGATGATGGCAACTAAACTGGTCATATGGATTCAAGGGTTATTTAGTATGAATAGTATGGTGAGCTTAAACTGGTTTTAACTTCAAGATGAAAAATCCGAACTCAGATTCCATGCCTGATCGGTATTGGATCCTTTTTATGTTATTAAGGGTGCTTATTTATTATAGTATTAAGGTTAGTAAGTCCTTTTAAAGAGAAACTGCTTCTTTAATAACTATACTTGCATTCTGGTAGCAGTAGTGTTGTATAAAACGGGTGTTTGGATTGTAGTTTATGGTATGGGATCAGGGTTGGTGGATGAAGCCTTTCTATATGACATCCATTCTATCAAGTGAAGTGAGTCTGATAGGGCTGGATCTCCGACTCGAAATCGGCAGGCTACCCAATAGCAAATGTCTTCAGAACTGAATGGGATGATTTCTCTCCTTGGTTGCCTTCATTGCCCATGAATCCCTTCTCTTTTCTTTTTCCTGTCGTCCAATTCCATCCCTGGTCAGGTACAATTTCCTTTTCTTTCTTCTTTGTAGTCGTTACCCGAATTCGGCGCAAGTGTGTGAGTGTGTCCACTCACCCCAAACTCACTTGACATGGTTAGAATGTAAGAAGTTTGACTTAGGAAAGTCAATATATTGTAATTTTGTTTTGTTTAATGTTCTGTTGTTACTTTACATTAGTTTACGATCCAATACCTTTTGGAAACATTTTATGAAGATTTGCATGCCTTCATGTCTTTCACTCTTTTTGTTCATGATTCCATTGGTTTTTTTACTTAACTCTCGACTCCAAAAGTTAAAACAGACAGCCAGAAAATGCATATAAAGACACGATTTTTGAACCAAAAAAGTAGCATCGTGTTATCACTTATGCGGGTACATGATTCATCTTGGTAGTATGCTGGTTTCAGTTTTGGGATTTTGATAGGTAGTAAAATAGAATGTAAGTGGTTGGACTTTGAATGTTAACAAGTCTGACTTCATAGAAGTCAACTGGTTGATTTTCGGTTAGATGTAATTGCTGTAAATTCTGTGTTTTGATGTTGATATCTTGATGACCGGGTTGCTCAACTTAGGGAATCCATTTATGAGGTTTTATGAACAGCAAATATTAGTTTATAACTGATAAAATCTATGAGTTAGTACGAAATTGTCGGGACATAGAAAAGAATTCAAAAAAGAGTGCAAGGAAATTTGTTTCATCTGCTATGAACATCTCTTGTATGTTAAAATCATCGACTCTGAATCAACTAGGTAACCAATACAGCATTTTCATTTTAATGTACTCTTAACAGCTTTTATATCTACACGCAGCGAGAACTCGAGTTAAGTAATTGTGTCAGGTTCACATATAAGCGCATGGTGGTCTATCTTGTGGCCAGGATTTCATACAGTATAGAAGATGGCTACCAAGGTGATATTATTGGCGCATCACAATAAAACATTTTGGCAAGTTCAGATGTACTCATGACTAAAAGACTCAAAACAATCAGTTTAAAAGGTGTAAGACACAAATGGTTTCCGATAGCCCATCTCAAAATACTTGGAGAAACATCAAGTCATAAAGTAAAGAACCATAAGTATTCCTAAAAAAGCAATTACATATAAGAAACGCTTCCATCTGATGCCCCTATAGCAAGTTGTTCATCAATCAACAGCAACATTTTGGCAAGTTCAGATATGCTCCTGACTAAAAGTCTCAAACATTCAGTTTAAAAGGTGTCTAAGACACAAATGGTTTCCGAAAGCCCATCTCAAAATACTTGGAAAGTTAAAACTGAAAGGAACGGACATAAACATCAAGTTGTTCATCAATCAACAGCGAGACCAAGTCAATAAGAAACGGTTCCATCTGATGCCCCAATAGCAAGTTGTTCATCAATCAGCAGCGAAACCAAGTCAATAAAATCATCATCGCTAGAACCTAGAGGAAATCTTGTACTAGCTGTTTCAAGAATCTTTTCTATGGCAGTTTTCTGAGTAGAAAGGTCTCTGTACATCATTCTTCCAATTCCATTAGCAGTCAACCCTTTCTTGACCCCTTTCTTCAGCAACATTGTGCCGGTTCGGAAGATCCTAGCATTCTCGCACGGCATCGTCCATCATATGACTTGAGCATAGCTAGATCTTCCTCAGCATCCAGGTTATTAACATAATCAATTGTTTCAGGGCTAAATGGCACCTTAGCCTGATCCCAATGGAACCATTCAATGGTGAAATCCTCAAACTGTATACAACAGATTTGAGCAAATAGTTAGCAGCATTTTAAATTAGATTCAGTCCTAGGTGCAATCCTAATTCTGTACAAAACTGGTAATACTATCACACTCCTAAAACAAGACAAAGGATAGTCGTACTCCTATTCAAGAAAAAGAGGGAATATGATAAAAATACTAAAACACGTTAAACTTGTGACACATATTGACTTATATTCAAGCGCCAAAATCTGATTCCAACTAATTACTAATTGGTAACGTCAGCTGATACTTATGGTCAAATAAAACACAGATCCTGACTTATTTATAGATTGAGTTTTTGGTATAAATGGTGTTAAATTTTGGGGTGATAATCTGTGGCAAACATATCATTCTATCAATTGCTAATGGCTTTCAAGTTATGGTTCAGGATTAATTACAGGGGTTAAACTTGGACAAAGGATTAAAGATTTAAAGTTCCAAGATGTTCATTTCACGATGAGTCATTTATAGCCGTTAGAAGGGTCTTAGTGAAACTTAATCTCCTATTTAATAAGTCCCTTAATCTAGGTTACACACACTTGAGTGTGCGATCTTTGTATCACTCTCTTCTTCTTTCTCGATCATTTAACCGATCTTGTCTCGTCTTTACATTTACATGATTATTGTCTCATTGACATTAATCTAATCTTGTAACATTTGGTTACTATTGTAAACTTAATCTAAGCTGACTATTGCAGCTTAGATCTGAATAAAGGTTCTATTGTTCATTTTGTGTTGCCTATACTTTCGTACATGGTATCAGAGCTTCAGGCTCATTGATTCTCTTTGGCAACAAATTGGTGGTTTGGGGTTATTACTATTGGCGTAATCACTGGTTATCTTCTACTTACAATTTGCCCTAGACTAAGTGAATCTAGGGTAATTGTGACTTGTTCTTCCGCTGCATATTTCTCTGTAAGTCTAAGTCTTATCTCCTTTCTTCTAACATACAGTACTTTAGTCCTTGTGGGTGCAAACGGGTAGACTAACATCTTGATCTGCCACCTTTGAGTGGTACGAATACCTGCTCTGGTTTACCCTAGTCCACAGGCTTGGTGCTTGTTGTTTCTTATATTCAAGGTCTTTTTTTTTTGTCTATTTGGTCTTATTATTATTTATGTCTGTCTTATTGCTTGATTTATGGCTATTGGTGATGATAATATTGGTGGCTCCTCCACTGAGAAAAGCTTATCATTTGGTGATGCTTTGTATTTGCATCCTAACAATACCAATGGTACTCCCATTATTTCTATTAAACTCACTGGCACTGAAAATTATAAAATATGGAATATGGCCATGACTTTTGCTCTAAGGAACCATAATAAGTTAGGGTTTATTGATGGTACTTGCATAAGAGATGATTCGAACCCTAGTCTTGCTAATCAATGGGATACTTGTAACTCGTTGTGGTTACTTGATTCTTAATTCTCTCACACGAACTATTTCTTTGGTGCTATATATATGCTAAAAGCGCTTATGAAATGTGGAATGATCTTAAAGATACCTATGATAAGGTTGATGGTTCACTATTTTTAATTTGCATAAAAATATAAACTCTCTTAGTCAAAGTGGGTCCTCTTGTCGATTATTATAACAATCTTAACTCTTTATGGAAACAATTTGATTGTATGATCACCGCCTCCCCACACTTGAGAGGTCAGAAACATTTTGAAAAACATAATCGGTGATCAAGTTAATGCAATTTCTTATGGGTCTTGATGACTCCTATGTCCCCATCGAAGCAATATTTTAACGAGATCCTTTACCTAATGTCAAAATGCTTTTCGTTGTCTCCGAGAAGAATCTCACATAAATGTTTCATCCGGAATAGCTCGCTAAACCCAATGCTACAACCTTTTTCGCAAAAACGTCGATGGTGGAAAATTTTTGATAACAAAGAGGTTTTAACAACAAAGGTTCTGCTTTAATAATGGTAACAACTCAAATAGCGAGAGGACCAAACATGAATCTCAAATGTACAAATTGCAAAAACACGGTCACACTGTTGATAGATGTTATGATCTTGTTGGTTATCCTGCTGGATATGTTAAAAGGAATTTTAATAGTAAACCTTTCAAGAATAATAATGTTTACGCAACTAATCATGTCACCGATAATAGTGCTAGCAACTCTCCTGTTTCCTTGTCTAATGAGCGACTCTCCGGACTTATGAGTCTTCTCAATGACAACAATGTGTCATCTCGCTAATGCCAACTTAGCGGTACAATTTTTCGTGAACCTTCTTTAATGGCGAGTGTCAAGTTTAATGTAAACTTTAATAAATTTTTAACAACAACACAAAATCTCTATCTCGAAACATCGGTCTTGGTTGGATTGTTGATTCTAGTGCAAATCAGACATGATGTCGAAATTTTTTAATCAATGTTGTTAACATTTCAAATCTTGGCTTAGTCGTTGGACATCCCAACGGTACTCGGCCTTAATTACTAAAATTGGTGATTTAAAGGTCAATAATGACCTAACTCTCTTTGATGTACTTGTTGTTCCCGAGTACAATGTTAGTCTGTTGTATGTTCATAAAATTGCTAGAGACAATAAAATGTTTGTTGGGTTTAATGAATATAATTGCTATATCTGATTTACATCAAAAAAGGATTGTGGGATTGGTAAACAATACAATGGGTTATATATGTTTGATATTGATTCTACATGTAAGATTATTTCTAATAAGCGCATATCTGTTTGTCATGTTTCTAAAATCTTTGGCATCAAAGACTTGGTCATCCTCCGACCAAGTCCTACACATACTTAAACTCACTCTTAAATTTGATAGTACATCCGAAGCGATCATCTCGTGATACTTGTAATAAAGCTAAACAAACCGAGAACCATTCCTCAAGTGAACATAAATCAACTAAAATTGGTCAACTTGTCCATCTTGATGTATGGGGACCATATAAAGTCACTAGCAGAGATGGTTACAAATATTTTTTAACAGTTGTTGATGACTATTCCAAGGCAGTGTGGGTTTATATGCTTAAGGGAAAGGATGATGTCTATGTTTCCATTGTTAACTTTACTCATATGCTATCAAATCAATTTGAACACAATGTCAAGATTTTTAGAAGTGATAATGGGACAGAATTTGTCAATAATAAACTTCAACATTTTTTCCAAGAAAAAGGAATTTTATATCAAACCTCTTGTGTCTACACACCACAACAAAATGGTATAGCAGAAAAGAAACATAGGCATCTCCTTAATGTAGCTAGATCCCTTATGTTTCAGGAGGAATTACCTCTAAATCTTTGTGCAGATGTGTTCTAACTGCTGCCTATGTCATAAATAGGTTACCCTCTTCGCCTACATCTGCAAGTCCCCTTCTTCCTTGTGTATGGGCATGACCCTTCACTCTTTCTCCTTAGAGTCTTTGGTCGCTTATGCTATGCCACCATTCTCAACATCTCGATAAATTTGGTAGTAGGTCCGAAAAAGTGTCCTTATTGGTTACTCAAATGAGAAGAAAGGCTATAAACTCTTGAGCCTAGAAACGAAAAATATCTTTTACTCTAGAGATGTCAAATTTTATGAAGCTGTTTTCCTTCAAAATGAAAAATACTTTGTCAAAACCTTTTGTTGAAACTTTGTACCAAAAGATTTAAATCACAAAATTTCTTTGACTCACAAATAAGTCCCAATGATGAAGGAGAGTGACATCCTATGATGATGGCACGGTGGTAAGTCATCCTACTAGGGTCGACAAACCGGTTGCAACATCTATAGATGATAATACACACCTTGAGGGCACCATATCACATGAATCACATCCTGCTAATGCATCTTCCGATTACTCACGATACTACACCGATTCTGTGAACAAGAAAGAGGCTTGCCGACCATCATGCTAGAAGGTCAACCGAGTCTCTAAGTTGCCCAAGAATCTTAACGACTTTATTGTAGAAGGAAAAGTCAAATATGGTGTTGAAAAGGTTGTTAATTACTCTAATCTTAACAAAGATAATTACTACTTTGCATCTAGTCTTAATAAAAGTATTGAACCTACCTGTTATGAAGAAGCTATCCTTGATAGTAATTGGGTTGATGCTATGAACTCTGAAATTGAGGCCTTAAATGAAAACCATGCTTTGGATATAACTGATCTACCTCCTAATAGAACTCATATTGGGTACAAATGGATCTTTAAAATCAAGTATAAAGCCAATGGTGAAGTTGATAGATACAAGGCTAGATTAGTTGTTAAAGGCTATAACCAAAGGGAAGGAATAGACTATGATGAAACTTTTTCCCCTGTTGTGAAAATGTCTACTGTTAGATGTCTTATTGCCTTAGCTGTAAAAAACAAATGGCCTCTTTTTCAACTTGATGTTAACAATGCTTTCTTGTATGGAGATCTTGATGAGGATATCTATATGACCATCCCCAAGGGGTTCGTAATGAGAACAATAAAATAAAGTTTGTAAACTTGTCAAGTCTCTATATGGCCTAAAACAAGCTCCCGAAATGGAATGAAAACTTGTCGTTGTTTTAGAAGAAAATAACTTTGTTGAGTCATTAATGATCACTCCTTGTTCACCAAAGCAGAGAATAACAAGTTTATTGCTCGCTTGTTTATGTGGATGATATTGTTCTTCTGAAAGCTGTATTGATGAGATAAATCTTTTAAAGAGTTTCTAAAATCCAAATTTCATATCAAAGACTTGGGAAATCTAAAATATTTCCTTGGCATTGAGGTTTTAAAAGCGGGAATGACATTTGCCTTTCTCAAAGAAAATCATGTCTTGAACTCCTCAAAGAATTTGGTCTTTTGGGTGCAAACCTATGTCCACTCTATGGAACCCAACTCAGTGCTTCCATACATTCCCACTGTTGATGACCCTTGCTTGTCAACATCATGGTTATCGGGTTACTTGGGAAACTTATCTATCTCACCCATACAAGACCGACATCTCATACTCGGTTCATTGTGCGGCACAATATATGCATTCTCCTTAAAATCTCATCCGGAATGTGCCTCAATGTTCGAGATATCTAAAAGGAGCTCCGGGAAAGGTCTAAAGTACAATTTCAAAGAACTACGAAAATCATCTTGAAGGATATAGTGATCTTGATTGGGCCAAATGCAAGAAAACCGAAAATCATCACGAGTTATTGTGTTTTCTTCAATGATTGTTTAATCTCATGGAAAAGTAAAAACAAAACACTCTTTCAAAATCTTCCACGAAGCGGTATAGATCTATGTCTCTTGCTGTGTGAAATCATTGGATTCAAAAATACTAAAAGATCTAAAGTTGATATCAATCTTCCTGTCAATCTTTTACGTGACAACAAATCGCTTTACAACTTGTTGTCAACCCTGTTTTCCATGAAAGATCAAAACACTTTGAAATTGATGTTCACTTCATCGTGGAAAAATCGCTAGAGGTGTTATAAATGCTAAAAGATTGGCTCTTCAAACCAAAGCTGCAGACATACTCACAAAGAACCTCCTGTCTATCAAGATAAATTTTTGTGTGAAAAATTGATATTGTTTGATATGTTTGCTCATCGTAATAAGGGGAATGTTAAATTTTGGGGTGATGATATGTGGCAAACATATCATTCTATCAATTGCTAATGGCTTTCAAGTTATGGTTCATTGCGAGGATTAATTCTGAGGGTTAAACTTGGACAAAGGATTAAAGATTTAAAGTTCCAAGATGTTCATTTACGGTGAAGCTTTCATCGTTTCTGCGATGAGTCATTTATAGTCGTTAGAGGGTCTTAGTGAAACTTAATCTCCTATTTAATAAGTCCCTTAATCTGGGTTACACACACTTGAGTGTGCGATCTTTTATATCTCTCTTCTTCTTTCCGATCATTTAAGCGATCTTGTCGGTCTTTACATTTACATGATTATTGTTTCATTGACATTAATCTAATCTTGTAACATTTGGTTACTATTGTAAACTTAATCTAAGCCGACTATTGCAGCTTAGATCTGAATAAAGGTTCTATTGTTCATTTTGTGTTGCCTATACTTTCGTACAAATGGTTTTGATTTAAGTTCTGCTTAATATATATATGGGTTGGTTTTAGTTTGTTTTGTAGGTGGAACCCCAGAATGGTTCAAAGCCGCGAAGCGCCATGCTCCCCTTCTCTCGGGTGGTCCAACAAATAGGCGGCAACCTCACGAATGTAGCCCTCACCTACAACTATCCCCAACTTTAGCCCGACCCTTTCTATTGATATTTTACCTCTCGGATCATTCACGACTGCGACTATTCGTCTAGTGCAATTGTCCCCAACTTCATCCCACCCTTTCTATTGATACCTTACCTCTAGGGTCATTCTCGGTGTCAGCCCTTCGTCCGATGGCCTAAATATCGATTTAAGCTCTCCTAAACACCACTTGATATCAATTTTGGTTGCCTTAGCTCTCCACAGCTACATGTTTTTCATGTCATAAGAGCTAATTAGCTTCTTTCTTTACCCTTATAAACACTTGCACCATTACCCCCGCGACTCCATATCTCGCAATGGGCCACTCGTTCCTTGTCATCACCTCCCATTAAAAGCAAGGTACACTATGTGTGCCCCGTCATTGGTGTACACATGGGTGTGCCGTGTACTTTAATGGGAGGGTGATGGCAAGAAACGAGTAACCCATTGCGGACTATGGAGTTGTCAAGGTGTTGTGGTACAAGTGTTAAAGAAGCGATTCTAAGCTCTTATACATGAAAAAACACTGTGAGGATTTAGCCGGGAAGAGCTATATCACCAAAAATGATATTAAATGTACACTAAAGTTGGTAACTCGTGACAATGTCCCTACTCACGATGTGCGTGAGCTTGCTAACTCCACCCGCAAAGCTAGTAACAGTTGATGTTTGATGTAGAGCAACAAAAAACACAAATAAGTACGACAATTTTTAAGTAAACATGCTTTAGTTTTTTCATACCAAATACTTTAATATGCCATGTGAACTTGTAGTTTTTTAAGAAAAGTATTAAACTAGTAATTTTTTTTTCCCCTCTATTCTTACTAAGGTTTGAATTTTAAACTTGAAACTTATGGCTCCAACAAAATAACTTTTGAAATTGGATTGTTTGAATTCTATTCGACGATTCAAATTCATTATATCTAGTTTTAATACTTTGTTGGATCTAACTATTTTCTTTTATTTGGGTTGAGTGTTATTTTACAACTTTGTTTTAAATCATTGTAAGAATAATTGCTAACGGATGTAATTGTTACGAGGTATAAATGTTGCTGTAAAACGTATGTCGAACGATTTGAACTTCAATCCAACTTCTAAAACAAGGAATTGTATATTACTATCGGGAAAAAAAATTTTGAGCCCCCCCTTAATACAAATTCCTGGCTCCGTCTCTGTGACTAACTATCCCACTAGATTTTAAACATGCAGGTTATTCTTGTAGTTCATGAAAAGGATGAACAATTTTTTAATGGCAGACATTCAGATTAATTAATCAAACTTGAAACATGAAAGAAAACAAAAGGTGTGATTTTCAATTCTAGAGACGAAAGATACTTTTCTGTTGCTTTCCATTTTGCTTATTACATGATATAAATGTGAAAGACACATACATTAAAACCTCTATAAATTAATAGTGCTGGGACCGGAATATTTTATTAATTTAGCGAGATATTATTATATCGATAAATTAATAATTTATTAATTTAAAGATGTTTTACGTATGACCATTAAATTTTTAAGTCTAATATACTATATAGTTACAATGTATACTCATTAGAGACGGAATAAATTTGAAAAACAAGTTCCAATTAACATTTTATGAATTAACATTTACACTTTATGAAAATAAAATTAACATTTTTGTTGAAATACGAGGCGACAACGCATCGAACTCTTTAATGCAATAAGGAGATTTTAAGACAAACTCAATATAGATTTGAAGTTCAACAAAAACAAGTGACTATGGATTCATTTTTACTAAATAATCTTAGGATTTTGAAGTGTATCTCTCACACACATACACATATATATGAAATTTTTAGTAATTATTAATTTATGGTTTCGTTGGGACTAATATATATACATTGGGGTTTCAAAAATAATTATATTATTATTTTATCGATTGGGGTCCAAATTTGTATTGGTCCCATGTTCGGACCAGACAAATTATTAATTTTATCGAGTTATTAATTTATCAGTATTAATTTATAGAGGTTTTACTGTACATATTCAATGAACCCGCCTGATCCTTTTGTATTAACTTTCTTTTTATTAGTTAAACATTCACCATTATACAGACGGTTAACAAATAGCTTAGAATAGTTACATACTAAAACACAAGCAAATATCAATTTACACTTCATACTAGGGCTGAGCAAACCAGCCGAACGAACCGGATCGACCGACGAACCGAACTAACCCGGAACAGACCGATCACATTCGGTCCGGTCCTCGGTCTAGATTTTTGGGTGAATTTTGTATCAATTCAGTTCGGTCCGACGTACAAACCGGCCATTTTTAGTTGATTTTATAACCAAAATGGATAAATATGACGAATTTCATGTTTGGGTTAGATATATATGACAATATAAAATTTAGTTGGGCAAATATGGCATTTCACTATTATAATTGGGTATATATGGAGTTAACCCTTTTATTAATTATTAATTTATAGTTTCGTTAGACCAATATATATACACCGTGGTTTCAAAAAAATAATGTTTTATTATTTTATTGATTGAGGTCTATATTTGTACTGGACACAAGTTGGGACTAGATAATTTTATCGAGATTATTAATTTACATAGTTTTTACTGTATTTGTTCAATTTCGATCTTATATATAATTAAGCCGATAAAAATGAGATGACTCTATTAGGTTTCAATCTTTGATTTTCATATCTACAATACTAGAAAATATGTAATAACAATCAATTTATAGTTTTCATTACAACAAAATTATAGTTTCAATTTATAAAAATGAGATAACTTTATAATATTTTTAGAATCATATTTTTCTTAATAAACTTATTAAATCAAGCATATATAATCCCAACAGTTGTTCATAACTACAAATTGTTGTTTTA
The DNA here is from genome assembly GCA_022545495.1 of Chrysanthemum lavandulifolium. Lineage (NCBI taxonomy): Eukaryota > Viridiplantae > Streptophyta > Magnoliopsida > Asterales > Asteraceae > Chrysanthemum > Chrysanthemum lavandulifolium. The sequence goes on from CM040243.1 coordinate 52,877,419, forward strand.
TCAACACTTAACCACATCAATCACCATCATTTTAATATATCAATTTAAATATAAACTATTCAAATCATAATATGTGTGTCAATACTAATTTAGAACTTAAACTAACACAAATTTTGAGTTTAGCGAAAATAAAATGATAAAAAGTTTTGTTAGTTTTAAAGGAAAAAAAAGGTTTTGTTCTTTAAATTAAAGAAAAAAAAGAATAAAAATCATGACCCGACTGGATTTATCAAACCGGGTCGACCAACCGTCAGTTCAATCCGTTTATCACTCGGTCTCCTAACCTGTTTCTGATTCAACTAGTAACCGTCTTGATCGATCCGGATTTCAAAACGTTGGTTGAAACCTGAAAGTTACTCAATTTTCTTCTCGTGAACCACCAATTTTCATTGGATTGTTTGGCTAACTCAGGGCATCTACTATTCCACAAAGGTGTAGATTGGTTAGAACACTCTGACCCCGGGTGCCTTTTGACACCAGCCATTGTCCACCCCACAAGGAATAGCTCCGGAAACTCTCCTGCCCTAGTGGGGCACCAACTGGAGTGAGCACGAGCCACGACTCGGACCCCTGGGCTCTTATTCCACAAAGTCTCTCCAGTGTGCCCATAGTTTTGCGGAGGTGGGTACCTATATGAAACAAATGCCAAAGATGGGACTTGAACCGGGTCAATTGACTCAAGCACAAATGTTCCAACCATGGACTAATGCTCCATTGGTCAAGGCATCTACTATGATAAACCTTTATAAAGGTCTATAATAGTGCCAAGTTATCTTACATCATTAATTCTTAAACCTTTCTCTTCTTATAAACCTTTCTCTACTACGTAATTATGTATAAACTTCTTAAAGCTTTATAAAAATCTCATTTAACACAAATGCATTAAATTTAGAGGTTCAAGATGCTAGACCTTTTTATTCCACATAAGCATGAAATACTTTCCCACTTCGGTTAACAAACTAATAGACCTCTTCAAATTTTCTTAAACTTTTTCATAAACCACGATAGTGAATGCTCCCACTCAATTTTATAGTTATCTAAAATTAATCAACGTATAGAGTTTTTAGCCAAGTCATAGTATTTTTTAAAAGTATTTGCCAAAACGCGAAAGTATTGAAAATATTCTCCGATACATAGTAATTTTGGGTCAAACCTTAACATTTATCATTTGTACCAATGAACCAAATTAAAATCCCATCATTTTTTTTACGAATGTCTTCATATTTTGTAGCAAAAACATTTAATATATTCAACAAAATTTCTAGAATGCAATCTATATCAGATTCTCAATACTTTTTAATATAATCACGTTTTATCAATTTGGTGTTTATCTCTACTACATAAAAAGGAAAAATGGTCAACTATTGAATTGTTGAATGTTGAAATTTTAATGAGTGGTCAAACCTTCAAATGTACCTTAAGCCATGCGTTTGAAATTTTCATGTGTTGACTTACTTTGCATGGTATAAGGTATTGCATGGTAACTGGCATACAATATATATATTTATTGAATATATATTATTCAATATGATGGAAATTGTGGACTCTGCAATACATGACTTTGCATTCTCTTCATTATTTCAAATGAGTTTCAATTTTTGAATAACCCATGGGTAATGTCATACCATATATATTGAACATTGATTATTTCACCTATATAAACAACCCCAAAACAGGTATGTATTCATAACAGAATAAAGAAAATAATGGATATGCATATTCAAAATAATGTTGATAATGATCTCGAGGTTAGTAATTGATTCCTTTTTGATGATCTTAATTTTGAATACGCAATTGTTTGTTGTTTGTAATGTGAATTGACGCAACTTCTTTGGTTTTTTTTTACCAACTTCATCCTCCTCCTCCACATCCTATTCCTTTTTTCAATCCTAATCTGATTAATTGGAATTGTGATGATGTTATTATCATATCAAGTGATGACGAAGATGCGGAAGAAAAAGAAACGAGTCAACCCATCAATCTTTGTCGGAAACGAGTTTATTATTTGGTAAATCAAAGTGAGAGCGATGAAGAATTAAATTTATGCTTTTATTTTTTGTTAAAACATCTTGTTTTACAATGTTTACAAACTATGTCGTGGTTTACTTTGTTTCTTGTTCTCTAAAAAAGGAATGAATTACTATTGTGTATGTTATGGTGTGAAAACTATGTCGTATGTATTATAGTTTTGAATTACAAATTATGTCGTGGTTTTCATTTGATATTAATAAATTTATTATGAAAACTGGAAAAAAATTAATACTAGGCTCACTTTATATCACAGTATGTATTATAGATCAAAACTAGGCTCACTTTGATTATATATTGGTTCGAGTATATTACGTAATATATTGCTAAAGATCAAAACTAGGCTCACAAATAAATACTATCAACACTGGGCCCAATGTATTGGTTTCGTTATTCTTTTGAATTTGTAACTTGTGTGTTTCGTTTGTTTATTAGGAGAATATATGTATCTATAAATACCTTGATGATAAGACGTAATGGAATCAGTAATAAAAAGACTAAAATACCCATTAATGATATGAAATTTATTTAATGTGGTTAGTTAATGATGGAGTTTTATCTAATTTTGATTCCATTGCAAGATATAATGAAAAAAAAAGTAGGGGACACTAAGGAATGGTTTTGGTGTAGTTGGTCGTTCGTTGCAATGAATCATTACATTCCATAAATGTAAACAAACAACATTTTTTTATTACAATCGTATTAATCTTTTACATTCCGCCTTTGATTACAGTATACCAAACACTACATAAGGGTCTAAACCTAGGTTGCACGGACACGGACACGGACACTGACACGGACACGGACGCGGAAACGGCGATACGGCAAAATCTAAAAATACAGGACACGGACACGGCGTGGACACGGGAATTAAATATTTATTTTATATATTATATGTATAAAAACATAAGTAAAGGGACTAATGTTGACATTCTTATATTTGTGTTTTAAAAGTAATTCAAGATTGAGATGGTTTTGCAAGAAGAGAACAAGTTCAAGGGTGTATGTTGCAATTCTTCAAAGTCAAAGTCAAGGGTGTATGTTGCAACCCTACATATCAGCCTCCACCTTCATTTTTAGCTTTTCACAAACATTTCACCCAACCAAAAACACAGATCCTCCATAAAACGAAAAAAAAACCTCCATTTTCGTAATCATATCAACCTTCATCTTCACAATCTTATAAGCTCCCTCTGACCGACTCCATGGATAGGGGTTCGGATCCCCAACAACGGGTAACCGATCTGATTTACATCACTACCATTGTTAATATCGAGCCGGCACGGGGAAAAACTCGAACTGAGATGTACCAGGTTCAAAACCTAAAGTCATACCTTCACTACCATTTTGCTTGTTTTAGAAACTGGTATGTGCGTGTCATACCCGTGTCCAAAATCGTGTCCTACCCGTGTCTAAAATCGTGTCCAGGTTGAATCGCACGTGGGACACGGCACGTGCGCGTCGGACACGTGTCCGAGCCGTGTCCGAGCCGTGTCCGAGCCGTGTCCGTGTCTGACACGTGTCCGACACCGCCACGTCGAGTTTCTAGGCGTGTCCGTGCTACCTAGGTCTAAACTCATTTAATACACTTTAAATAAAATTGCTTACTAGTTTTTGCAAGTTGTGTATTGTTGGACACTTTGTTCATGGTTCAAGACAACATATTTGTCCATAATCTCTACTTCATAAAAAAGAAAAATGGTCAACTACTGAATTGTTGAATGTTGAAATTTTTATGAGTGGTCAAACCTTCAAATGTACCTTAAGCCATGCGTTTGAAATTTTCATGTGTTGACTTACTTTGCATGGTATAAGGTATTGCATGGTAACTGGCATACCATATATACATTTATTGAATATATATTATTCATTATGATGGAAACTCTGGACTCTGCCATACATAAGTTTGCATTCTCTTCATTATTTCAAACGAGTTTCAATTTTGAATAACCCATGGTACTTGTCATTCCATATATATTGATTCAATATAATGGAAAGTATTACAAAGATCAAATCTAGGCGGGAAAAATGAAATTGAACATTGATTATTTCACCTATATAAAGAACCCCAAAAAAATGTTTGTATTCATAACCAGATAAAGAAAATAATGGATATGCATACTCAAAATAATGTTGATGATGATCTCGAGGTTAGTAATTGATTTCTTTTTGATGATCTTAATTTTGAATACGCAATTGTTTGTTGTTTGTAATGTGAATTACGCAACTTCTTTGGTTTTTACCGCCTTCATCCTCCTCCTCCACATCCTATTCCTTTTTCAATCCTAACTGCTTTAATTGGAATTGTGATGACGTTATTATCATATCAAGTGATGACGAATATGCGGAAGAAAAAGGAACGAGTCAACCCATCAATATTTGTCGGAAACGAGTTTATTATTAGGTAGATCAAAGTGAGAGCGATGAAGAATAAAATTTATGCTTTTATTTTTTGTTAAAACATCTTGTTTTACGGTGTTTACAAAATATGTCATGGTTTACTTTGTTTCTTGTCCTCTAAAAAATGAATGAATTACTATTGTGTATGTTATGGTGTGAAAACTATGTCGTATGTATTATAGTTTTGAATTACAAATTATTCGTGGTTTTCATTTGTTATTAATAAATTTATGATGAAAATTGGAAAAAAATTAAAACTAGGCTCACTTTATATCACAATATGTATTATAGATCAAAACTAGGCTCACTTTGATTCTATATTGGTTCGAGTATATTACGTAACTAGACGAGTACCCGCGCCTAGCGGCAGTTGTTTATAGCGTCAGATAATTAATGATTTGTAATATTGTGGTAAGTGTTTTGTGTAGCGTTTAAAATAGAACGTGAACCGATGAAAATGCAATTGCAAACGGTTGTACTATACGATAATTAAAGTCTATACACAATTCTTAACATCTATCAAACAACATATAAAATCATTTAATGAAAATGAGAGTAAACATTACATCAGTTATGGGATAAAAACTAACAACACACATTAATTGTCGCGTAAAAACTAACAAGGATGGGATTAATGGTGACCAAAATTAGCGTGAATACGATTAGACCAAAATAAAATAAAAATTGGCTTATTGAAAAGTTAAATGTGCACTAACAGACACATATTTTCTCATAATTGTAAAACATTATAATCGTTTTTGAAGAAAAACTTATAGATAATATATTTATATAGTGAGAGATCGTGTTGTGTTAAAAAAAAAGTTTATGGGTTCTAAACAAAAAATAATAAAAGTTTGAAGATTTGGGGATTAAACATAACGTTTTGAAACCCTGTTCGAACCGGGTGGTTCAACCGGTTGAACCGTTCCCGTCGAAAAACGGGTCGATTTAAACCGAGTCAATATGACAGGTTGGGTTAAAACGGGTCAAATTAAACAGGGTCAACCCACCGGGTTTGAAGCGTACTGGGTCAACCCGTTTTCGATATGTGTTAATAGTTTCAAATTTTTACTTTTTACTTTTTGGTTTTTCCTTTATATATAATATAGCAGGGTACCCGCGCGTTGCAGCGGCGAGTACCCTGTGACGATTAACCGGAGAAATAGATCTCGATGAGACCTGATTCACCAGTTTGTATCGGTTTTAACGGGTCCTCTCTAGTTCGTTTCCGGATGGTTGTTATTGGTTAGCCGAACCGTTGGCGACACCGGTTTCCGGTTGAACCCGTTGGTCCGGTCCGATTTTTAAAACTATATGTACCATCAACTTGTTAGCTTGTATGAAACGTTGTGTTTTATTAATTTGTATAATGTGTATAATAACATGTACTTTTTATTTTAGGGTGTTTTAAAATAACATTAATTAGTGTGTTTAATTATTTTATATTTAGAATTATCTTGTAGCTTGTTTAAATTGTACATTGTGAAATTTTTATTGTACTTTTTAATAAGGGGTGTTTTAATTCGTTGTTTTTAATTTGGTAGATATGCTTTTAATTGGTTGTACAATGTGAATAAATTATTGTACTTTTAAGTAATAGGGTGTTTTAATAAGAGTATTAATTACACAAATATATTTCTCTCTCGTTTGACCATTAAACTTTTTCACTTTGACTGTTTTTCCATTTTATGTAGTATAGATATATTGCTAATGATCAAAACTAGGCTCACAAATAAATACTATCAACACTGGGCCCAATGTATTGGTTTTGTTATTCTTTTTAATTTGTAACTTGTGCGTTTCGTTTGTTTATTAGGAGAATATATGTATCTATAAATACCTTGATGATAAGACGTAATGAAATCAGTAATAAAAAAAATTAAAATACCCATTAATGATATGAAATTTATTTAATGTGGTTAGTTAATGATAGAGTTTTATGTAATTTTGATTACATTACAAGATGTAATAAAAAAAAAAGTAGGGACACTAAGGAATGGTTTTGGTGTAGTTGGTCATTCGTGCTGATGAATCATTACATTCCATAAATATAAACAAACAACATTTTTTATTACACCGTATTAATCTTTTACATTCCGGCTTTGATTACAGTATACCAAACACTACGTAAGGGTCTAAACTCATTTAATACACTTTAAATAAAATTGCCTACTAATTTATGCAAGTTGTGTATTGTTGGACACTTTAAATAAAATTGCCTACTAATTTATGTCAAACACATATATCCATAACGTGACAACTATTTGTCCGTAATTATACAAATCGATTCTCTTCAAACGAATGTATGTATTTTCTAAACTTATTTAGGTATATTTTTTATTTATTCGATGTCATTGTGTACTTTAAGATTGTCGTATGACATATTTTTACGTTATACATGCAAGAGTGGAAAAAACTATTATTAAAATAGTTTAGGAAGATATATAGAAAAACCATGTTTGACTATTTTTAACCTAAAGAATAGAAAAAAATAAGTATATACGTTTTTTTATGAGTGGTCAAACCTTCAAATGTCACATAAGACATGCGTTTGAAAATTTGATGCGTTGACTTCTATAACTTTGCATTGTAACTAGGGATGAGCGTTTCGACCCGAATCCCGAAACCGAACCGGAACCGTACCAATTCTTGATATACGGTACGGTACCGGGACTATGAAATAAGGTGAAAAAAATTCGGGACCACTAATTCGGTACGGGACCGGTACCAAATCGGGAAATTCTCGAAAAAAAGGGGAAAACCCTATATCCCGGTACAAGTACCAATACCGGTACTGGTATTCGAATCTTGTTCGGTACCCGGTACCACTAATTTATGTTCGGGAAAAATCGGTACCATTAATTCAGTACGAGATCGATACGGGACTGGTACCATGCTCATCCCTAATTGTAACTGTCATACATAGGTCAACTAATAACTTTGCATGATAACTACCATACCATATATACATTGATTTATAGTGTTTACAGTGTTGATTCACAAGATATATATCAAAATTAAGATATATAGACAAAGGAAAGTATATAGGTTCTTTTTATGATGATGAAGATATATAGACAAAGTCAACTCAACAAATATGTGAAGAAAAGTGTAAATCGTTTATTTTTATACAAGATATATATCGAAATTAATTTCGTCTCATATTGGCTATAAATTCATTCATTTACTTTTGTGATTTTGTGAAATATGTTCACTATATGAAGAAGTTTTATTTTTATACAAGATATATATCGAAATTAATTTCGTCTCATATTGGCTATTAATTCATTCATTTACTTTTGTGATTTTGTGAAATATGTTCACTATATCAAGAAGTTTTACGCGATAAATAACGTGTGCTGTTAATTAATACATAGTATTTCATAATTGATGTACTGTATTGTTTTTATTTTTAGTTTCATTAAATATTATTATGTCATTTGATATATGTTAAGATTTTTGCTAGAGTTGAATTATCAAATGTTACAGCCGTTTGTAATTACATTTTAATCTTTTCACGTTCTATTTAAAGCCGAGTTAAATTATGAGTATTCTAGTCTATATCATCCTGGGCAAGAAGAAATGTTTGAAGCTTTTATACTAAACCTGCGTCATGTCAAGGAACTTGCAATTGGGGGAGCCTGTTTAAAGGTACGTAAGATTCTCTCTAATTATCAACTACTGATCTATATATATCTTTGATGATTATTGTTCTTTACTTCTCCCTAACGACAATTCCATTCTCATTCTTATGGCAGGCTCTTGATCCTTTAAAGGCTAAAGGTTTTACTTTTCCATCAAACATGAAAAAGTATATTGATTCAATTGAAAACGAGGACGCATAGGAACTACTCTGATCCATTCCAAATGCTTATTATCTTGGTACTTCCAAGTGATGTGGTATTAGGCAGTCTGTTAACTAATTATCTTCTTCGCTCACAACCTTATGTAATATTGGTACTAAACTTTTGGTACACGATAAACTTGTTCATATACATGTTTATCTTTTTTACTTCTTAACTTTTGTGTATCAAGTTGCTCTTGCTTGGGTAGATTATGTGCTTACACTTTGCCTGTTATAGCTTTTGTGTTACCAAATGTCGTGCCAACCTTCATAGGATCGAGTGTGGTAATGCACTTGAAAGATGAGTGTTGTATCTTAAACATAAAACTTAGGTAACTGTGTTGCCAAAAAAATAAAATCATCTTGTCATTTTCTTGAGCAAAGATGAAAAGTTGTTAGTATGCACCACAAGCTTTTGTTTTGACCATATAGTTCATTAGTTTCTGTATGTACCTTTAGAATTGTGCAACAGTCGAAGTAAAATGTTAGTGATGTGGATACATGAACTACATGAGGTGGTGATGATTGACAGACATGTAGTAAACAGTGTGCTGCCTAGATGTCATAGCAGACATGACACTGATAGATGATGGCAACTAAACTGGTCAATGGATTCAAGGGTTATTTGGTATGAATAGTATGTTGAGCTTAAACTGGTTTTAACTTCAAGATGAAAAATCCGAACCCAGATTCCATATCTGATTGGTATTGGATCGTTTTTATGTTATTAAGGGTGCTTATTTATTAGTATAGTATTAAGGTTAGTAAGTCCTGTTAAAGAGGAATTGCTTCTTTAATAACTATACTTGCATTCTGGTAGCAGTAGTGTTGTATAAAACGGGTGTTTGGATTGTGGTTTATGGTATGGGATCAGGGTTGGTGGATGAAGCCTTTCTATATGACATCCATTCTATCAAGTGAAGTGAGTCTGATAGGGCTGGATCTCCGACTCGAAATCGGCAGGCTACCCAATAGCAAATGTCTTCAGAACTGAATGGGATGATTTCTCTCCCTTGGTTGCCTTCATTGCCCATGAATCCCTTCTCTTTTCCTTTTCCTGTACATCCAATTCCATCCCTGGTCGGGTACAATTTCCTTTTTCTTTCTTCTTTGTAGCCACATACCCGAACCGCAAGTGTGTGAGTGTGTCCACTCACCCCAAACTCACTTGACATGGTTAGAATGTAAGAAGTTTGACTTTGGAAAGTCAATATATTGTAATTTTTGTTTTGTTTAATGTTCTGTTGTTACTTTACATTAGTTTACGATCCAATACCTTTTGGAAACATTTTATAAAGATTTGCATGCCTTCATGTCTTTCACTCTTTTTGTTCATGATTCCATTGGTTTTTTTACTTGACTCTCGATTCCAAAAGTTAAAACAGACAGCCAGAAAATGCATATAAAGACACGAATTTTGAACCAAAAAAGTAGCATCGTGTTATCACTTATGCGCGTACATGATTCATCTTGGTAGTATGCTGGTTTCCAGTTTTTGGGATTTTGATAGGTAGTAAAATAGAATGTAAGTGGTTGGACTTTGAATGTTAACAAGTCTGACTTCATAGAAGTCAACTGGTTGATTTTCGGTTAGATGTAATTGCTGTAAATTCTGTGTTTTGATGTTGATATCTTGATGACCGGGTTGCTCAACTTAGGGAATCCATTTATGAGGTTTTATGAACAGCAAATATTAGTTTATAACTGATAAAATCTATGAGTTAGTACGAAATTGTCGGGACATAGAAAAGAATTCAAAAAAGAGTGCAAGGAAATTTGTTTCATCTGCTATGAACATCTCTTGTATGTTAAAATCATCGACTCTGAATCAACTAGGTAACCAATACAGCATTTTCATTTTAATGTACTCTTAACAGCTTTTATATCTACACGCAGCGAGAACTCGAGTTAAGTAATTGTGTCAGGTTCACATATAAGCACATGGTGGTCTATCTTGTGGCCAGGATTTCATACAGTATAGAAGATGGCTACCAAGGTGATATTATTGGCACATCACAATAAAACATTTTGGCAAGTTCAGATGTACTCCTGACTAAAAGACTGGAAACAATCAGTTTAAAAGGTGCAAGACACAAATGGTTTCCGATAGCCTATCTCAAAATACTTAGCATCAAGTCATAAAGTAAAGAAACATAAGTATTCCTAAAAAAGAAATTACATATAAGAAACGTTTCCATCTGATGCCCCTATAGCAAGTTGTTCATCAATCAACAGCAACATTTCGGCAAGTTCAGATATACTCCTGACTAAAAGTCTCAAACATTCAGTTTAAAAGGTGTCTAAGACACAAATGGTTTCCGAAAGCCCATCTCAAAATACTTGGAAAGTGAATACTGAAAGGAACAGAAATAAACATCAAGTTGTTCATCAATCAACAGCGAAACCAAGTCAATAAGAAACGCTTCCATCTGATGCCCCTATAGCAAGTTGTTCATCAATCAGCAGCGAAACCAAGTCAATAAAATCATGATCGCTAGAACCTAGAGGAAATCTTGTACTAGCTGTTTCAAGAATCTTTTCTATGGCAGTTTTCTGAGTAGAAAGGTCTCTGTACATAATTCTTCCAATTCCATTAGCAGTCAACCCTTTCTTGACCCCTTTCTTCAGCAACATTGTGCCGGTTCGGAAGATCCTAGCATTCTCGCACAGCATCGTCCATTCATATGACTTGAGCATAGCTAGATCTTCCTCAGCATCCAGGTTATTAACGTAATCAATTGTTTCAGGGCTAAATGGCACCTTAGCCTGACCCCAATGGAACCATTCAATGGTGAAATCCTCAAACTGTATACAACAGATTTGAGCAAATAGTTAGCAGCATTTTAAACTAGAATCAGTCCTAGGTGCAATCCTAATTCTGTACAAAACTGGTAATACTATCACAATCCTAAAACAAGACAAAGGATAGTCGTACTCCTATTCAAGAAAAAGAGGGAATATGATAAAAATACTAAAACACGTTAAACTTGTGACACATATTGACTTATATTCAAGCGCCAAAATCTGATTCCAACTAATTACTAATTGGTAACGTCAGCTGATACTTATGGTCAAATAAAACACAGATCCTGACTTATTTATAGATTGAGTTTTGGTATCAATGGTTTGATTTAAGTTCTGCTTTATATATATAATATGGGTTGGTTTAGTTTGTTTTGTAGGTGGAACCCCAGAATGGTTCAAAGCCGTATGATAGATCTTCACAAGACAGGTAGGTGGAATCCCAGAAACCCAAAGGCGCCAACATGCGGCGCCACGCCCCTTCTCTCGGTGGTCCAACAAATAGGCGGAAACCTCATGAATGTAGCCCTCACCTACAACTATCCCCAACTTCAGCCCGACCCTTTCTATTGATATTTTACCTCTCGGGTCATTCTCGGTCTCTAGCCCTTCGTCCAGTGGCTTAAATATCGATTTAAGCTCTCCTAAACACCACTTGATATCAATTTTGGTTGCCTTAGCTCTTCCTGGCTACAGGTTTTTCACAAGAGAGCTAGAATTAGCTTCTTTCTTTACCCTTATAAACACTTGTACACAGCCTTCGCCAACTCCATATCCTGCGATGGGCCACTCGTTCCTTGTCATCACCCTCCCATTAAAAACCAAGGTACACCTATGTGTGCCCCTGTCAATGGTGTACACATAGGTGTACCTTAATGGGAGGGTCATGGCAAGAAACGAGTAGCCCATTGCAGACTATGGAGTTGCCGAAGGTGTTGTGGTACAAGTATTGGCAAGGGTCAAGAAAGAAGCTGATTCTAAGCTCTTATACATGAAAAAAACCTGTGAGGGGATTTAGCCGGGAAGAGCTAAAGCAGCCAAAAATTGATATTAAATGTACACTAAAGCTGGTAACTCGTGACAATGTCCCTACTCCTGATGTGCGTGAGCTTGCCAACTCCACCCACAAAGCTAGTAACACTTTATGGATATAGATCCATCTGACGCCATTGTATACCTACAAGAAAACTTGAATCTTAAATAAAGATGGCAGAAAGTTGCTTACGAAAAACAAAGATAAACAACAACAATCACGACGTCTACTTACCAAATATAGTAGCTAATAAAAATAAACTATACTAGAAGGTGGAGAAAAACTTCATCATAACAAAAACGTGAAGCATAAGAAATTTATTGCAACATCAACAAGCAAACCCTACGTAAATCATTTTAGTATTGAACTGTTGCAGTTTTCCATATGAAAATTACATAGATATGGATCCAATTTCTGTCTTCAATCACCTTGACCACATAATATTATATTATAGATCCCAATTGCTCTGTAATTATGTTATCTACTAATTATGTTGATTTTATTGATATATTTTGTAGCCTGAGAAAAGGAGTGAATAATAGCATAATTTTGTTGATTTTTAAAGTAAATTGTTTTCTTTTAAAAGTGGGCCGAAAATGTTTACTTCTTATTATTTTACTTTTTTTACTAAAAAAAACTTAAAAACACAGTGGTCAAGTTGGGTTGGATTAGGATTTGAATTTGCTATAGGATTTAGATTTGAGTAGTTTTAGGAGAGAGACTTGCAAAGTTTAATCTTTTGGAGTGACTCGGCTGCTCTTTCTGATCTGTTAAAGTCTTGTTTCGATGCAATCATTTAATCAACAACTTGGATTATTTGGCGTTATCGGAATAGACTCTGTTTCGACATTTTCCCCTCTACGGAAAGACACTCTTGGGGATGAAATCAAAACTTTGTCTTACTATTGGATTAATCATAGGAAAAAGGATTTTCATCCAAATTGGAACGTTTGGATCCTTGATCCAATAAATGCTTGTGATAGTCTTTTGTAAGTTTTCTATTTTCTAGCTTCTCGCTAGTATTTATTTAATTCCGCTGTTCAAAAAATAAAATTTATATATATATATATTATATATATATATATATATATATATATATATATATATATATATATATATATATATATATATATATAGGTGAAGTTAAAATAAAAGACAAATATCCGTAAAAGAATAAAAGATTTTTTTCAAAAAGTTCACGAAAAATTCCCAAAAATCCCACAAGATCGGGTATGTTGGTGCATAAAACTTTGTGAAAACATTTTTATAATTTTGAGTTTTGATACGCTTTTTTAATGCACAAAACAATTTTGATCTAAAAAAATTTTGATGCACAAAATTTTAACTTGTTTTAGTTTGATGCGCAATGTTATTTTGATGAAAAAGTCAAAAGAAGTTGGGTGCAAAACCAATTTTGATGCACAAAAAAGATTTAATGCTAAACGATATTTTCATAATTTTTTTTCGAAAAATATCCACTTTTAGAAAAAGTTTTCACAACTTTTCATGCACCATCATACCCGATCTTGTGGGATTTTTGGGAATTTTCGTGAACTTTTTGAAAAAAAATCTTTTATCTTTTACGGATATTTGTCTTTTATTTGATCTTTATCCTATATATATATATATATATATATATAGGGTAGGGTTATAATGAAAAGGGGGTTAAAATGAAAAGGGTAGGAAGGAATCCTAGCCATTGGATCAAATTTGACCAGATTTGACCAGATCAAATTGGGCGGTGGTATTTTTGTGAATAATGGAAACTTCAAGGGCATATCTATAACATTGCACAAAAACGTTTTCTTTACCAGACCATTCTTTGATCTCATTTTCTCTCTCTACAAGTTTACACTTTCTCTCTCTAAATATACATACATCTTCATCGTATTTCTTTTTTATTGAATCATTACTATATCATCTCATCATAATCAAATCGTTAAAAACATTTACCACATCATAATCCTTCGAATCAAAATCGCTCGAATCGAATCGTTATTGCATATGGCGATGAAGATGAATCAAGTGCATCTTAAACGAAATCGTAAGTTGATTAATGAACCCTAATTTTGTTAGTGCATCATTTTGTTATTTTTTTAATTAAATTGTATTTTTTTTTATGAATTGCGTTTGTTTGTTTTTTTTATTTAATGCAACAGTTATCAAATATCTTGAAAAGTGTTTGGATGTGTATGTATATGATTGATGCAATAGATTTTAACTGTGATGCACCAGTGTCCATTGTTGGCTATATGGTGAATTAGGCTACGCGAGGTTGTGTTATGTGTCAAAATGTGTTTCTTTTCGTGGTTTTATGAATGATGCACCTTGTTTTTAATCGTGATGCAAGAGTCGCTAATTGTTGTGTATAAGGTGAAATAGGCTACTTATAGATTGTATTTTGTGCAAAATGTGTTTGTATACTCTATTGTATGAACGATGCACCGGTTTTGGATTGTGATGTCGCTTAATTGTTGTGTATAAAGTTGAAATAGGCTACGTTAGGTTGTATTTTGTGTGAAAATATGTTTGTATACTCTATTGTATGAATGATGCACTGGTTTTGACCTGTGATGCACTGGTTTTGAATTGTGATGCAATCATTCGCTTAATTGTTGTGTATAATGAAATAGGCTACGTATAGGTTGTATCTTGTGCGAAAATGTGCTTGTATACTCTATTGCATGAACGATGCACCTTGTTTTGGATTGTGATGCACTAGCTACTTAATTGTTGTGTATAAGGCTTAAATAGGCTACGTATATGTTGTATTATGTGCGAAAATGTGTTTATATGCTCTATTGTATGAACGATGTACTTAGTTGCTGAACCTAAGGGAGCTAAAAAAAACTATTCTTAAACCTAGTGCAACTAATTTTCTACTGAATCACAAAGCAGTAGAAAAGAAAAGAAAGTTGTTGAATACATTTGGACCACCAGTAAGCATAAAGGGTATATTTGATTTCAATTATTTTACTGCAGCACAATTTATATTCTATTTGCATCACTGTTTATATGTTACTAGATTACTTTTTATACTCTACTGCATCACAACTTATATTCTACCGCATCAATGGATATTTGTTAACGATAACTGTTTATTGATTACTTCATCCGCTTAGTTTTCATCGCATCATGTTAATTTCTCACCGCATCACGGTTAATGAATGAAGCAAAAGCATACGTGAAGAAGCAACCAAAGAGTTCCAAAATTGTAACAGGTAATGATGTCAGAGTGGATCAAGATTTGTTGAAAAAGTTTACCGAAAGCATATTTAAGCCTAGAATAGGTTAGGCGCATAGCTTTTATGTGTCGAAATTGATTTTGTGTTTCTTTGAATGTGGTGCGAGAGATGTGAAAAGTGATGCAAGTAGGGACTTACATAGGGCTTATAATCCTAAATCAAAGTTAGAAGCATAATGTTTTATCGTCAAAAATTGTTTTTGTGTTTGTTTCAATGTCGATCGATGTAGTTGTAATAAAGTGATGCGATAGATATTTCTATGTAACATTTAAGCCTAGAATAGGTTAGGCGATAGCATTTTATGTGTCAAAAGTGACTTTGTGTTTGTTTTGAATGTGTGATCAAGAGTTGTGAAAAGTGATGCGATGGGAATTATATTTTGAATATAATCCTAAATCGAGTTAAGCGCGTGTTTTATGCGTCAAAAATTGATTTTGTCTTTGTTTAAATGTCTTATGCAGTAGTGGTGATAAAGTGAAGCAGCAAGGATTTCTATGTGGCATTTAAGCCTAGATAGGTTAGGCGCATAGCATTTTATGTGTCGAAAATTGATTTTGCATTTCTTTGAATGTGTGATGCAGTGGGGACTTATATTTGGCATATAATCCTAGATCAGGTTAGGCGCATAGTGTTTTATGCATAAAAAATTGTTTGTGTGTTTGTTTCAATGTTTGATGCAGTAGTTGTGATAAAGTAATGCAGTAAGGATTTCTATGTGGCATATAAGCCTAGAATAGGTTAGTCGCATAACTTCTTATGCGTCAAAAAGTTTTAGTGTATTTGTTTGAATGTGTGATGTAGTACATGTGATAAATTAAATGCCACATAGAAATCCCTACTTCATATAAGCCTAGAGTAGGTTAGGCGCAAAAAGTGTTTGTGTGTTTGTTTGAATGTGATGCAGTAGTTTTGAAAAAAGTGATGCAGTAGGGATTTATATTTGGAATATAATCTTAGATCACGTTAGCGCATACCGCTTTTAAGCATCAAAAGTTTTGTGTGTTTCTTAGATCATGTACGAAAGTGATTTTGTATGCTTGAATGTTTGTCGATGCACTAGCAATTGGTATGAGATGCACTAGCAATTGATACGGATTAAACGGCGGATACAAGTAATAGTCCCGATTCGAACAAAGAGAAATATGGTGCATCCTCAAAAACTAACTCGGTTGTAGCTATTTCAATATATATCTTTTACTTTTATTTATTGTTGCATAAGTATTTATCTTTATCGCATCACAGGTTCATATTCTATCGCATCAATGCTTATTTTTACTTGAATCAATACTTAATTCTTACCGCATGAATCTTTTGTATGTTTCGCATCTTAGTTTATATTATAGTGCATCAATGCTTACTTATTACTGCATCTCAAATGTGCAGTGATATGTTACTGCATCAATGCTTATTTGTTACTGCATCAATGCCTATTTCTTACTGCATCAATCTTTAAATGTCACTGCATCATAGTTTATAGTATACTGCATAAATGCTTACTTGTTACTTACATCGCAAGCGTATTGAATTTCACAAAAAGGTAAATGAGGTTTTTGTTATTGACTTTGTATTAGTTTATGCATTTCTACTGTGGTGGAACATTGTCTTCAAACACATATACTTTTGAAAAACCGGCTCTTACACAATAACAACTCTCAAAGAATTCTCATGTAACTGCTCAAGGTACACTATCTAATATATAAATCTTGAATTAGCTTTAACAATTCTCTACATCTTTATTACTAGCCTATTAATAATATAAAGAGGTTACTCCATTTTCATAATAATTTCATGCATGGGAGCAACTATATAAAATGAAACATGACAAGTGTCCACAGAGGAACTAACTTGGACATGTCATGTTTTGAAACTGGATTATGTCAAAGTAACATATTCACATATTCTATGCTTAAGTCTTAATTATTATTCCATTTGTCTAGAACTTTTAACATTTTTATTTCAAGGGTCTTGTTTATCTAGTGTGAGGGTGACTAGAGATAACAAAGAAACTGATAGAGAGTACCTTCTTTTTTTGGAAGAGAAAAGAAGATAGAGAGTATGTTCTTTACGGTGGAGCTCCACCCGATCCAGATGCGGAACTTAATGAAAATGATGAAGTCGAAAAGATGATGACGGAGAAGAAGATGAAGATGATGACGAGCAGAAGGCATTGGTTTCTGGTACGTGCAGAATTGTGTATTTGTTGAAAATTGAAAATAATCAAGATGTGCTTCTTGATAATATTTAATATGTATATGACATCAACAATCCTTTTTAGTGTTTAGGGGTGTTTGAGATTGCTTATCTTGTCCGCCACAAACAAGCATTTCGGAAAAATAGTGTTTGGGTTGCTCATCTCACGAGGGTAAAAAACCAATTTATTCCAAAACAAGCAGGTAAGCAGGCCTTTATCGGATTATTGATAACTGCTTATTTTACCTCAAAATAACTATATAAGTAGTAGCATGTTGGATGATCCAAAACTTCAAACTGCTTCTCTGCTTAAAAAGTTCAGTTAAGTAGAAAACACTCGGAATCCCAAACACCCTCTTAAAGGGAAAGAAGAATCATATTGTTGACTAGTAGGCAATTAAATTATATGCCCTCCAAAAAGGCAATTCATCAATCTGCAATCTTGATTGGACAGACGGCAGAGGGACTATTTAGTAGTTAATTCTTACTTTCCTCCGCTCCATTTTTATTAGGGAACGTCATCTCTATGTTATCTCAACTCAGCTCTTTGACGTTTTAGTAGTTAGGAACAAGATAGTCATTTTGTTATGGTCTTTCAACTTTATCTGACTTCTCATCTTTTGACCACAGGAACAAAAGTGTATGATACTGGTAGTGTCAAGGTCATGGTGACAACAAGTGAGTCTCTCGTGAAGATGACACTCTAAGTGTTAACCAGAGGGTTGACGAAGTACCCAAATCGAACTCAGGACCCGAAAAAAAAGCAAAATTTTCCAGTGATCAAGAAGAAGCCAGTCAAGAAAGTTGAGAAATGAAGATCACGGCCAAAGACTTTAACCAAAAGAGATAAAAGAATGGGTAAGAAAGTGGAAAAGAGGCGCTAGTAGTTTGAATACTTGTCAAATTTTTAGAAACTCTCATTTGTAACCCTGAAATGGTCAAAAATGTTTCAAGTGTTATGCAGATTACATATATTTATTCATGGTATACAAGATGTAGATTTCTTTGCAATAGTTTTAATGCTAGATTGATGTCATTTTGTGCAAAGTAGCTCTGTTTAATCATTGGAAGTTAAGCCCAGATGTTTGTTGTGGCGTCTGTTGCAACTCGTTCTGTCAAACATGTGATGATAATTTGCAGAAGGGTAATTCCCATTTTATGCATTTATCTCAAACAATCTGTATCCATTTATGTCACCTAACACAATGTACAATTTATCTTTCTACCCATATTACTATTTAAAGTCAGTATTTTAAGGTTGGACTACAAAAGGGGTTGCTTTTTTGGTAGTGTGTTGTTGTATGGGTGTGTCATTTGTGCATTAATGATAGTACTATTTGTTTATTGTTGCATCAATATTTACCTTTTACTGCATCACAGTTCATATTCTACTGCATCAATGCTTATTTGTTACTGCATCAATGCCTATCTCTTACTGCATCCGTCTTTAAATGTTACTGCATCATAGTTTCTATTATACTGCATCAATGCTTACTTGTTACTTCATCTCAAATGTGCAATCTTTTGTTACTGCATCAATGCCTATTTCTTACTTGTTACTGCATCAATGCCTATTTCTTACCGCATCAATCTTTTGTTGCCGTTAATTGTTGTGTGGTGTTAGTTATATTAAACTATGGTAGCCGTATTATTTTTAGGAACTTATGTTGGTGGTATGAACATCCAACAGCTTAACGACAAAAATAAAATAAAATAAATAAAATTGAAACCCTTGTAGATTCACCAAGTCTAAAATCGAACTTCTTAAAGGTCTCAGAATCCATCACCTTCAGTTCTTATTATCACTATTTTATAAACCAAATACTTTGTTATGACATTGTTTGTGAATGTATTTTTTTAATGTATTTTAATGTGTAATTGCAGCTATTGGTCTTTCATTTGTTCATTTTATGATTTGTTATAAAATGGAAATATAATATCGTTTTGTGAGATAGTTAAAATTGCCGTTCAAAAAAAATTGAATAAAAAAAAATAAAAAAAAAAAAAAAAAAAGCTTTGTTTTTAGACATTCTACTTTGGGTCAATTGTATGCACACTTGATCAATTATGATATTCTCTAGGATCATCAGTAAACCATTGTTTACCGCCAATAAACACAGCCTCAATGATCTGTTGTCAACCTCCTCGCGTTTGTTAGGACCTCTGTACCCGTTTCCAAAATTCAAAACGTGCAGAAACTATTCAGTTATGAATATGAAAGTCGATTCCCATTTGAGTATGCAGCCCGACACTCAAAGGACTTACCAAGTTGTAGTCGCTGACTCGCTGCTACTCTTGATATAGGAATCGGGAAAAATGACAAGTTACCATGGAACTTGCCTTCTGATCTTAAGTTTTTCAAGAAACTAACAATGAGTACAGCAGACTTCAGTAAAAAGAATGCTGTTATCATGGGTCTAAAAACATGGCAAACTATCCCTTCTCAATACCGGCCTCTTCCTGGTCGTATTAATGTCGTGTTGACTCAGTGAACAACATTTTATGTTACTACTTCAGACAATGTTATGACGTGTAATCGCATTCCTTCGCTTTGAACCGACTAGTAAGATCTTCATCTCGTGGCTACTCAAATACCAAGATCGAGATGAAACCACCGGACTGAATTATTCCATTCGTGGAGAGTTTGCTTTTAATTTATGTGAGACCGGGTTAAAGTAATAACAATTTCAAATTCTTGTAGTTTAGTTTTGGCTATAATTACAATGTCATAACATGTTTAATATACGGGATCGGCTAAATAATTTGGCAATTGATCCGGAACCGCCAAAACTTTGAAAGACCATTTAAGTCAAAACCCAAGTTAGATGATCAAAGCAGATGGAACACAACTCAAAAATGGTCAAACGGCTTCACGACCGTAAAGTCAAAGTCAACAAAATTCCCATGAGAGTAGCGACAATTCAACTTAAAGAAAAGCAAACTGTGAAATCACATATATGTATTCTCAATTTCTCATGGCGGCCTTGCAGCAATCTCTTTACGATAGGTATGATGTTTTACATAAATAAGTATATAGTTTAAGATGTATCTCGGATTCTTGATCTTGCCTTTTACAGTTTTACTATTGTTGCCTTGTGACTAGTCAAAATAATCTTGTTGAAAATGTTTATATTTTTTTTACTGTAATGGTTTCCCTCTTGCAAGTTGTTCATATTTGTCTGATTTTGTTAACTTGATGGCAGTGAAATGCCTGGCAATGTATAACTTTTAAGTTTTAACACATAAGATATAAAGTATAAACAAAAGAACACGAATGCATGCCAAACTGCCTGCTGATATGAAAGAAATTCCCTTGAATGAAAACAATATCAATTTCAGTAAATGGATTTGAAGTACAAAAGAAACAAAGCTACTTATAGTTACAGACAAAAGAAATTTTGAACAGTATGGGTCTAGAAAACTTATCGATATCTTGATATTTGTTTCTGATCCTTCCTATGTAACTTAATAAACAACTAGATATTGTATATATTCATGAAACAAAATACTGAGTATATTTTTTGTTGAAGTTTGAACTCTAGTCTTTTATGAGATTTTGGAAACAATATTGAGACCAATTTGAAGATTGTTAAGAGTGTTTATAATATACGTTACTCTTTTAGTTACGAGTTGCCTATTTTCAATTAAGAAGATTCCTTCACTCCGACCATATACACCCAAGTAACCAACCTACACATTTCGACACCTCAAAATCTTCAAAAATTATAAATACAGATACTTTTGGTAACAATATATATAAATCTACTGCATCATAATGTATATAACTGGTGCACAACAATTTATAATTCTACTGCATCACAATGATATAAATTTGCTGCATCACAGTGTAAAATCTACTGCATCACAATGATGCAAATTCACTGCATCATAACGTATAAATATATTGAATCAAAATTATGTAAATTCACTGCATCACAATGTATAAATATACTGAATCAAACTTATGTAAATTCATTTGCATTACATAAGTTATGAATAAACTGCAAAGACAATGTTATGAATTTCTTTGCATCAATATGTATAAAATCTACTTTCTCTTAGAGCTTCCAACACTCAGCTTCGAAGTTCTGCTTTTTTAACTAGCTTTGGTTCCATGTCAAGACTGCGGACTCTTGATGCTTTTAATTTCTCTCTTGTTGTTAGTTATGATCTTTTTGGGACATTGCCTTGGTTCTGCCTTGTTTTGGTTTGGAGGAAGAGATGGACCCAATAGAAGGTTTGGACTTTACTGATCCTGATGACACAAATATGTTTAGTTTGCTCTAGAGAGTCAAATCATGGTACAAAAGGAGGGCTTACTAATATGTAACAGGGTTCTAAAGCAAACAGAAAGATACATGGATATATAATTTATTGACATTCATAATATGCAAAGTTTCTGTTTCAGCTGCTAAAAAATGTACCTTCTGCCTCCGTGTACCTGAAGAAATCCTGGACCGAGAAAAGTTTATTTTTATCACGATGATCCTTAGTCGACCATCCTAAATGAGGTAGAAGCTCTGTTAGTTCAGTCAATGATAGAGTAGACAAAGTGGACCTCAAATGCTCAACATTGATAAAGGTATAATTAACAAGCTACTAGCCACTTCTACGAGAAGTCGCTAACATTCCCTTAAGTAACATTTGAGCTAACTGCATCATCACTATCGTCCTTAAAAGGTGACGTTATATCAACAATACCTGGAAGAACACCTCCAACTCTCGCGAAGTTCAAATTTCCTAAAAATCCGCTAAAATCTCCTTTTTTACCTTCCAAAAGACTACCAACAGATTTCAGATGATCAACCTGATCACGTTCCTCACTTCCAAATTCTTGCACACCCAACTAGAATTTATGTAGATTTTGAGCTATTTGATTAAGAACAAACCCGATAAAGTGCTCAACGACCATACCATTCCATCTTTAATTTTCAAAGTTTCCTCACAAGTCCATCCTCTTTGTGACTATCTTTTTATATCTAAATTATATTTCTTGGACACATCAAGCTTACGATCACTATCATTAAACACGAAGATTCCTAAAAAAAGGGGACCTTTTTCTTCCTATCATCACGAACCACAATCTGACCATTTCCGCTCGTTTGCGTCCATTCTTAGTACTACTGCCAGGCCACGTACGCTCAAAATCATTAGCTACTTTCCTTAAACTATATTCTAGTGGCCCAAAAGCATTCTTAACTAAGCCGGCGAGTTCGAAATGACTCAACGGATCATTCCATTCCTATTCCCATTCACCATCACTAACAACCAAATCCAACAAAATCTCAAAACAACAAATTCATTATTTAGAATTAGTCATTAGAATGACCACGAGCGTAACTTTCGTTATATAAACATTGATAAGCGATTCTAATGACTTAATAGAAGGTTCACCGTTGTAAGTAAGATAACTCGAATGGGCTCAAAGTCTCGCTAACCGACATTGAAACCTTTTGGTGCCTTTGTAGTTATTAGGGAAAGCATTGGTAAATTTTGAGAAGAAGAACCAAATATGCTTTTTACCTTCCAAGAGATTCGGATGATCAACTGGTGCATCACAATATGAACCTAGTGCATTACGGTTATAGAATAGCATGTAGACATTTTATCGAACACCTGGTGTGCAGGTTTCATATACACATACTTCATCTAGTTTTTTTTTTCAAACACCTACTGAATGAATGTTTTATATCAACTAAATATACTAACAATCAACAAAAAATATATTAACTAATTACAAACTAGAATTAACATAAAGTTAGAAAAATAACATATCTTACTATCATTGTTCCTTAATGATATATAATTCGTTGATAATTTTCATTATTCAATGATGATGATGATGAACACTCATTAAACGGTGTTTATCGGCGATTAACAATGGGGAAGGTGGCATTGAATGGTGGGAAAGGTCTTTGATGAAAGGTGGGAAGGTGTTGGTGAAGACTCGAAGGTTATGGAGAAGCGAGGCTAGAAACGAGAGAGAAGGCGGGATGAGAAACCGAGAATGAATAAAGAAAAATGTTTTATAGGGTTGGATTAAATGACGAAAATACCCTTGCAGTATTAAAATTAAGGCGGACTAATTAGACAGGGTGGCGGGCTGTGAGGCCTTCCTATCCTTTTCATTTTAAACATCTTTTCATAATAACTCAAACCTATATATATATATATATATATATATATATATATATATATATATATATATATATATATATATATATATATATATATATATATATATATAGGCAAATGGCATAAAAGGCATCAAAGTTAGGGTCCATTTCAATTAAGGTATTCTATTTTTTTCTTGCATAAAAGGTACCCAACAAATTTTTGGCGGATTGGGTTTTTACTAGCGTCAGTTAACCCACTTCGTTAGTATATTACATATTTGGTCCTTGATTTTGTAGATTCATTTTATGCACCATCCGTAAGTACTCTCGCTTAACCCACTTTCATCATCTTCAACCCATCCACCACCATCCAAATGGGTAAAAGCGATCCCGAAACCAACTCGATAACCATTTTTTAATCTTATCTCTTTACATCTTCTTCAACAACACTTTTACCATTCAAACCCCATTTCAAATTTACCCCACCTTCTAGTTCTAATACAAAAACAAAGAACTATTTCCATGTATGATTTTCCATCAAAATTTACTTATGGGTTATTGAAAGCTATAAACCATAGAGCGGGTTAAAATGATAACCCAAAGTACCCCAGTAATCAACATGCTACTGAATGGTACTTGTTTCTTGATTTAAATAACCCATCAAGATCCGCCTCTCATGTCACCCGGTCATGGATCCGGATCGAGCTCACTTTTTCTATGTTCCCTTTTCTTCCTTGAGTTTAGTGGCGAATCCGGGTATTCACAAACTTATCGGCGAGACCAATCACGCCGTGATATTCCATGACTTTTCAACTCCTTTATCTCTCGTTGAGTCATGACCACTCTAACTTCACACATCGATAAACATAAAAACTTCGATAAGTTTCTTGACCACCTTTACCATTATTCTCTCAACACAACCTTGGGTTCGAGACTTAGTCTCGACCACCGAAACCTCATTAAACCACCCCAGTAAGTACTCTCGGTCCTGGCACTTTAATATACTTCAACAAAGATAACCCATACCACACTCTTTTATACTTATATTCCCAAGCCCATACCCAACCCGAGTCTATTCATCAAAGACCCATCAAATTTCTTGATATCTACACCGACTGCTGAAACCGTAAAGGTGAATGTATCCGTGAGTGTGTAACCGTGGATATGGTTTCATGGATCGGGTTTATTGTGCCTTGTTGTGTATTTTTTCGAACGAGAGTGGGATTTGTGTTATGTTTGTGTTTCGTGGATTTGTGAGTGATAGTGATTATGCTATAAGATGATCTGGTTTCATTTTTTGTTGAGAGAGATGGTTGACCGGATATGTGTTTCTTTGAAGATCGAGTGTGATTTTGTTGTAGTGAGTGTTTGATTTGGGAAAAGATAGATCGATTATCTTTGTGATTTGTTTTGTGTTTTTGATGTTTTGAGGTTGTGGTTTTGAGTGGTATATTGAGTTCAAGGACCAAATATGTAATATACTAACGAGCGAGTGGGTTGGACGTTAGTAAAAACCCAATCCGCCAAAAAATTTTGTTGGGTACCTTTTATGCAAGAAAAAAGTATAATACCTTAATTGAAATGGACCCTGATACTTTGATACCTTTTATGCCATTGCCCATATATATATATATATATATATATATATATATATATATATATATATATATATATATATATATATATATATATATATATATATATATATATATATATATATATATATATATATATATAGGGACCTTTATTTTGAGAACCCGCATGCGAACTAGCGAACCCTTATGTACTCCTAGAAATGCATATTGTGCAACATATCAATGCAATATAGCATTTTTGAATTATTAAACCTTTTATTTAATCCAAAAGGGTATAATAGTAAAAGTTAATTTTATATTATTTTTGATTTTTTAAAATAAATAAATCCTATTTATAAAAACATTCAATTTTCGGTTTTTTTAATTTATTTTGTGGCTTTTTTTTTTTTTTTTTTTTTAATTCGTTTTTTCTCGAACATGCATGTTTTAAGCGATTTAGTGCATATGTGGTTTTATGAATTAATTTTATTATTTTGGTTTTTGAAATAATTTTTTGACATACATGTTTTTCAAATGAAAATGTGCATATGTGTTTTTAGATCATGTAAATTTATAACCAAGAACATAATGTTAAACACAAAATTCGATATAGATTGAAATACAATTAAAATACAAATTTATAATAAGAATATAATCTATTTTTACACTTGTGCACTAACAATAATTAACGTAAATGGACATATTTGCACAAAACATATGTGTTTGAAGTTTCTCATCAGATTATTTTTGAACATGTGAGCATGTCTTCCAAAAACATGCATGCACGCCTTCCAAGAACATATATGTACTTCCGGTATGTGTGCACGCCTTCAAAGAACGCCATGCCTAAAAAAATAATAGCCAATATTAAATACTTTTAAAATAAAATTCAAGATAACATAACACAAATAAATAGGAGAAATTTTTTTTATATATGCAAAACGGATATAATCCAATCACAAAACATATATGTTTTATAATTTATAAACAAAACATATATGTTTATACGTAAACATATATGTTTTATATGTAAACATATATGTTTTGTACTTGAACATATATGTATAACTCTCATTGAGATTGACAATGCAGTTGATTTTTCTAAGTCTACATTGTTACATATGGGCTTCGGCACAAATCCAAAATTATCTTACTTGTTAGAGGCCTAATTTTCCATGTTCAATATTCCAAACAATGTTGACCATTTAACATGTTCAAACTGAATTCATCGTCGTAGTTTTAGGAGTTGAAACTTACAAAGACATCATAGCCATTATAAGAAAACACCAAAACGAAACAAACCGATCAACAATTATCATCAAGCATATACTCCATTATCCGGATATATGCACTCTTAAAAGCACAACTCTTTATTAGTCGGCATGAACATAAAACATATACTCCATTATCCGGATCTATTAAAGCAAGTCCTATAGACAATTAAAAGGCCATGATTTCAAATATAAAATGTATATGATAAATGATAATCAATTACGATCACAATAATCGAAGGCATCATTACTTTTGAAACTTTATGTATGTATTTACTGAGGGGATGCCTTTAATCGATGAGTTAATGACTGCTTTGTTAAGATTTTATTATTCTTTATCTTTTGTTTAATATAATGTCGAATAAATTAAATTATATGACTTCCTAGTTCGCCAACTCCTCTAAGATGATTCCTCTCGGCGTTTTGGCTACATACAATCATACCATCTCTTATGTATGACAAGCCAAGTCATAAATTCTTTTGATACTAAAAGCGTTTTTAATTCATTTAGATACTTGATTAAAAAATGTTTTCTTTGATTAGTTCATCATCACGAACCCTACAAAAAATTATAGAATAAACAAGTATTACCTCAGATGATTATTCAAACTTTGTGTTTCACGGATAGAAATCGCACAAGATGGATCATATTCGTCATCTTTTTCAGGGGACATGACTACACAAGAGATCGACAACATTCAAATTCATCATATTTGATTACATATGCTCGATTTGGGTTGAAAAGATAGGAATTGGGGTCGGTGTGTTGGGTTCTTGAGAGGATAGGAAGAGAGATCCGGTGAGAGAGATAGTTATGAAAAAATTAAATACGGTTTTTGGAAAAGGTTTTAATTTATGATCCTAATTTTATGGGATAATTAATTCCTAATTATAAATCCCGATTAGTTATTTTAGGGATAAATACAAAATACCTAAATTGTCCTTTCAACTTTACATATATTGTCATAATCTTTTGTTAATTACATTAATGGCACAATCAATTATAGCCATTGATCAAACAATCTAATGGTTCAAAAGAAGTTCTGCAGCTTCTCGTGACTTAAGAGAGTTACTAAAATAAAGTTATATATATATATATATATATATATATATATATATATATATATATATATATATATATATATATATATATATATATATATATATATATATATATATATATATATATATATATATATATATTTATGTTCAAGTGATAAACACTTTAAAATGGTGTACAATAGGAACCAATAAAAAGTGACACTTGTTATTTATTTAATAGATTAAAAGAAAACTACGTTAAATTAAGAAAACTTATTAAAAGGGCAATTCGGTACTTACAACTCCACTAAATTATCCCTAACCCTATCATTTCTCTCATGCTCAATCTCAAACACAATCTGCCGTCTTCTCCATTTTCATATATCTCTCTCTGATCTAATTTCTATGTGCCCTTTATTTCTTTTCATATAATTCCTTACGAAAAATCTGGTCAAAGCTCCATAAAATTCCTATCAAAACCATATGGATATTTTTGTGAAATCCTAAAAGAAAGCACATGAGAAAGAAAGTTTGATCTCTAATATCCACGTAACTATGTAAGCCTTCTTCTTTCTCAAATTCAGACGATCCACAACCGAATCTTTCGATCATGAGGCCTTCGGCTACGGCTATCCGAAATCCTAGCCGACGACGCCATTGAGCCGTCGTTCTTAACCGTCGTCACTAGCCGCTCGATCTTCATCAAATTGGAACCGATGACTTGTGGTAATTTGATCTTCATCGATTGGACTTCTATGATTTGATATTTGCGGATTGTTATATAGATTTTGGTGTTTGTCGAATGTTTGTATAAGTAAGCTATCAATGATTTAACTGCTTGGCGGTGAATCAATTTTTTATTGGTATATTTATGTACCACTCAAATTTTTATCGAACCAGACATTATATATCGACGAGTATGATTGTGTTATTTTTTTTGTTGTTGTTGGTTGGTTGTTGTTTTTTTTGTCTTGGTGCAAATTTTGTGTTTTCTCTTTATAGGTCGTCGCCAACTAAGAGTAAGAATAAGTGTGTCCAAGAAAATCTGTAAAAAAAACTTAGTGGTGTCACTATGACGTATAATAAAATTAAGTGTGTTGTGTCATAAAATTAATGTTTTTTCACAAATGTATCATAAAAATTTAATGTGTTCTGTACATGTATCAAAAAATGAATGTGATAAATATAGTGTGTCACCACAAATACTAAAAAGTTTGTAGGTTGACATTACAAATATGTTAAAAATATGTGTCACTAAATATATATAAAAAACTTAAACATGTCACTAGAAATGCATCACAAAATGTAATATGTCAAAAACATTAATGGATCATTAAAAATGTATAATGAAACTATGTGTCACTAAAAATTGTATAAAAAAGATTAGTGTGTCACCAAAATTATGTTAATTAAAAATATAAAAGATTGTTACCAAGAAATT